>OY294069.1:178060507-178660507 GCA_958510875.1 Endomychus coccineus
TCACTGGCGGCTCCTCGAAGGAGGCTAAGGAGGCTCAGCCTCCTCACCAATTTATCTTAATGATCATTCTCTATTTTATTTCCTGTTTCTCTGATAATTCTTTAAATTTTACAATTAATTCCCCGTTCTCAGTAGTTAATTTTAATCTGGCAACAGTGGCCAGAGGCTAGATTCTCTATATATCTCAAACGCTAAATACGTGTGGTCAACACAGTTGCCGTTTTCCAAGCAGTTCAATTGCTAGATAGGGTAAAAGAGCGAATATGGCAACATCCTATGGAAGCTAGCCTCTCGTATGGAATCGTCGGTCGAATGAAATACGATTACTTGCTACCGCCCTTCCGCTAGAAGAATGCTACACGTGTCGTGTTCCGTTAGTTCTTGGTTTTGTAATTTGTACCGCGAGGCGAAGTAAGGTTAAGTAGTTAAATTATAATTTATCTAATCGGTGAACGTTAAAATGATGAGTGACTTAGTTGCTGGGTTGTTAGAAAATCCATTTAGTGGATTAACATATGATAGAAAAGTGTTTTGTTAAAAATAAACGGCCTTTACCGGATTTGAAAGGATTAGTGGTGACGATGACAGGTATGTTTCAAAATCGAAATACACAATAAATTATATTGCTTGCTATTTACATCTGATACAACTTCATGTTGGGGACACTCGGGTTATGATGATTTGAAAAATTTAGCTCGTGGTATAGATAGACATGAAAAATCGCAGGAACATATTACATCGAGTATTAAGTTTAAATTAACCGGTAAACAGAATATTGTTAAAGGAGGAAAACATATAATTTGGTAGACAAGAAACTACATTATAAACAACTTTCTTTATGAAATTTTAGATATTATTAAAGGTCAAATTGAGATTCGATTTTCCGATTTACATGAATTGAAATTTTTCGACTTGACGAATAGAAGATTTTTCGAATCTTTTTCAAACGAGTTTCCCAATACACTTTTAGATAACTTAGTTCTAAAATATAAATTTTTTGATAAAATAGCACTGCACAATGAATTATGGGTTATATACCTACTCGGATAAAGATATTTTTGGCCAGTACGACATTCACGCCGATATGATAAAATATATGATAGACAATGATTTGCAACAAGTTTCACCTCAGTTTTATAAACTACTTTGTTTGACAGTCACCATTCCTGTCACGTCGGCATCGGTGGAGAGATCATTTTCTACTCTCAAACGAATTAAAACTTACATGCGAAATACAATGAGCCAAAATCGTTTATACAGTGTTAGTTTGATATCTATTCAAAAAGATTCAGTAAAACACTTAAAACAAAATGATACATTTTATGATAATATTATTGATCATTTTTCGCAAACTAAATACTTAATAATTCCGTTAATATATAAAAAAAGTTTATAAAAATAATAAAAAAAACAAAATATGAAAAATTTCAAAAAAAAAAAATAGAAAATATCAAAAATCCAAAGAAAAAAAAACTAATAAAAAAATTTTTTTGCCACGAGAAACTACACCTCCACGTTGGTTCTTGCTTGGCAACAATTAATTTTGGCACTGAAGTAGCTGGTACGGTCGCTGTGCAAAGGTTAAATTAATTGGCTGAATAGAGTATATATTTTTACAAGAACGTTTTATGTCCAGCCTCCTCTCTTAAAAAGTTCACGAGCCGCCACTGGCACAAGTGCATAATATTATCTAATGTGGACTATTTTGAAGGCGACAACATTAATGTAGATGAATAAATAAATGTTTTTCTCAAAAGACCAAAATTCCCGTTATTTTCTGAACACACTCGAATATGCTAGTGTGACCTATTTCCTGAGAATTTTTTATATAATTCATACAATATATCATTGTATATTAGCATCAATAAAAAATCTTATCTTGTATTATCTTATACAAGGTCAGACCTTCACAAGCCCAAGGCAGATTGCAGCTCGATCACCAACACTCTTCGTCTTAACCCTTTGGGCATATGCGCAGCATACTGACCGCGCCTAGCGTTTGCATCAACTCTCTTTGGATAGGGGAAAAATTTGTATGCTGTTCCGAATGTAATTGTGGTATCAATTTTAACTCTAATCGTTATATTCCTTCATCTCAATCGTAATTGTAATGTGTACCATCATGTTGCGATATGAAGCATCGATATGGATGATTGTGCAATGTAATTGATCATTTCGGAAGTTGGAAAAGTACAAATTCGGGTGGAAGCTGATGGAATTAACAAATCATACAATAACTGGTTATGCAAATAGTATATAATGTCGTCGGATATACAGACAGGCATTCATGCGAGAATTTAAACTTGCGCGACCGGGCGGCTTCAGAGTTGTGGGTGTATAAAAGGGACTGAAGTGTTAGCAAATAGAGCAAGAGCTGATTCCATTACGGCCTCTATTATCCCTTGATTGAAATGAAATTGACACATCTGCTACTTAGACCCATCAACCTCACCTCGGGGAGTTCGTGAGGTCTTTACGTTCACTGACGGACAATTGTAAACAAGATTAAAAAGTCTAGTGATACATGTTTCCTTGTAAACGCCAGGCGAATATGGGTTACTTTCCATTTGAAAAAGAGCGATATTCGTTTGAGGAAAATACTTATATAATTTTGTCGTTATTTTCACAATCGCTAGGAATCGGCTTCAATGCAATGGTAACATTTTAATTCTGTTCGAAAACACCTTACCAAAGAGTTTACGTGTTTGGATTTGGCTAGTTTTGATTTATCGAGCTGAGCTCGTTAAAGAGTGGAGAAGCTTGCGGAGACGGTCGCCAATACAAGAGTTCAAATTGAATTATAAAAATGTGAATAACTATACCCCATGTAGAAATTGACAATAGGCCAAACATTGGGCCTTCATAGTTCGCATATTTGATATAATGGCCCTAATGTATTTGCCAATATATCCCCTATTTCGGAATGATAAGAATTGGTGATTTATATAACCAAGGTTATAACAAGTTCGGTTACAAACACCGGCTCATGAATAACGACTAATCCGGAACTATAGAAGGCTAGTTCATTGGGACTTCATCATCATGATTATGATTGGTTCAATTTACCGGGAGATCAAAAATTATCTTGGTCAAGGGTGGTTGTGGAATCTAAAACGTGTGTCTCACTTTACGTTTGAAATAATTATGTCACTGTCACACTGACATCATCAATAACCTACAAATTTCATACCTATTTATTTCAGTTGTAAAACAATAATGAACTACAAATTATGAAATTACGGTTTTAGTAACAAGAAAAACTAAATTACACTAATTGTTGGAAATGTCCACCGTTTTGTTAGATGCACAAGTTGACGCGCATCCTCATGCTGTGAAAACCGTTTTGCAGCATTTCTGGCGTTATGGTTGCACATTGCTGAACTATGCTTTGTTGAAGTTCTTGCAAATTATTTACCGGAGTTGCGAAAATCTTGTTTTTCAAATATAAAATAGTCCATAATTGTCAAACAAGGTGATCTCGGAGGAAACTCAACTTCTGTATGCAAACTTATCAGCCGGTGATCAAAAAACTCACGGAGAAAAGCAATATTTTCTCTTGTAGTATGTCCTGTTGCACTGTCATGCTGGAAATAACCGTATCGAAGTTCCTCATCGTTTAACTGTTGCACAAATTCAGCCAAAAAGTTGTGTCTGTACCTTTCTGCGTTGACGTTGAAATCGAAAATAATTGGCCCAATTATTCTTCTGCGAGAAACTGCCATCCAAACACCGATTTTTTGAGCATGTAGTGGCGATTCAGTAAAAACATGAGGGTTATCATTGCTCCACATTCGCATATTTTGAGAATTGATGCATCCCGAAAGGTGGAACAACGCTTCGTCAGAAAAAAAGTCAAGTCCAGAAGATCGTCATTCATTAAATTATTGACAAACCAATGGCAGTAAGCAAGGCGTCTGGGGTGGTCTGCGGGCAGAAGAGATTGATGTGCTTGCATATTATATGGATGCATGTTCAAGTCTTTCTTTAAAATCTTCTGACACATTCCATAAGAAAGTCCAATTTCCTGAGAAAGACGTGTCAAAGGTCTTGCAGGCTCCTCTTCCATACGTTGACGAACGTCATTGACAACTTCTTCTGTACGAACTCTTGGTCTACCAGCACCTTTTTTATGAGTCACACAACCAGTTTCGCGAAACAATTCAACACAATTTGTAAGGCACGCATAAAAATTGTCCGGTAATATTGCCACGTTTGGGAAGTGCTCTCGAAAATTTTCCAAACACAAACGTTCACTAATACAGTCAATTTCCATTAACTAGCGCACCCGTTCGAAAATAGGCTTCAGTCATGAAAATTTTTTTTGACTTAACAGATTCTGACACAACAAAACATATTCAAAAATTTAAAGTAAGACACACGTTTTACATTCCACAACCACCCTTGACCAAGATAATTTCTAATTTGTAGTTCATTATTGTTTTACAACTGAAATAAATAGGTATGAAATTTGTAGGTTATTGATGATGTCAGTGTGACAGTGACATAATTATTTCAAACGTGAAGTAAGACACACGTTTTAGATTCCACAACGACCCTTGACCAAGATAATTTTTGATATCCCGGTAGTATATTGAGAATGGACCAATATTCTATATAGGAGTGACCTTTATAGGCGATGACTATAGGCCCAATATTGATCCATGATATCTGAATGATTGGGGTTATGTTTGCCATTCACTACGACCAGAGTAGCTATAAACTAGGTTCGACCATATGTGCCATGTTTGGTCCAACATAATACTTACAGTGCCAGTCTTAACCATACCCATACTAATATAATTTATTCAGCGGTGCCCTAAATTGCCAAAAACAATAGTAGGAGGAAAGGGCGTGAGTTAGAAGAGAAAAATAAGTTATATGAAAAGGATAACTCATTTACATGTCTTGATAAAAATTTGGCATCATATGGGGAAATACGGCTTTAGGTTTTGCTCAAAAAAATATATATGAATAGTCTACTCGAGCGGGGTCATGTGAATTTCGCTATACCTGTCCAGTTATATTTTCCAAAATAATCGCTCAAAATTATTTGTTAGAATTTCAAAATTTTTTATACTG
The DNA here is from genome assembly GCA_958510875.1 of Endomychus coccineus. Classification (NCBI taxonomy): domain Eukaryota; kingdom Metazoa; phylum Arthropoda; class Insecta; order Coleoptera; family Endomychidae; genus Endomychus; species Endomychus coccineus. The sequence continues at coordinate 178,065,587 of OY294069.1, forward strand.
TAGAGTAGTTTCTATTTCGATTTTACACATATGTCTGATAATTTAACGTTCTATTGCAACTTTTAGTTTTTGGCATTAATATCTACGAAATTTCTGGAATATTAAACAACTATGTACTTCGACAAAACTGTTCCATACCAGTATCATGCTACTAACTTCCAATTACTGATTATCGACAAAAATATGTTGTTCTTTATAAAATAACAATACTGCTTTTGTTGTTTGATGCATAGTTGATGTATCGTCAAGCATTTGGGATAGAAAGTTATTTAAATGAATTTTTTCTCAAATGATGCCAAAGTCATCAATCAAAATATCATCTTACTTAACCTTTCTAACCAAGTTTAGTACTTTTTACAGAAGAAATTGATCTTTAAATATGAGATTAATTTATTTCATATAAAGTTCTAAACTTTGGATAGATATCTTAAGTAGTTTGATGATATCTTGATTGATGACGTAGGCTTCATTTTAGTACTCAAAAATTCATTTAAATAAGTTTCTATCCAAGTGCTTGACTACACATCTACTTTGCATTAAACGTAACAGAAATTTGAAGGGACATTTTCATTTTCTGAAGAAAAAAAAGGGCAGTCTCAATGACACTTAGCCCTAACGGCCCATTGCACTGCAAAATTTGATTTTGAAATCTTATTTAAAAAAGAAAAACACTTCTTTAAACAAATAAAGTAATCTAGGAATTTGGTTCATTTTAGGATAATTGAAGATATACCCTTACTATTCCATTCCAGCCTATCTCCTAACATTTCACCGCTGGTTCAAACGATATTCTTCGAACATTATATTTTTTTCTCTAGTGTAGTCAAAGTATAGAAAAAAACTAATGTTTCCTAATTCTTGTCCATGATGTAGAGTGTTAACGACAGTGTGTATTGCATTTTTCTCATCACACACATAGTCCAGTATGAAAGTCGACATAAGTCGAGACGAGAAAAGAAATTTATCTTAAATCGAGACAAGATGGGACATGAAGATGCACTAGCTGCGGGAATCCAACTGCAGGAAGCTAGACTGAAGGTCAAAATCATCACCAACATACCAAATTTATTGCATATCAATATTAGATTCACTGAAATTGATCTTCTGATATTGATCTTATAAACCACCTAGTCTATTACATAGAGAGAAACAAAATTGCCGTACAGTTTTTCGACATTCCATCTCAAATTAATTAGTAAGCCGACTCGTTACGGTGTTCACAGAAGAAATGAATTATAATGAATCTTGCACTTTGATTGGAGCAGCAAATGAAAAATAATTGAATAAAAATTCGGAAGACAAAGGCGAGAGTTCAGCAGTGAACATTTTTAATTGGATCCACGTAAATATTGAAAAACTGAACTAATAAACAATGACACGTCAGAATGAAAATATGATGGCAAAGTTTTAATTATCTAATTTATTGATGCTTACAATTAATTCATTTCGAATGTTTGCATTCTTTTTTTGCTTTGCAAACAAGGCAAACGAATATTAATTAAAAATTATAAGCGCTGGTACTTTTATCTGTTTCATTTCCCTCCGTACATATAGAGGTTCCTAGAATGTAGTATTGTACGGCGTCGAAATCAACTTTTAACTTTGACGTAATGTACAATCCCTTCAATTTGTATTAAGCACAGTGAAAAATGCGCTAGTCTAGCACCTTCTATAAGAAGTTCAAAATTGCGTATATAAAATGAGGAATAATCACCCCTATCCACTAAAAATACTGCTGAAGTACTAAGGACCTTTCGGCTACGAATAAGCCATCATCAGAATCAGAGTTGGAAATCAAAATGTGCCTGTTTAAATACTATTTGGAGATAATAATGGAAACAATGGGTTACCATCAGCTGGAGAAAAAGCGGAACTTAATAAATTGGTTTTTCGTTTATGCATTTCCATCCCTTCTATATACCTAGATATTTGTCTGTCCTGTGTTTTAAAAGTGATAAACTTTCTTGAGAAATGGTGTGACCTGTAGTCAAAATATGTTATTAGGCTATTACTGATTCACAATTTTTTTTCTTTATGTTAATAAGCTAATGGCTTTACTTTGATGATGGCCACTTGGTTGCCGAAAGGTCCTCAATACTTTAATAGTATTTTTAGTTGATCATATTTCTTATTTATAGTGTTATAGTGTGTCCACAGTGTGAACTCTATTAGTTTATTAAAATAGAAAACTTAGGCCAGCTTAGGTTTATGTTTATATTTTAGGATTGAACTGGCATTTACTTATTGAATTATTTAAAAATTAAAAATAAAAACAAAAGTTTATTTTGTAATTTTTCTAATATGTATGTATATAAAGGGTGAGAATAAATTGAAAGTAATTCGACAGATCCTCGAATACTTGGGGGATCCAGTGGCTATCGCCGAATAGCAACAAGTTTGGAGAAAATATCTGGATAATTATTTTCGAATTTATCGAACTCTCGTATGGTATTCTGTAGATTATTTTTGAATGATAAATCATGAACAGGTAATGTCATCTCTAGCCAATTCTGTCATTGTCAATAAATAAAAACATAAATACAACAAAAATTTCAGCAGGAATTTAATAAATAAAAAATTCCCCCTAATATAAATAAAGTTTGATAGTGAGAGAAAACTGCCATGACAATTATTGCTTGGCAGTTCATAGATATCCCATGATAGTCCAGTGATTGCCTGGTCACATACTCTATGATCTTTAGCTATCACACATTACCTCTATTTCTCACACTAATCTATCACTACGATTGGATATCGGATATCCTGGTGGAAAAGTAGTCATGTTTATCTACTTACGTGATACAATCCACTTGGATTCTAATAACCTATCCTATCCCAGGAACTGTTAATTGTTGAATTAAACAACTACCGGATATTGAATCCCAAAGAATGTATTTATGGATGAGGAAACATATTACAAAAGTAAGCTTTAATTGCCCACAATTAATTGAAGAACACAAGCGTGAGCCAAACTAATTCTAAAATTGTTCTGTTAATTTTTATTTAACATTTTCGAAATTTACGATAGCAGGAACGAATTTAAAAATTCTAAATATGTTAACTAGAGTTTAAATATAGTTTCGGATCGTTAATTTAGAACGCCTAAAAGCTGTATATTAGAAATTCGACTCGTGAATACTTTTGTCAAATGATATATGCGAAAAAAATGTTTCAAATACTTTGACGTATATAATTAAGGCTGGCATCTTGTGCGGTTTAAACGACTGTCAACGAAGTTAATTAATAGCGTGTACGGGAAATTCCAACAAAAACTAATTAGTTATCAGATGCACATGCATCAGTTAAATTGTGAACTGTAAGAAAACAGTTTTTCACCGATGAAACATTTTTATACTAACTGTGTTCACTAGAATTATGTCAAAATTGTAAATAATATAGGTACGATTGAAAAGAACAATTACTTTGTTTTTATACCACTTCTGATGATAACTTGAAAACGTTCCTATATTAGTTCCAACATCGATGTGCTATTGTCAAACAGATTCAAAAGTATCACAAGTATCGATGGGGAACTTTCACACATTATTGATGTGTTGAATAGTAAACTTCCGCGGATAGCTAATCTTAAAAATTCTTGACTTTCGGATGGATTCAACGTCACAATAGCACTGGACTCGATGCCGTCGTTTCGTTACCATTACAAGTGGCATCTTCTGGGCAGACTTGAGGCTTGAACTGAAATTGAATTTTCTGGTTTCTGTAGAGGTATTTATTGTGGGAAATAACCTTCACGCTACACAGTTCACTGCCTTTATTCTGGTGGTTAACATCGTTCTGGCATCTGACCTTGCCGTTGTGTGATCATATGCGAAGTGGAATTTTCGAGAATTTGTTAGGAAGGTAATATCCTGGGTCACGGTTTAGATTATTTGGATGTTTTAGGATTTCTATGGCTTCAAGAATTTTTCGCTGATAGGAGTTTGTGGCTCGAGTTGGGATTTCAGTATTTTCGAAAATGATTTGATGATAAGTGTCATACTTATGTTCCGGAAGTGCAGATCTACTGGTGTCACGAAGCCTTGCAAAGCACTGATGTTCTCTCACACGAGAAGCTACTGTACGACCTGTTTCACTAATGTAGACTTTACCGTAAGAACAAGGAATGTTATAAGCACCTTCTGAATGAAGAAGAGAAAGGGGATCTTCGATTATACAAGACTTCGTGACACCAGTAGATCTGCACACAAGTTTGATAATCCAAATTATAGGCTTTAATTAATTTGAAAAAGTGTGGCTCTAACCCAGAAAGCGTTGCATCGGAATTTGGGGTTGACGCGATCAAAAAGGGAACATTCGAATGAGACAGGCCTTTCCATCACTCTATAATACAAGAGGGACTGTTTTCGGTGTGTCACTCTGTATACAGGGGGTATTAAGTGTTGTATGAGAGAACTAGAATGTTTGCACGGCTTCTCTAAGTAGTCACACGGAATAAAATTAGTTAATAAGGGCTTGCGTCGAATTGTGGATGTTAGATATGAAACCTAAATTTGGCCAATATGGAATTTGTGTGTCTGTGGATGTAGTAGAAACGTTATTTCGCTCTTAACAAATAACAACTCCTATTTGTTCAGTCTAGATTGAATGCTGGTGAAATATTTACTTGCTGGGAGGAACAAGTTGTTAATTATGTCTAATGAATATATAAAGTCAAATCACATAGAATTGTTGTTGCTTAGAACTCTGTCCTAGCTACACCCTTTATTTTCCCTAAGCATGTATGTCGAAAACGTTACCCAATCCGTCATAATTAATTAATTCACCAAATTACGAAAACAGGGCCAAAAATTTCACCTAACCTGACTATGAAAGAAACAGCGTAAGCTCAGGATTACATTTTATTTTTCGATATAATCCTCCTACCATCAATGCATATTACACATTGTTTCAAGAACCATGATTCAATATCCCTGAAAAAATATTCCTTCGGCTTATCCTGAAAATGATATTTCATAACAGCTCGACAAACAATTTTCGTGTTTTGAATAAGGTGATGAACTAGTGACGTCGTAAGAAAAGTGATCAATTTTTGTTCTTTCCAAGGCTAATAAAACTTCAAGTTAGGTGTTATCGATATTTTGAACCGCTGTGATCTACATTAGGCCTGACATTTTTGACCATGCCCTCGTAAATACGACTAGTCATCGAGCTTCCGTTTTTTTCGATTTTGAGGTAACCAAGTATTCTTAAGTTTCTTTCAAGAAGATTGTGAATGCTCCTCTCCCAACATTCGATCGCTGACTCACAAGGTGTTATAGTTTTTCCTCTCGTGTAGTATAGAAGAAGAAAATTATCCCACCGACTGCACCAAAAAGCGTTGCAACGGAATTTGGCGATGATCAAAAAGGGAACATTCAAATGAGACAAGACCTTTTTTCACTCTGTAATACGTACCCACATCAGGATGTGTTGTTTTCGGTCAGCATGATCCAATATGCTTGCAACGTTCCCCCAAGTAGCAGCACAAGAATAGGATTACCAAATTAGAAACTACCGTGTAACCAAGCACTTCCTTCAACTTCGTCTAAGGATCGATACTGATATTTTTTTGTTGAACTCTTTGCTTAGTGGGGTGTTTCCTTATGCCTATAACCTCTAAACTTTCAACAAGAATTTGATTGTCTATCTCCTCTCCCAAAAATATCCTACCGGCTTCGCCAGGAAGCGCTATAACGGAATTTGGGGATGATCAAGAAGGAAATGATAAAGAGAACTAGAATATCCGTATGATAGAATGTGGTTGCAAGGCTTCCCTGAGTAGCAACACAAGAATAGAATTAGCTAATTAGTAGTAGTAGTAGTATTAGTCATTGAGCTTTCTTAACTTTTTGATATTTGTTATTTTTGAGGTACCGTGTAACCAAATATACTTTAATTTCATGTTCGATATGTAAGTAATATTCCATATTATCCCACCGAATGCGCCAATCCATTTTATGGATTTTGTTCCATTTTTTTTTTGCGTAGACGAGGGGAAATCTTGCGTAGACGCCTCGGAGACCGGGGAACCGGGTCTGCCGGATTCTTACCGATTAAAATATCTCCTCCGTGAAGTCTTGATGCCTTCGGTAAGCCATTCGGAATTCCCTGGTATCATATGATGATTGGAGCCCAGCGTTCTCCCACCCATTCAAGGTTTAAATCGTGAACGGTACGGAAGGGTTGTCTGTGAGCCTTGATCCTGTCGGATCTCATCCCCAATGACCCAGTTGAGCAATTCAAGAATGCTTCGGCCTTTTCCTCTTGGCTATGGAAGTTGATACAAAATTCGAACCTGTAATATTTGTAAGTGGACTGTTGGTTCTCTCGTTTATTTACTGAAGCTATTTTGAACTATTCAGTTTTAATTTTAGGTTTTAAATCGTTTGTCGCTAACAGTTATTCCATTATAGCTACAGCAACTGCAATTTGCCATCAATTAGTGTAAGCGTCTTCGACTAATTTCCACCAGATGGCGATACGTAATTTAAATGAAACGTGTGTAGAGATAATAAATGGATATTGTTCAGGACGCAAGCGACGTACAGTATATATATAAAGACTTGTCGGTAAATGTGTCCCCGAATCATTTTCATCCGACTAACTAGCAATCGTAAAGATGTCTTCGCCACAACTTATTCTCGTTTCCGGCGATGTGGAAACAGTTTAAATGAGTTAACGCCTCTTTATTTCTGTATTTTATTTGAAAGTACTGCTTTCAAAATTGGAATAACGCTTACGCGTTGCATCAAAGACAATATTTAGTCAACACTTTGTTTAATCTCGAAATATTTCTTATAAAAATATCGTCAGCGTCGTGATTGAACATTAAAAGGAAGTCGATACGTGAATTTTCGACAGCACCTTGTTGTTGTTTGTGTTAGAAAATTCACTTCTGTACGAAATAATTCATATCCAACATCGTTTCGAAGCAAAACTTCTCTACTTCACACTATGTGATATAGAACAGAATATTTATTTTAGTTCAGTTACCAGAAACTGTTAGATACCTGGAACACATCAATGATTAGTATACTAGTGGGAACGGTTCGAATTTTTCAAATATCACAGCGGTTCAAAATGTTAATAACACACAAGTTGAAGTGTTATTAGCCTTGAGAAAACAGAACATTGATTTTATGTCAGTCAGTTCCTTACAATTATCAGTTGTTTATCACGATGTCAAAAGTTGTCATGTAATTTTTACCGTAAGGGGGTTCCATCAATCAAGTCCGGAGCACTTAGATCTTTGATCGCTTGATTGGGTTCATTGTGGGCCCTTAATAAAAGAATCAGTCCAGCAGGCCTAAGGCAGTGCCGAAGGCTAAGATTTTGCATGGACTGATATCTCTTATGGCTTCAAGAGGCATATGTGTGCTGCTGAGGTGTTGTAGCCTAAGAGAAGCCAGTGCTGGACATTCTGTCAGGACGTGAGAGGCAGTTTCATCCGCCTCTCCACATCTACTACAAGTTGGATCTTCAACAATGCCCAATGTGTGTGATGTTTATTCATATGACAGTGTCCTGTGAGGAGTCCTGTCACCAGTTTTATGTCTCTCCTACTCATAGAGAGTACACTGTAAAAAATATTTGGGTAAAATTCCCCAAAAAAATGGTGGCCGCCCAATGGTATAAGGATAGTTTTGACCAAAAAGGGAAAGATCAATAATATAGATTAAGCATAAAAGTGGGACCAGATATGAAATTTGGTCCACTCTCCGAAATTTTCACTCTCTGCGTTCTAGATTCTAAATAGCTTTCCATAAATGCTAATTGCTTAGCTCTGGCTCGGTATTTCTTCAGTTTTGCAAGAAGGATTTTATGATCAACCGTGTCAAAAGCCTTTTTTTGTTTGGAGGTGGTTAAAACCCTTTATGAGTACCTTATGATCTTGTAACATCCCATAAGATAGTGTGGGAGTCCCTGAGTCCGAATTATAATCACCTCAGATATAGCCACTAAATACTTCACCTCGTATGGTAGGCAGCTCGATTCTGCAACCAGGGCAGTCTCGATGACACTTAGACCTAACTGGTCTTTGTATCTTGCCTCACCACTTTCTCGGGCCATCGGAAAAATTCCGCCGTCGCGGGACTCGAACCCACGAACGTAAGCCACATGATAAGAAAATCGATGCTTCTACCACTGAGCAACCTCGCCCTTGTGTCAAAAGCCTTGGAGAGATCAAGAAATTAGTCCGCATGCGATATCTTTATATTCCAAGGATGTTATAATCGATTCAATTAATTTGAAAACTATACTGTTTCCGAATTATAGTCCTTAAGATAAGACTGTCATTGAAAATCTTGTATTCTGTGGAAAAATCAATCTATTGCATAGTAGCTTCCTCATACAAATTGGAGAATGAAGAAAGCAGACTAATTGGTCGGTAGTTGCCTAGATCCTCTGGATCATTTTTTCTTGTAGAGTGGTATTTATCAAAGCGGCTTTCAGAGAGTGAGGAAACACTCCACATCTGAAAGAACTGTAATTTATCACCATGATTAATTAAATGAGGCACTGAGCGTCATGTTAACTGTGTTTGGTACCTTTTGGAGCTTTATGGAGAAAACCGCGTGACGCGTAAAGACAATCATCCCAGGAGATCAAACCGTGGTTGTCTACAATGATTCTTTGTTCAAAAGGGAGCCGATGAAGTTAGGCTAAAAGAATAAGCCAAGAAGGCTTAGGATATGTCAGAGGACAAAAAAGGTGATGACTACGATTATTTGGAATATTTGGGAGGCATGCTTCTTATAGACTTTGAAGAACACAATACCACAGTTAACAGGGAATAATATGTAGCACTTTACGGAAATAAATTCGGGAAAAAAGACGTGGAAGACTGAGCATATGCGCCGTGAGTTTTTTGTACTACAATGCAGCCGTGCATATTATTTGTGGTTTTGAACACTCGATCATCTTCCGTATAGTTCAGACGTGACTCCAAGTGACTTTGACATGTTTGGGACTTCGAAAAAGGACCTTCGGAGACCCCATTTGAGTGATGATGATGTGGTAAAGGTTGTAGGTACTTTCTTTCATTTTTACGTTGCCTTCGTAATAAGTTCCTCGAAAAATATTTAACAATGATATCTTAGGTCTTGTAAACGCTGTCACCTGCTGGTTTTTGATAATTAATATCGCATCGAAATAAAATCCGTAATCAAGCGGTAATTACGTCATAAAACAAAACGCGTTAGTATAAATTATGACGGTGGTGAAGTTCCAATAGAGCATTGATAAGCGATAACACAAATTCGCATAATGGAAGGCAATACAATTCCTCACTAATTAAACGACCAGCCGTAACATTTTCAACTCTACTAAATCTAAATTGTTTCACCAGCTCATTCCGAATAAGTGCCATTGTTTCGAAATATCCCAACAATCATGGCTTGATAATTTCCCGACTCGGTTCTTTTGTTATTACAAATCATATTCGTAATTACAAAGCAAACAGAAACCGCTCTCCTTCGCACGTTTAAATAAACCCCACCCAGAGGCGCTGCGGCCAATCGCCACAACGCATTAGCTCCCTCGAATCCAATAGAGACGCGTCCGCTCCCACCACAGATAGTCGAAAATTTAATTCGCCATTCTGTGAGCTCTATCTAGATCCTCTCTTCGCCGCATCGAATTCGCTTTAGTATATCGAAATCGCCGCTCGGCAATAGAGCAGAGAGCCAACAAACACATACACACATGCAGTTTGTGTTGATACGTTTACGCGAACGTGAGGGTGATGTTGTTTGTGGTGTGAACGATCGCAAACGACAATAATGACAATGTTAATGATGGAAAGAATTGTTACAACGACAAACAATCACAAAGCGCAACAAGAAACGAGCGTTGCGGAAAAGGAACGGTCGCCAACGATCTTTCTGCAGCCCAAGAGGATATCCGACGATTCCAGGGACGTGGAGATGTGCGAAAAAACCAGCGACGATGAAGAATTGAACGTGGACGTGGAAAACGACGAAGCTCTTTGTCCCGTAGATTTAACACGAAGGCACGACAAGTTTAGGTCTTTCGATAACTTAATTCCGGCTTCTAAGACTGATTCCAATAGTGAGTTTAACATGTACAAAGACAGTATGAAGAGGTCGGAGAGTGTTTGTAGTGATCTAAGTAGATCGCAATCACCACGAGACGGCAGTCCGTCGGTAGTGTCCAATAATAGACGATTAGCGTTTTCGGTGGAGAACATCTTGGATCCTAATAAATTTACTGGACGACAGGCCATTTTTAGTGACGGTATTTGTTGTTGGAAACCGATGGATGAATCGCCGGATTACGATGGTAGTGATGCTGGTATGTACGAATAGATTATAATTATTAGATTATTACATTGTGACCAATTGTTTTCAATAAGGCTCGAATCGGGGAATTAAAATGTATACCACAATCCCACTACCGTCCCATTTGAAATTGTCAGATTGACTGCTTGCTGACGGGCTATTCCGGAAGGGAGGAACATAGTTTTCCTATACTACCCCCTTAGAAAACTACTTTTCCTCCCTAGAAAGGTAAATTCCTCCACTCTTTACAAGCTAGTAGGTAGTACTCTTTCTCCATACCAACTTGGCAGATTTTAAAATGTCTTGGAGCTAGAACGCTTTTTCGGATTTGTTGTATATTGAAAACCATGTGAATCTTATAAATTTGCACCTAGTGCCAAGATTTTTTATCGAGACAAGTTCTTGGAGCTTGTCAGTTAATTTAGCAGGCTAAATGGAATGCACGAACACAGTTTCTAACCTGGTGGACAATGTTTGCTATTGTTGCCAGTTGTTGAAAAAACACATGCAAAGGTTTTTTCCGAGTAATTGGCCATTATTTGGACCAAAAATGGACTTGGTATGAATGGGTGCATTGTGACAAAAAACCTGGGCACCGTATCAAATATATTAATTTGGTGTCTAAGCATAACCAATTTATTTTTCCTCATATAATCCCTCCCTCAACCCCGAAAACCTTTGCCCAAAAAAATCAAATTTCAACCCCAAAAATCGGTCTTTTATCTCTAGACCGTTATACTAAGTTTGTTCAAATTTGGTACAGGTAATGTTGAGATATATCCATATTATGATTCAGTGAAATAAACTTTTGTTTGGCTCAGATAGTGGCCTCCCACTATCTCCTTTTCCCAACACTAATTTTTACGCCAACGGATTTTTTTGCAGAACCGTTAGGTTTAAAAAAAAAATTACTCTTGCAAAAATTTGATTGGAGTAGTCGTTTTAGAGATATCTGAGTTTGAATGTTTAAAGAACAAAACTCGAAAATAACGAGTTTGGGAATTAAAACAGGAACCCTTTGGTATTGTCGTTTTAATAAATTAACAAAAAAAAATTAAATGATCATCGTTCAAGTTTGTCACAATTTCCACTTCTCAAAATGTCTTCCATCAACTATGATGCATTGATGCATTCTGTTTTGCAGAGAGATTGATACTCGACTGAGTTTTTGCTCTTGTGTAATTTCAGTAACTACATATTCAATTCACTGACCCAATTTTTACATAGTGTCAACTGACGGAGCATAGACATTTTCTTTCATTTGACCTCAAATAGTGAAGTCCGCGGGATTAAGTACCGTTGCTCTTGCAGGCCAATTCATGGGAGCTTTATTCACGCGGCCAATCCATCGACTTGGGAAAATTTCAGACAACCTCTGACGACATTGCCTACTAGAATGACGAAGGTCCGCGTCATGTATGTACCAAAGGGCATGTCTTCTCGCTATTCAAACAAAGAACTCTTCACATTCCGTATCAGAAATTTGATACATTACATTGTATTTGTATTGGTATTGGTTGAGATGGTAGCGGAGTTGATATAAAGTTTAGTGCACTTGTAAACTATCCCCTGCTACGTTTTTCAGGGGATATCTGGATTCCGCTCCTAAGATCTGTTTTACGCTTAGATCCTTCATATCATCCGCCGTGATGAGCGCAGGAGATTCAAAAAGAACGTGGATTGAAGACTCCACTTTGTTTTCTTCGCATCTCATACAGAAGGGAGTGTCGCTTCTCCCCACTGTATGTTTGAAATTTATCAGCTTTCCGTAACCTGTAAAGATCTCGAAGGCTTTACCTACTCAGCAAGAGTATATCTCGCTTGCCCTTAAACCTACATGATTTCCAAGCAGCGCTTTGGGAATTCGGCAGGCGTCAATGTTCCTCCATGCTGAGACATGTTGATCTCTCAGATGGTTCCGTAAGATCTGTATACCCCCGTTGTAAGGGATACCAGCAAGGAGAACCTCCAAACTGTCCCTCACTCTGACTAGTTTATCCACTCTCTCATTCCCTTTCCAACCTAAGTGACCCGGAATGCAGGTGGGGTCCACCGGCTAGCCTGTTAAGGATCTCTTTCGTATCCCTGACAAGCCTTGAGGACACAGTCGGGCTTTTCATTGCGTTGAGTGCGTCTTGACTGTCCGTACAGATCCAGATGGTCTCATTTATGTTACCATAGCCGAGTAGCTTCTCCGCACATCTGTAGATGGCAGGAATCTCGGCTTGGAAGACTGTGTTGGATCCCCATTCGCACAGAGTACTCATCAATATATCTAGGACCCAAAAGCTGCTCCGACTCTTGCGTTTGTTTTAGACCCATATATATATATATATATATATATATATATATATATATATATATATATATATATATATATATATATATATATATATATATATATATATATGTATATATATATATGTATATATATATATATATATTTGTATGTTTTCTTGGTATATTGGTTCGTATATATACTGATAATGAAATAAAAATTCTGTTTTGACGTTTCGACAACGTTTATTGCCTTTATCAAAAATTGTTAATTGAATTAGTGTTTCCATGTAATTTAGAAAAGAATAGATGATTTCGATTAATGAAATGCGTCTGCAGCCGACTTGTGTTTTAAGATCCAATTAAAACTGCAGAAAACATTGGATCGGTTGTGAGTGAAAGAGTAATGTATGGCTAACTACAATTTGAAATAGATTGAATTTGATTAAATACAAGACATTCCAATATTGTACAATTATAAATATCTATGAATTATTGTATGAATTAGTTACTCTATGATAAGTATTTCTATCATAACTATTCAAGTTTAAGATAATTCTATGGAATTTAACCTCAAAATTGTTACTCTATAGTGTCATACTTAAATAATACTTCATCTTTTTTTAGGTTGAATTTTAAATAGACAATGGAAAGTGGTACTTCAAATTAATAAAATTTTGTTAAGTTTGAATTAGATTATTGTACAGTTTCGAAAGATTGGAATCTATTTTGTCATTTACACAATTGTTCTTTTTAATTTGAATAGATTCTAATATCAAACGTTTGTTGTCGTTTGTTTCAATATTTAAAATTTTTGTATTGTTGTAGTCGAAAGTATGGTTAGTGTCTTTCACATGTTTATTGAGCGCAGTTGATGAATTTTTGGTATATTTGTGGCCATTTAATCTTTTTTCGAGGTATTGTGAAGATTGGCCAATATATACCTTTTCGCAATCTTTGCAAGGGATGGAATAAACAGTATGGGTTATTTTTTTGAAAGGTACGCTGCTTTTTAATTTTGTAAAGAGACTTTTCTGATTTAAATAACTCTTATGACATATATGTAGGTCATAAGGTTTCACTATATTACAAATTTTCTCTGAAAGTCCACTGATATATGGTAGTGATATATAATGCCTATCATTAGTTTTCTCATTATTGGTATTGATTCCACCAAATGAGTTATAAAATTTATGAATTTTGTCTTTAGTTATCGAATTTACTAAATCAATGGGATAACCATTTCTTATTAAAGTTTCTTTTGTTTTTGTAATAGATATAGTTCTCAGTTCAGGAGAACTTAGTCGAATAGCTCTATCTATTAGATTTATAATAACATTTTTCTTATATTTTTTAGGTATATTAGAATTGAAATTAGTATACCTTCCTGACCAAGTAGGTTTGGTATACCATTTTGTTAGAATTTTGTTATCATTTGATTTTCTTACTAAACTTAAATCTAAAAAATTTATTTCGTTATGATTTTCTAATTCAATTGTAAATTGTAACTTATGGTGAAAGGAATTGAAAGAATTCAAAAATTCATTACATTTGTTTTCAGGGATTGCAGCAATACAATCATCAAATAATAGATAGAGCTATTCGACTAAGTTCTCCTGAACTGAGAACTATATCTATTACAAAAACAAAAGAAACTTTAATAAGAAATGGTTATCCCATTGATTTAGTAAATTCGATAACTAAAGACAAAATTCATAAATTTTATAACTCATTTGGTGGAATCAATACCAATAATGAGAAAACTAATGATAGGCATTACATATCACTACCATATATCAGTGGACTTTCAGAGAAAATTTGTAATATAGTGAAACCTTATGACCTACATATATGTCATAAGAGTTATTTAAATCAGAAAAGTCTCTTTACAAAATTAAAAAGCAGCGTACCTTTCAAAAAAATAACCCATACTGTTTATTCCATCCCTTGCAAAGATTGCGAAAAGGTATATATTGGCCAATCTTCACAATACCTCGAAAAAAGATTAAATGGCCACAAATATACCAAAAATTCATCAACTGCGCTCAATAAACATGTGAAAGACACTAACCATACTTTCGACTACAACAATACAAAAATTTTAAATATTGAAACAAACGACAACAAACGTTTGATATTAGAATCTATTCAAATTAAAAAGAACAATTTGTAAATGACAAAATAGATTCCAATCTTTCGAAACTGTACAATAATCTAATTCAAACTTAACAAAATTTTATTAATTTGAAGTACCACTTTCCATTGTCTATTTAAAATTCAACCTAAAAAAAGATGAAGTATTATTTAAGTATGACACTATAGAGTAACAATTTTGAGGTTAAATTCCATAGAATTATCTTAAACTTGAATAGTTATGATAGAAATACTTATCATAGAGTAACTAATTCATACAATAATTCATAGATATTTATAATTGTACAATATTGGAATGTCTTGTATTTAATCAAATTCAATCTATTTCAAATTGTAGTTAGCCATACATTACTCTTTCACTCACAACCGATCCAATGTTTTCTGCAGTTTTAATTGGATCTTAAAACACAAGTCGGCTGCAGACGCATTTCATTAATCGAAATCATCTATTCTTTTCTAAATTACATGGAAACACTAATTCAATTAACAATTTTTGATAAAGGCAATAAACGTTGTCGAAACGTCAAAACAGAATTTTTATTTCATTATCAGTATATATACGAACCAATATACCAAGAAAACATACAAATATTACAAATGGTTCAAGAATATCAACAAAAGAATATATATATATATATATATATATATATATATATATATATATATATATATATATATATATATATATATATACCAAATTGTGCCCTGCTCTGGTGTACGGCCTTCTACCCATTCCTGAAATGCTGCTCCGCAAACCACAGGGCTTTGATTATGTTCTGCGGTTCTAGTCGCAGTATTTAAGGCTGCCCCTAAATAGAAGGGCTTGGTATGCATTCCATCTCTTTAAGGAGCCATTGCAGCTATACCTGTAAACCGCCATCATTGCGAGATTCCTCATCGTCATTGATTAGGGGTCAGGCGTCAGCAAGGCCTTTAATGCTGCAGTCGGTGTACTCTTCTTCGTGGATGTAATGCCTCTGAGGAAGAGTTCCAGTATTCTTTCCAGAAGCTTCTGCATGACTGAGTCTTGGGATAATAATAGCCGATTAGATCCACATCAGCTGCTACACTGCCAAAAGATTATCATAGCATTTTAGCACCTAGTCTCCAATTGCTTCTGCTAGAGTAATTTTTTGTTCAGGGTTACTCCCAGATATTTCACCGTTTCGAAAACGTCAACTGACCTGCCTCCGATTACAATCTTCTTCAGAGGCTCGCTTTTGTACCTTCCGGAGAGGATGATAATGGTAATTTCTCCGGTTGAATGGAGAGTTTGTTCTACACCAGACTTCTGTAATTATTAAGGCTTGTTGTACAAGCTCCTGCAAGATACCCTCGTACCTACCACCTTGAATTCGTACATCATCAATTCACTTTTTGATTGAAATAATATTAATTAATAATACTAATTTTAAAAGTCCAGTCAACAACTTTCCCTTTACGATTGTTATTGCTTCTGTTATGTTCTGGAGAGAAAAAGGTAATATCTACCGACGCACCGACGGATTCATAATTTATGTATTTATTTATTTATTTATTTACAAATGATTTCGACAAAAGATTTTACAATAACAACCTTACATGATTATATTACCATCGACAAGACTATGGATCAACTTAATAAATTTATGACGTAACTACCCACATAGATATAATTACCTACTACAACAGAAAATTGATAATTTAAAATAAGTTTTGTTTATGTCTTAAAATAATTTTCTAATCGGATGTTGATATTAAAAGTCAAAGTTACGAAAAAGATTATTTGGATAATAGTAGAGTTATGATTAAATGAAAAAACAATTACTTCGTTTTTATACCACTTTTAGTAATAAAATGAAAACGTTACTATAGTTTCAACACCACTATACATACAAATGTATGTATAGTAAACAATAAACAGTTGAAGTATAATAAGAAAATAAAGTACAATAGGGTTAAAGCCATTAGAACTAAGAGTAAGGGATCATCAAAATAACAAAACAGGTATATCCCAGGCAATATACAGTGTAAATTAAGAAAAAATGTGTGCATTAGGATAATTATTATTTATTATTGAATACTGAAAAATATTCTGAGAGTGCTTTGGAAGACAAAGGAAAAGATCTCTTTAGTATAGATCTAGCTGATCAATAAGGATATCACGTCAAAAACCCTGAAAATAACTAATTCAGATGGTCGTTTCGTATTTTTTTTTATCGATTTGACTTGTCTCCATCTGTCTCCCATTTTCTTCAATCATGACAAAATCCTTCAATGATCACACACTTCCGGATTTCTGGAGAAAAGGGTCTGTCATACTGTCATCTTCATCTTCAAAAACTGCTATAAATTGGCCTGTGAAAACTACCGCCCTATCAGCCTGTTACCTATCGTTAGTAAAACAATGGAAGCCATAATATCGAAATGATGCAGTTCTCAGTAAGCCATGAAATAATCCCCGACCAACAGCATGTATTTCTACCAGGACGGTCGGTGACTACCAATCTTCCACGATGTGTCATCTAATGGTCACTTGCCTTAGATGCCAAGCAGCCTACTGATATCACATACCTGGATTTTTCGAAGGCATTTGATCGAGTTCCTTGTAACAGTCAACTTACTAAACTTGACCACACTGGTTTTCGAGAAAAGCAGCAGAAAAAGATATTTTCGTGTTAAAGTCGGCAACGCTTTCTCCTCCACTGGTTCTGGTCTTAGTAATGTTCTACAAGGATCTGTTCTTGGGCCGCTTCTGTTCAAAATATATGATTATCGTGGATGATTATGCGGATGCTTCTATCTGAAAGCTACAGAATTTTTTTCTGTACTATTGCTCATACGTTCAAGCGTCGATCGCAAAATACTAGATCCTCAACAAGGCAATTTTGTGTGTGTCACCAAAAAAGTGCAAAAAATCTTGTCTCCGAATTGTCTGAGTTTTTGGATTTACAAGGAGTAGCAACACTATTGCATTTAATGTACACTTTTATTTGAAATTTTAACAAAACATCCATGAAATAGAAAATATTCGGCGAACTGTAATAAAAGAGTTATGTAAATGTGAAAGAACTCGCAAGCGTTCGTAGTTTCAATTAGAGTTGAAGCAGCTGCAGCCCAAATGTGGGGTGGAAAAGTGGCTTCGTCGGATATAAAATATTCCACCAAATAATCAGCAAAAACCGTTAACTTATCGTCTCATGGTTTTATCTCAAGTAACTCAAAAACAGTAAAAAAACGCTTACCAGATTTGAATTTAAAAATACCATACCAAAACAATAACGAAGCAACTATCATTTGTAATTTCTATCATTTTTGTATGTACCATATGTATTTCCTACCAAAACTATCCTATCAAATTTATTTCGATCAATAGATATCTATCATTTTTCTATCGATCGAATTTCCGCCACTCACTAACACACGTGACTGTTCAAATATCATTGTGTTAAAGTCAACACTCCCTAGCATCTGAAAAGAATAATAGTAGTGTTTTTGCGTTGTCATATACAATGAGCATTCAATTCAACAAAATCAACTAACAATCTAGATATAAGAAAAGAAACTTTTTCACGTTCATTCTACTTCGATGAAATCCGTTGACCGAAGATTCTTTGGTCTCTACATTCAAAATACTTATCTTAGATATTAAAGTGCCTATTAACAATAGTCCCAAATGTTGTGATGAATTGAAAATTGTACGAAGTGTTTGGGTACCAAAGCATATAACAGGTGTCGTAATTTGATATGTTGTTGCAATCATGATGATGGCTTCCGGGGTAGCAGGTACACTAACTAAGAGGGAAGTTTAATGAGCCAGGATGGGGCTGAGCTCTACATACCTAACTATTCATAACTTTCAACATACAAACTGGTGCGGAATATTAGAACAATTTTCCGCCCGCTTGTAGAATAAAGTTTGAACGTCTGATAATAAAGACCACTATTTCAATTCGCCCTAATCGATAATATAGGATTCAATATTTTCCATGTGCATAGAGAGAATTGAGACTAAACGTCTGTTTCATTAATAAACCACCATTTAATCATCACATAAACACATCTATACGATTTAATTTACGATCTAATTCAATCAGTCAATGTGTTTCGGGGCCCTTTAAGCCGACGAATCCAACGTTATGGTGAGTATCCCCCAACGATACGCCACTGCAACGGTCGTCGATTAAATCAGTAAATCCGGGGCTCACTATGATTAAACGTCGGTAATTCGAGAACATCACGGTAGGTTGTGAAATCAATACATAACAAGCGACAAACGTGTTAACCGCATTCATTTGTCTGTTCACCGCTAAAACAATGCAGTGCGGTGGCGCTGTCACTAACCCCCACACGTAACGTAGGTATATATCCACAGTGTATCCAACTAACAGCCAAAGCCCGATTTTATAGCCGTCGGATTGTTGGAATTATTTTATTAATTAAGTGAGAGTTAATGAGGAAATGGGATAGAAAATTACGTTGATTGGGGTGTCGTTTATTTGGGTTATGTGCGTAGGTAATTGGCAAATCCTACACAAATGTATCCATCAACCAATTATGTCCGATCTTTTTTCGCTAAGTAATATACGGATTCATTGATTCGATGTGGCGATTATCTCCGAGGGATAGAAAGCTAGTGAATGTATTTTCTTATACTGAATTTCAACATTCCATCGATCCGTTATAAATGAAACCGGTCAACCACAGCTTCGGTATTCTTTCAATTTTTCCGTTCCTCCGATAAAACTATTGTACTATACGTGGAGTAGTAGACTCTGTCTTCTAGTTATCAGAACGAAGCGTAGAAGTTACTTTCGCAATTCAGCTGGTGGTGTACCATTATTTCGGTATTCGCTTACTCAGCCTTTGGAAGGCTCTAGGTTCGAATGGCGACCTAGATCAACTTGTCATTTAATTTCCTCTTCACATACCAACTACATATTGCATTGCATCACATAATTCCTTTCTCCTTCTTCCAAAACCCAGTGCCACCACGTTTTATTCTCTCGGTTTGGAGGAGATCCTAAAGCTATCCACTCTCGTTTAAGGGAAGAGTATAATACGTAGTCGTATTCCTCTTTGGTGTGGGAGCTGCTGTATTTTTCCTACTGGACCAGCCTGGAACGCTCTCTAGCATATATCATAGACAATGACATGGAATTGTTGGTATAGAGGTCTCCAACACTATTCGACCAGAGAGTAATCGATAGTGTTTGGCTAAACACCTCATTTATTGCAGAATATCTTGAACCTTTCAGAGAACCAAGCGAGTCTAGGGGATTGGGACGATTCCTGTATCTTGGTTTGTCTCAAAGTACTAGCCAAGTCTTCGAGAACGTAATATCTACGAGCCAACAGCACTCTATTATTTTCACCTGCATCTTACAACCATGGACAGACGGGAGAGGGACGGGAATACTGGCTAAATGCGCTGAAGGAAGAAGCAAAACCATACCAGCATTTGCAAGTACATAACATCAAAGATCGTGTGATATTGCTAGACTTAAATTGAACGACCTTAGCAAAAATGGAGGTAGACTCATTATATTCTGGGTCCCCAGTCGCTCCGAAATAAGGGGAAACGAAATAGCAGTTAATATTGTAATACCAGGGGTTAAAGAACCCCCAATTGTTCCTAAACTAGCGGTGAGCATCTCCATAAGCATCAGCTGTAGATCAACTGCTGAGTTAGATCACAACACGGAAGGGTGGCAACAAGTGAACGTTTGCAGACCGGTTCATGATAGGCGGCTTCGGGAGCAGAAATATACCTATAAAAGGGCCAAGGATCACTATATCAGTGCATCTAGGAGCATATTGCACAGTTTTCCATTCGCCTTTGTAAACCTTGGAAGAAATATGTGTATATATATCTGCACAGACAGCCGATCGGCTCTGATAGCTCTCAAGGCACCTACAGTCGCATCAAACCTGGTCAAAGGATGCAGACATTCGAGAGATGACTGCCATCGCCACGGGTCAATGTCGTCTTAACAAACACGTTCCCATCATGGGCATTACAGATGGTATATTTAGTAAATTAGAGGTGGAAAAAGGTGCATCACACATCCTCATGGACTGCCTGCGTTGACATTCCTCTCCACTAGAATTTGGGGACCGATAGCTTGAGTTTTGACTGCTTTAAACTGTATTAAATTATCAGATCAACCTGTCTCTGGCTTCATTGGATGGAATAGGGGCTCTAGATCAGAAAGCGATATTAAGTGTACCATCATCTGCAAAGCTGTGGTCGGAACAGGAGGTCACTTACACCTGATCGTTTATATGGAGCAGAAACAACGTTGGTGCCAAGACAGATCCCTGGGGAACACCAGCGTTGATAGTCATCGCAACGGAAGATACTCCATAAACCACCACATGGAGCGATCTATCTGCTATAGTAAGCGACAAACTTGTGGCGGCAAACCATATGACGGAAGTTTCCCAATAAGGCTTTGGTATCAGACTTGGTCAAAAATGCTTTGGAGATATCCAATTCTACAACTAGAGTTTCCTCATGTTTTTCAATAGATTTCTGGCATATATGTGTCTCTTGTCGATCTCTGATGACGAATGTCAAATTGCCAGTTATTCATGATTTTGGATGAGCCCGATGTTGATTGCTTTCTCCATTACTTTAGAGATAACAGATAATAGTGCAATTGGTCTATAATCATTAGGAAGGGTTTTCTTTCCTCTTTTGTTAGAATTGGTTGGACTCTAGCTGTCTTCCAGCTGGAAGGGAACACACCAAGTTTGTATGAAAGGGTAACCACTTGCAAAAGACGGTGTTAATTCAAACGCACATTCCTTGAGAACGACGGAGGTAGTATTCCGTCTGGTCCCATAGACTTGGTGAACACCCTTGATTAGGAACCGCCATGTTGGGTGATAAAAGCTGCAAAAGGCTCCGGCCTAATCAGAAAGGGCTTAACCGGTTCCCCCATCATTAATAATTGAATAATAATCACCTCTTCAGAATATTTTAATCCACTTAGATCTTTCCTAAGTTGGGGACCGATGGGATACTAAAAATGAATGGCAGCTTCACCTTCAATATAATAATTGAACGTCAACATCGTCATAAGATACCGCATAACTTCAATTGTTTGTATAACACTGGTTAGTAGAAGACGTCATACGAAATATCAAGCTACATGAAAATTCAATTCCTCCACTAAAATGGTTTTAGCATGTGAGGGAGGCACATTAGCTGACGTACCTACAAAACTATGTATTGATTGATAAGTGATTCGTCTGATTCGTCTCCAGAGATTTGTCAATACATTCCATGAAAATATAAACTGACAATGAAACCTAAATATGGGATTAGTCAAATCGTATAACTCACTGATTTGACGTCAAACTAGTTATCCCTCCTATTAGAAACAACAAAATCGTGTTACCCAATCGTAGGTTTATTGGTGAAACACCATAAGGGTAATTAAATGTTAAAACAATGGATGTAATTATGTAAGGAAGGGAGTGGAGGTACTGGAATAATTTAATAAACGCAATATGACGAGCTGTTAGTTGATGGGAGTGACAGAGAAAGGTAGAACGCGAGTAGTAGGGAGCGAGGGGGATACTTCCGTCCATAATTAATACATCTGCTTAAAACAGTAGAAGCAAAACCAAAGGATTAATTACAAAGTTCACGGCTTACTAACGAGCCCAGAGGCAATTACGCTAAGGCTGTTAATTACTTGTCCCGTTATTCCGTTAGTCTCGACATGCACTTCTCGTTCATGATTATTTCTCCCATCAAAATTCTGCAGTATCTCTCTGCCTTCTCAATTCCAAAACATCTCATCACGAACTTTCCGCCAAGTGTTTATGTTGTAGTCTCGATCCCCGCTGTGTAACGTGCCAAACAACAATTATTATTATTTTAACTGGTTCCTCTCGTTCGACATCAATACAAGAATTTCTATATCACTCATTAAGATAGTTCATTTATATCTTCTACCTATAAACGATGCTAATTTGAAACCCACGAAGAAAGCCAGTTGGTATTTTGCAGAACCTTTTTTGTTATATTCTTTGTCAAATCTATTACGTTTCATACTCGAGTTTAATGTTTTAGAATGATTTAATACCGTGGTTAATCATGATCTAAGATCAAAACTAAAAGTTGCTTAAACAAAGTTTCATCAGAATTGAGGAGGTCGATCGAAGTGGAGATTTTTCCATACCCCCTTATGAAATTTCGCAAAAATTTAAAATGCCAAAATGCTGGGGTAATCGCTGAAATTTGGGATATTAGCTCATAATCCCTAAAGAACATGATTTCATTAGTATAACTGTCTATGGGATTAGCAGAATTCATGGTCTCGACACTATGTACCATAGTTAATCATGATTTAAAGTCGAAACTAAAGTTAGATTCGAATTTCTCATCATCAAAAATGTGTTTAAACAGAGTTTCATCTGAACTGATGAGGTCAATGAAAATCGAGATTTTTTCCATACTTATTACCCCTTATGGAATTTAGGAAAAATCGAAAATTTATAAAAGTAGGGATAACCGCTGAAATTTGGGTCAGCAAGGAGACCGATACAAGCTATTAGTTCACAATCCCTACACAACATGATTTTATTAGGGTGACTATCTAGGGGATGACCAACGTACACAAAATTGTTCGTAATGACTCAATGCACCCTTTAAATAAATTGGATTCACATAATATTTCTTGTAAAGTCTGCAGCGTAAAGTCTATCGACTACGACACATGTCTCAAAATATCATATTATTCTGGATTAAGAGTCAAATAATTCAAAGGACCTCCTCTTATTGCTGTTTTTGAATAGTTTTCCATTGAAAAATCTGCAAAGTGTATGCTAAATAGACCTCGAAATACTTAATTCGAAAATAATCACGTATACTGTTAATTTCGCTACATGTTGTATTAATTAATGGTTGTGTTCTTATCCCAGGTAAGGACCATCAATCAGACGACGATGACGAAATCCAAAGTGACATCAGCGAAGATATGAAAGACCCGAACTGCAAAAAGAAAAAAAGCGAATCCAAATCACAGGGAGCCGGTAAACCTCGAAGAGCCAGGACCGCCTTCACCTACGAGCAATTGGTCGCGCTCGAGAACAAGTTCAAGACGACGCGGTATCTCAGTGTATGTGAAAGACTGAATCTCGCGCTGAGCCTGAGTCTGACCGAGACGCAGGTGAAAATCTGGTTCCAAAATCGAAGGACAAAGTGGAAAAAACAAAATCCCGGTATGGATGTGAATTCGCCCACGGTGCCGCCACCCAGTGTCGGGTCGGGTGGGTTTGCAGGCTTCGCGGGACACCACACACATTCTGGTTTGTTGTATTCACACCATGTGCCGTACGGGGGAGTTTATCCCCTACAAGCCGCCAGTTCCGGTAGCTACGCCCCCTATTTCCATCTAGCCAATCACGGACATAGTCTAGGTTCTTGAAAATTACATTAGTTCCGATTATTTGATAACACTCTTTTTAAGAATGCCAGTAAGATGTCGATCTTTGCTTGTAGCCGTAGAGAATTATTACGAACTTGTTCGTTTTTAAAGACGATTGTCAGTTATTGAACCATACAAATTATTTCAATAGGTGAACAAGACAACTCAATTTAAAATTAACAAATGAACATAATACTTGGACGAATTACTTGTTAGATGTTATCCACAAAGGTATCACTGGCTTGAGATATCTACTAGTAGCACTGCAGCTTACTCGTTGCGCTGATGAGCTGTAGAGAGCGAAACTTCGGGAACTATTAGTTTGCAGTGTTGCTGGTTGATCTAGAATAAATCTGTCGCAGTTATGAGTTGTGATAAAGTTTATGGACATAAGCAGTTAGAAAAAATTTTAATTATTTTATTCTTTCCATTTTGTTTCATCACTAATTCAAAATGTCTTGCACATCAAAACTCAATACCAAAAGTATGCGCTTAGGTGTAAGGGAATGTTGGCTGTAGCAGTAACAATTTTTTTTTGAATTAGTAGGCGTAGTAAATGCGGCACTGATGATTGTCATTAACTTTAACACACTGTATATTCTTCTTGTTTGTTGGAGTCAAACTTGTTATGGAAAACCACATACATGCTCAGCACACATCATATGAAAACCTACTTTGAATAAGTGATTATATGTAGAAGTTTGCCAATATTTATGCAGGCTGTTTTGTGAGAAGTGTTCGGTAAGGGCTTAAAAGTTTCTCGGTCAAATTGAGATCTTAAATTTTGGACCATCTCACAAGAAAACAACACAATTATCTAATCATCATATTTTTGATCATGTTGCACTTCCGGTTATAACGGAGGTGACTTATAATTTTCTTATTTTGAATAATATTCTATAACTTTTATTACAAATTTGGATAGAACGTCTAATTTTAGGTTGACTGTCATCTGTTATCCCCATGCCAAAATTCAACTGCCTCTGTTTTTGCGTAACAATTTAGTTTTGCACTTTTGCCATAAGAACCTCATCTTTCCAGAATCGAAAGTAAAGACCTTACCAATGTAAGAGAATCAGAAACAAATCGATCGATCAGTAGTCTCACCATCCCAGCAACTTCTGTAAAGTTTAAGAAATCCGTCATGGTAGCACATTGCTTGATTTCTTAGTGGAGGATGTATTCATAGATGGCGTGAAATATTTTGGTATTTTCACCATGTTCTAGGCCGGTTATGACTACCTTCAGCAGATATCCTTCAGTAACGTTGCAAACTTGCTCTGGAACTATAAATTTGTGACGTTACTGCTCGATCCGGAATAAAAAGACCATAAGCTTATTTTCATTTTATAAACAAGATGTTTAAAATTCAGTGACATTCTTGGTTAAATTCCAAACTATAAAAGTCATTTCTTCCTAATAGTTTATTCTTTGTTTTTCTCAGAAATTTCTTATGAAAGTTTCTTATACCTATCTGCGTTACTTTCTTAGTTATTTGGAGTTTTACAAAAAAGTTCATGAAATTCATCGAAATATGGTTATATATATATGTATTTATATATACATATATAAATAGATAAAACTAATAATGATATTAATTAACTTTTTGTTGCTTTATATTGTTCACTTATAAATGTTCATGGGCTTGATCATATCTCTATAATATGCTCTATTGTGTTCATATCAACAGGCATTTCTTAAAAAGTTGTATATATTGTTTGATTACCTTCGTTTCCAACAAATAATTCGGAATAAGATATCCCATCGCTTCTGTAAATATAATTGTAAGGGGAATAGCAAATGGAAATTCCATCGTTCTAGTGTAAAGATCAATGTAAAAATAGGTAAACTTGTATTGTTGTGTCTATAGAAATTGTATTTATTAAATACCAAAATGTATATGCAAAATTTAAATTGTAAATAAACTCCACTTCATATAAATTGCACATGTTTCACTATTTCCACATGATACCCGCAAAAGGTTACGCTTATATACGAAAGGTATTAAGTATCAAAGAAAATTAGATGCAGTCGACATCTGCGACAGGCAAAAAGTGCCGCCAAGGAAAGGACTGGAGGACTTGCAGATCACGAGCATCTTATTCGGAAGTATGGAGGTGCTAAAGCGTTTAAATTTGAAACCGATTCTGACAATCTGGATGATTTAGTGTTTGTTTTCGTTTGTTCAGACAGAAGATCACAAGGCGACATTACACTAGGCTCTGTGTGATCGACGTAAACAATAATAAACACGTTAATTGGTGTGAAATGTGATTTGTGTCTTTTAGACGCTACACTGTTCAGGATATATGTTGATAAAACAAGATACATTCACTTTAATACTGTTGAGAGAAATATTCATTCAAAGCTAATAATAATAACGTCATTAACATCCGTATTCAATAAATTATACAAAAACCTTGAGGATCATTTATCTGCGACGCATTAGAATCATTAGAAAATATGAATTTGAGAACCGAAGCTACCCAGGAATGATAATAATAATATCCAGAAATATGAATAATTATTTTGGCAGCTGAGTTATCATCTTCAGGTAATTTATGTATAACGCAATTGATCAAAAGATCAAAATACCTGAACTATCCATCTACACTAATACACATATGTTATGATCACAGTTATCCACATAAAATAGTTATCTATGTTTTAAGGATCATAATAACATCATCATTGGTACTAGCCGTGAAAGTTATCAGATAAGGCGCAGGCGAACAACATTTCATCTTCTGCCGTGAATTTTAAATGAATACCGATGGCATATAGAACTTCTTTGATAGTTATTTCTTTCTACTGATATTCAAGTAATATGACATGTGCAAGTTACCAAAATACTGTTTACGAATTGTTTATATTCAACTCATAATAATATTTCTTTCTGAAGTCTTTGAAAAATACGATCGATTCCGAGAAAAGTTTGCCGCCAGAGATTGAAGAACTAGTTGAAAACGCAATTTTTGCCCTTCTTCCAGAAAAAATCTAAGAATGTTTATGAAAAAAGCTATGGCCTGTTCGAAGATTGGTGTTATCGAAAGAACGTAGCCTATTTTGAGGAATTTTCAAGTCTTCAACTTTATGTTATCATTCGATGATACGGAGTACGTTCTCGGTTAGATAAAATGTTGATATAAGTAAATATGTTTCAATTAATTGAATTTTTAAAGCGAAACTCAGATGTATATCAACTAAAAAAAAAATTTAGAATACTGACTAAAGAATATCACAAACTGGTTGCTAGAGGCGGACGACAAAATATTTCTCCTAGTAAGTGTAGTATTGGTAATTGGCATAAGTGGTGCTGGTAGAAGGGAAGAATTACCAAACCTAACGACGACAGTTCGGTATTTAGAATTGTTATAACCCATAGTAAAACCAAAATATCCCGCGAATTTTATATAACTCCTGGAAACATGAATGAAGTAAAGATGGTCCAACTTATCCAAACATATGTAGCATTGCGACCCAGCGATATGCAACATTCGCGTTTCTTTTCATCATTGAGAAATAATAAATGTAGTAAGCAGCCAGTAGGTATTCATACTTTTGGAAATATGCCTAAGAATATTGGTTTCATTAAAACTGCCTCAATCCGACGAATTCACCACTATTTTAGAAGGTCTTAGGCTTCTTTACTAGCAGATTTTGGTGTAGGTTTTCTCACTGTTAAACGACATCGTGGCTGGAATAATAATAGCGTTGCTGAAGGATATATTGAAAACTCCCAAGAAAATGAGAAATAGATTTCAGATTTCTATATTAAAAACCGTTGCCATATCTCCGTTAAGTGCGTCAACCTGTATCGGTCTCGCTCCTCTGGCTTCATTGGATCGTATAGAGGCTCTAGATGAGAAAGCGGTATGAAGTGTACCATCATCTGCAAAGCTATGGACGGGATAGGTGGTCACTCCCAACAGATCGTTGACATGGAGCAGAAACAAAATTGGTGACAAGACAGGTCCCTGTAGAACACCAGTTTTAATAGTCATTGAAAAAGAGTGATCTATCTCAGAGAAAACTGGATAGCAAGCGACAAAGTTGAGGCGGTAAACCTTAAGTTTCCCAAGAAGGCCTTGGTGTCAGACTTGGTATAATGCTTTGGAGATATCCAATGCACAAATAGATATTCCCCACATTTTTCAATAGATTTCTGTCATACATGTGTTACGTAGGCAACCAGGTCTCCTGTTAGTCTCTGCTGACGAAAGCCACATTGCCGGTCATGTAGGTAGGTATTGGGTGAACTCGATGTTGATTGCTTTCTCCATCACTTCAGATATGACAGATGATGTGCAATGGGTCTATAACTATTAGGAAAGGTCTTCTTCCCTGTTTCTGGAATTGGTTGATCTTCCACCAATTTTGTATGAAAGGGAAACAACCTGCAGAAAGCTGGTGTTAATTTTGACCCACATTCCTTGAAAACGACAGATAGAATTGCGTCTGGCCCATAGTCTCTTTTGGTATTGAGATCAAGCAGAATGCACCTAATTGTGTGCTAACGAAAGACACTTTCATATGCATATGATGCTACCAATATTAGTAGGATCCTTCCAGCAACAACGTTGGCTTTTTCTTGAGGTGTAGTAGTCAGTGTACTATCACACTTCACAAATAAATAATGCTAGACTACAGTAAAAATCTCCAGTTCATATAGCGATGTAGATTGATGTTTCGAAGGGAGTCTTTGATGTTTGTTTGAAATCTTATTGTAGGATCTGATTATAATTCTATAAATTTTGATAGATTTGAAAATTGATCAATTTTATCTAAATGTATGAATTTTACAATGATTTTACACCACGTAAACGCCGAAATCATAGATACAAACAAGGATTTATCGTAATATATACCAATTGAGACATGACTTCTTATAATATCCAGAGCCTTCATGAATCTTTGAGGGGAATTCGTTAGAAAGAAGCTATATGAATCTGCCTCACGCTAGTTAGTGTAGATTAGACCGAATGAAAGAAAGAGAGCATTTACCTCAATTCCCGGAATGAATAACTGGAACTGACTTTATATAAAGGTAGAAATTCGTTCCAACTGCTAAAATAATTATCTGTTTGTGGCGAAATTAAAATTCGTACGAAATAAATGCTTGAAAAATTTCAAATGATTTGCATAATTGCTTAATATTTTGACTGCAACTTGGCAATTTACATTTAAATGGTGATCAGTGAAAACCAATTTAAAGTTGTCAACTGTCTGAATGAGTCCTTTGTTATTTAATTCGGGATCGGTTTAATCGCCAGGCTTAAAGTGTGGGGTTCGGCCCTTAATTCTCTCCTCGGCTCTACATATGGTGACTTCACATAAGTGGACCTATGCAAACTTTAAAACTTGCCAATTGCCTAACATGTTTGTTATCGATTCAATTTTTAATTTAATTTTACTTTTCTTACTGCGATGTTATGAAGACTTCAGTCCCAAACAGTGTTTCAGGTTTTAGTATCGACTGTAGTTTAAAGATTGTATTTTTTGCATAAGATAAGATTATACAATTATTTTAATTTGTATGACTTTTAGGAAATAACGACTATGTTCGAAGTTCTATTTGAATATTATATTATCATATAATATCATTCAATTCAATTTTCTGGAGCTTAAACTTGTATCAGAGATTCTGGAAATTTAACTTTGCCGAAGCCCAACTATTTCAAAATAATATCCGGTGATTCTAAATATCATACGATAATTAAAAAATCACAAATTAGTTATTAATGTAATATTAAATGTTATTCAAAGCTTCGACTTGTAAAGATTATACATCACAGGATTAGGAAAAATGTCTGATGTTCACAGTTAGGACTCTTACTAATGCAAAGCAATTAGGTGTTACGACTATCTACCTATATTATTAATTTGTCACTTTGTAAAGTAGATATGACCACTTTGGCTAGGAAAACAGTTAGAATATAGTGTTGTGAGGCAGAAAATGTATTATAGATCATTGTATTAAATCGACAGAAAAGTCCTCTATGACGCAGTCTCCGACTTCACCGAGGTTTTAAAAAGATAAACCAAACGTATGTTGTAGCTATTTGCAGATTTTTTCTTTGTAGTCCTTGCTCAATCTCAATTCTTAAATTTTTCACCACTAAGATTGACAGAAATGAAATCTGCAACCACGCAACATTGAATCTTCAGTCCAAACTTCGCAGTCAGCATTGTGCAAGGTTAGTCAAAATCTATAGTGACCGATTTCGGCTTGAAACGAATTCCTCTTCCCTAACAAATGTTAATTATAATTTGAAAAAGATTTTTATGAGTAGTTTCTTCCGTATTTGGCAGGAGGCTAAAACAAGCGGATTATAATGTCCATTTCTTAGATCATGAATTATAAAAATTGTAAAAAAACTCAAACCAACATTGAAATGTACCATCCACTAAACACTGCTATATTAGAGTATCATTATTAGTATTATTATTATAGAGACAAAATTCTCCGTTTTTATCAGTTTTTAAATTGAGATCACTTAACACTTGATCCACTTCCAGTAGATTTCGATAACGACGTGCATGGTGGATGTTCTTTCTTATTTTCTTGATACCACTGTTTCTTAATTTGTCAAATGTATCTTCGTCCAATTGTCTTAACACTCCTTATTAAATTGTAAGGCTTGTCACATAAATTGTCAACAGCTTTCATTTCGCATGCATTGCTAAGTATCGCTTTAAGCAAGTTCTTCGATAGAATGGTTGTGCTTTAGAAAAGCCTTACACCTGGTTTTTCCATTGGTCTTTGTACATCGCCAAGTCTTTTTCCCAGATTTCGCGATATGATCAAGTCGGAACCCGTTATTTTACACAAATAGCAACTTTTTTTTCACTAAACATCTCAAAACTACGCATTTTAGAAATTAGTTGTATGGTATAATTCAAAACAAATTTTATCAGGAAACAAAAAGTCCTTATTTCATCCATAAGGAAAGCAGGTACCTTACCTACCCTCATCCTTTACAGCACAAGGGACATGCATTAAAAAAAATTAGAAACAGTAGAACCTATGAAAAATATCAAACAGAGTAGTAGTGTTCAATCATCAAATGGATATTTATAACCTCTCTAGAACATCATAGAAAGTTGGGAGATCTCTCCCTTTTCTATAGATATCTCCATGGTAGGTATTCATCAGATATCTCGTCTGTGTAGGCGGACTAACTGGTCACCCCTTCGTTGCCGAGCTCGAGACTTCATTTTTCTATCGAACAGCGAAGTCGTGGAACTCTTTACCTAGTGAGGTATCAAACCTTCAAGAAAAAATCGAATACCTATCTCCTCACCCCAAAATTCCACCACTGGCTCATGCGATGTTCTTCGAACATTATAGGTTTCCCTCTCGTGTAGTCTAAGTATAAAAAAAATATATTTCTAATTCACAAACAACTATTTAGGTAAAATATTGAAACTCATATTTTTTTCACAACCATCAATTGAATAATGCTTCTGTGAGGTTTTTTTAAGTAGATATTTGAGATGTACATGAAAACTCTCCAATTCCTAGTGATTTTATCCAGAATGACTTGAAATTAGAAACGACATCTTTTACGGAACTCTCTAGCTAGACAATCTTATGCACAATCATGACTAACTAGAGATTCGTGGGTCCTTCACACTTTGCTGCACGTAATATGTATTACAGCTAATCCCAGATAATCGGAACAAATCAGAACATAGAAGCAATACATCTAACGTAATTCGGCATAGCAACCCGTAATAAGGCCCCAGCAGAGTTCTTTTGTTGAACAAGTACAATAGACCGAATAAACGACCTACGCACACTAGCTGTAATGTCACCCATTAATAAATTATATACACGACACCCTAGGGGACGTACCGACACTAAACGATTGTGTTTTGTTATTAGCGCGGTAATGACATCTATTTATATTATAATTGCAGAATTTTAAATGTTTCCACACTTTATGGCTTAGAAAATTGGTTCGGAGACGGACTGGGCTTGATGGTGAAATATCACATCCAAATAAAGAGTGATTGCTCGTCTTTTAGTTGGATTATTTGACTTCAGATTTTGGCCAACTGGCTGAGTATATAACATATTCACTACACCAAACTCGAGGCGACTGAACTTTGCTTCGATGGATGTATATTAGAGAGGTTCAGAAAACTATCGGCAATGTTAAAATTTTAATGTCCTGAAAACGACAGGGCCTAAGAAATGCGAATCCGTGATTGACTTGCTCGTTATTTGTTGACTTTTGACCCTCTCATGGCTACAATTGTATAATGTATACTCTTCCATAGCCTACAGGAGACTTTGTAATGATGTAGAATGTGCATTCGACCAACTCAGGCCGCCTCTGCTACTCGAACTATTCAAATTGTATTCATCAATAAATAATTTGTGACTGTTCAATTACCTTAAGACATTTGAAATCAACTATAGGCTGCAAGAAATTAAATTCCATGAATTCGGAAGACTTCATAGGACGCGATAGGTGGTCACTTCTAGAAGATCGTTTTTATGGAGCAGAAACAAAGTTGATACCAAGACAGGTCCTTGTGGACCACCAGCGTTGATAGCCATTGTATTGGAAGATACTCTGTTAACCACCACATTCAGTGATCAATCTGAGAGAGAATTCGATTGTAAGCGACAAAATTGAGGCGGCCAAACTTATGACGGAAGTTTCCCAAAAAGACTTTGGCGGCAGACTCGGTCAAATTCTCTGGAGATATCCAATGCTATAGCTAGAGATTGTCCAAGTTTTTCAATAGATTTCTGCCACACATGTGTTTCGTAGGCAAGCAGGTCTTCTGTTGATCTCTGGATTTTGGAGTTCTCTAGGAATTGGATGGGCTCGATGTTGATTGATTTCTTCATCACTTCAGAGATCACAGACAACAGTGCATTTAGTCTATAGTCATTAGGAAGAGTCTTCTTCCTTTTTTTTAATTGATTGGTTTCTATTTGTCTTTCAGCTGGAATGAAACGCACCAAGAAGCACCCTGAAGATGCCACTGATATTGAGACGCGGAATCCATCCGGAAGCCAATAATTTTCGAGGATGAGAATATTCGTTAGTTATCAAAAATTAATGATATATGTTAAGAAGGATAGAAGACTTTGAATAATCGTTCAATTTAGTTGCTCCTGAAATTTCATAGACTCTGAATTAGAACACATGAATTTTGTATCAGCAACTGCTATGGACACAATATATTAAGAAAGCAAATATATGTCCTCTTCTTCAATGTCGTACCTTAAGCCGTTTTCGAGCTATTGAGCAGGGCGGTCCGTCGAAATACTCGACGCTATTTGCTTTGTTTCACGCACTGTTCGGTGCGCTAACCATCTGGCCGATTGTAGAGAGAAATATACTGGAAGAACTGTACAACACACGCGGCCGCTTCCTTCGATTTAAAATAGGCGGTGGCCTACGTTAAGCTCATTATAGGCTTATGCAAAAGACGTGCCTAGTCTTTCGTTGCTGGCTTCTACAAAGCCGGCCGAACATTGATTCCGATTCACTGTAACTTAAGCCGTTTTCGAGCTACAGCCCACCCATACCATAGGAACTGTTAAAGTATCGTGCTCGCGCAACAAATCGGGCTACGGTTCGCGCTCTTGATCGGCTTATGTGAAAGACGGAGTGAGTGCGGGGAACGAAGTCTTTCCTTCTTTCGGATCACTCACTAACTCCGTCTTAATCCCTTGGATACATGCGCAGCATACTGACCGACCTCCTAGTTGTATTAAAAGTATAATACTGAAGACCGACAGCAATATAACATTGTAAACTTCCCTAGAAAGGTCATGTTGAATGGCAGAGACAGCTAGAATATGATTCTACAATCGTATGAAACACTGCTTCAATAAGAATTATTATACGCTCATTCAATTAACGTCTAAAGCTGTAATTTTCGAAATAGAGATCGAAATGCTATGTTTTTACGCCTTGTTGACAATTTATTGAACACAATACAGCGTCAGCGAGCTTAGATTAGCTCTGTCGGCTTAATAATATCCCTGAAGGTGTAAGTAAAGCTGCGAACACGACACCGTCATTCTTGACATCACCTTATTATTTCTGTGTCTGAAACTTAATTTATAGAGTAATCAAACACCGATTCCTTCCTGCAGTTAATGGAAAATATAATTTGAAATCTCTTATTACGTGAAATATAATGTTGGTTTTAATATCTGTTCATTTTCTTCCTTCCCACTGTTTCCAATTCGATTAAATAGCTGAAACTGAACTGCCGAAGACGCTTCCAATTGATAGACACAAAATGTAGAACGTAGTACAGATCAGTTATACAGGGTGTTTTGGTTTTTTCGTTCATAACTTCGGTAAACGATAGAATTACAGGGTGTTAAACTTTTGAAAAATTACTACATTTTATTTGTTATCCTCTAAACAAATGAATATTTTTAGTTCAAACTTGGTACACTTTAGTTTCACTGAATGAGAAATTCTTTGATTACAAAATGTTTTTGAGACAAATTCAGTAGCGGCGTTATGGGGTTTGTACGTATCTTCTACGCCAATGGTCGAAAATTATTATCGTATACATTTTCCTGAAGAATCAAATGAGATGTCTTGCATTTGGAAAATGTATACGGTACTTTGGCTACCGCAGCAACGGAATTTCCGTTACAAAAATCATAAACAAAATGAATATTGACGTATTCCTGATTGGTCAATCGAAATGGCATTATACTAATTGAGTATCTTCAACAAAGAATATCAATAACACAAACATAAATAGTGATTTATATGACATTTGAAAAATATTGGCTTCCGAATGGATTCCGCGTCACAATAGCTCGACGTTTCGCCAACCATTACAGGTGTCATCTTCAGGGCAAATTTGAGGCTTGAACTGAAACTGGTTCTACTGGTTTCTGTAGCCGTATTTATTGTAGGAAAAATCCTTCACGCTACACAGTTGGTATAACTCTGTTATGGCACCTGACCATGCCGTTGTGCGATCATGTGCGGAGTGGAATTTTCGAGGATGGGTTTCCAAATGTTGGGAAGGTAATATCCTGAGTCACGGTTCAGATTATTTGGATGTTTTAGGATTTCCATAGTTTCAAGGATTTTCCGCTGATAGAACTTTGGGGCTCGGGCTAGGATTTTAGTATCTTCGAAAAAGATTTTTTATTTCAAGCATCTTCAGGTTAGATCTTTTACGTCAATTTGTTTCTTCAGATACTAATATTTTTAATATCAGACTGATGGTTATAATTAAAGCAAATCAAATCAAAGTTTACTCTGATTGGTATAGCTGAAAGGAACTTTAATGGTATTTTTTGTGGCTGATAGTGATTATTTAGTAGTTTGATAACTCTTCCTAGAACAGGTGGTGATTTTGAAATCACACTAAACTTTGAACTTTTCAATTTAGAATTAATTTTTAGTTGATAAGTTACCAAATAGACGAATGTCACACTACGAACTGTTGATTTTGAAAGCTCTTTCGTACGTGTGTGCGAAAACTGTACAGATATGTCTGTCATTTAATCGCAGTAAGCTGTACATACGACGGATTAAAGATGGCAGCGAATACATGGAAATGTAAAGGATTTGAAAGGTCTGCGACACATTTTGAGACGAGTGTTGGTTCACACATTACTCCTAGGAGGATCAGCCACTAATCTTCTAACAAGGGTAAAAACAATCGGAATGTCAATTCACGGAACCCTCACTTTCTCCTCTATCTTATAAATCCTCGATAGCTTGTGTGTTTCTACTTCCAGTTACTTATGCGCGAGTTAGGATTTGAAAATACGCTGCGCTACAAAAATATTGCTAAATTTACTTAGCTACTTAACCATATGCCTTTCTACCGTTAGGAATAACGATGATTCATCATTTCCTGTGTATATGTTTCTCTATCAGCTGTTCAATTTCTTCTCATGTTTTCCCTGTTTCAGTACTTCTTCATTTATACGATTTTCGGAGGCTTCTTCTTCAGGGTTTTCGAGGAGATGCTGGTATGTGGTATAGTCTTTGGCACGGAATAAAAAACCAAGCGCTTATGTGGCGGCTTTCGCAATGGACTCACAAGATCATCCCAGGAGAAGGTGCTGTTAGTGGTAATACCTAGCATGGGTATGGAGGACTCCATAGGAATATTTGTACCTGTACATTATATTAAGGATTGTGGGGTCCGACGTCGTCGAGAAAATACAAGCTTGAGTTTTGTCTACATTTAACTCTAGTAGATCATCAGATCCCCATCTCAAATTCGTTGCCAGATCTTCATTAAATGTATAAACTTGCCTACGAAGAGTATTATTTCCAATAGAGGTTTGGCAAGAAACCCATTCTCGAAAATTCCACTTCTCACATGTTCACACACCGGCATAGTCAGGTGTCATCAGAATGAAGGCAGTAGACAGTGTAGCGTGAAGGTTTCTCCCACAATAAATACCGCTACAGAATTCAGAAGAACCAGTTTCAGTTCAAGCCTCAAGCCTACTCTGAAGTTGCCACCTGTAATGGTTGGCGAAACGTCGGCATCAAGTCGTGCTATTGTGTCCCGGAATCCTTACGGAAGTCAAGAATTTTCAAGATTAGCTATCCGCGGAAGTCTACTATTCAAGATAGGCTTAGTCTTGGTTTCGGCAACCCAAATGTAGGTGTCGCGATTTCATCCTAGCTTTTTGATACGATACGAGGAAGTCTCATGCTTGATGTGGTTGTTGCTATCCTTACGCTCGATATAGTCTTCATCTCCAAGGCAAGTCCCAATGCCAATCGAAGTCACGATCCCGTTTAAGCTTTCTCTACAACACGAGATAGATCTCGCACAGATTGCTAAACGTAGTCTCGTTATCGACCCACCTTTCGAGAAGAACGGAAACTTAGCGAGAACGGTTTTGTTACTAACCATAATCTCGATATCCAAGTTTCGGAGGTTAGACGAGACCGGCTCGTATTCAGTTTTGCAAGTAATCTTGATTTCATCTTCGTTTTCCAGAGTAAGCGAGACCTGTTTCGTGTTCGTTATTAAACGTGTCGTATGCTAAACGTGGTATCTATATTGTCTTCGTTTTCGAAATGGAATAGAGCATGTCTGGTGCCCGTCATTTCGATATCCCTTAAATTTGACACTAAACATGACTGCTCTTCTGATATTGTCTGTTTTCGAGATAAACCGAACCGGCTGCTTCGATTTCATTGGTAATCTTCATCTGGATCTGATTTTCTGTCGATTAAAATTTTTTAACTTGCACTATGATCCTACAGCGTTCTCTTGCAATAACATTTTGGGCAAAAAATTGACATATGATCGAATTTCAACAGTCATGGATAACTACCGTTCAAAGAGGACATTGTATGTTTTAAAAACGGTCCAAAACCATTAATTTTTCCCAAATCCTCTACGACGTGCTGGACACTTATCTAATAAGTGGGCTGTTTTCGATATTTGTTCGGCTTGTAACTGTTTAGATATTTCCAGAGGGAATGGTGGTTTTAACACGCAGACGATATCATCTTATCGGAGGGGAAATTACTATTAATATTATTTGGGAGACAGTTTACAGGACATTAATGAAGTCCCTAGTGGGATATTGTCGACACGTCATATTTCAGTAAGTCCGACGGGACCGCGCGTCACTCGATAAATTGGACGCCATTCGCAGATCGCAGACATCTGATAGTGTACGGGAGATGTTGAGCGAATAAGTTATTCGCTTCTTTTTCCTCGTCTTAAATCAAATCGAGATTATTTGACGATTGACGATACGTCTTCACCAGATTTATATTAATAATTTCACCCCTAAGAGTTAAAGAACAAGAAAATAGGTCTAAGCATGTGTTATTTCATACCGTTCTCTAAGTTAAAAAAAATGATTCAGACGTTCTGTCTTTACATATGAATTCTCAGGAAATAGGTCATACTGACACATAATCAGAAGACTAATCAATTTTCAAAACGGGAGTTCTGTTTTCAATATATGGAAGATAGTGGTTAACTAGATGCGAGAGGGGGGTAGTTGTGGCTCAGGTTGATTTGTAATTTTAGAGGAACTGTTGTTAATTTGATTGCCAGCTATTCCCCAAAAAATGCAACGACATGCATTTCCATCTTCTCACATCCCTCACTATATAGTGTAAAGGAAGTATCGAAACTAAAAAATGTGAAGTCACAAATTAATTTTATGAGTTTACCATTTATCAGTTAGGCTCTATTGGAGTATCGCGTAGGTTATTCCAGCGAAATAATAACGCATTATACAATAGTGGTAAATTTAAGAGGATAAAAATCGAAGAAGATAGGTTTGAAGGATTCTGCTAAAGACATATACCTCTAATTCTAATCGAACGGTGAAAATCGGAATTTGAAATGGCCCCGTGAAAGGTTTAGCTGATGTTCCACTATTTTGTAGTCGATTGGTCTCAAATATTTAGGCTGTTTATATGTAGAGTTTATTCTAAATCGAATCCCACGTATAGGCTCGTCGGAATGAATCTGGCCTTTTGTATAATTCAATTTCATGGTTGAATCCCTTACTAGCGTTGCTGATGCTCTCTAGGCCGATCGAGTCGACTATACCCCTGGACCTCTACCACGCGTCCAACTCTCCCTGTTAATCACCCCACTTTATATTTAATACGCTTATACTGAATAATCCGCCAGAAAATTGTTAGAAAATATCCGCAGTATCTCGACCGGAAGATTGATAATTTGGTCAACACTTCAAATCGAATGATTAGCAATAATTGTACATTCATATGCGTTCAATAAACTCCCAATGCCTATAATGTATCTAGTATCATTTAATTCTCACATTCATACTTTGTAGTTAACTAAACTAGAGACCGAATCGAAGCGTTCAGCAACGAGCAAGAAGCTTGTCTTGTTTTACCTAGGAAGCGAAAACGAAATCGAGACTATGGCAAAAATGGATACGAAGCCGGTTTTGTTTAATCTAGATAACTAATGATATGATGGTTATCAACAAACACGAGACCGGTCTAGTTCATGTAAGGATTCTTCTCGAAAGGCAGGACGATAACGAGATTAGGTTTAATAATGCGTGCGAGATCAATATGAAAACTTAGAGAAGATCGATACTTCGTTTAACAATGATGAGAGGAGACGATATCGAAACTACGATTACGATTAGCATCTAGCACGAGATCGAGCACCGTTCCATTACATTTAAGCCGGTCTAGTTAAATCTCGAAAAATAATACCATATCCAGATTACGGTTAGAGAGAAACGCGAGACCGGATCGTTTCGTTCCAATTAATCCCGAAAGGTAAAATGATGACGAGACTACATTCAACAACTAGTAGTGCGCGATACGTCTCGTCTTGTGAGAAAACTTACTCGGGATGGAAACTTCGGTCAGCAATAACTATATGATACCGGTCTCACCTTAGAAACGACGAGACGATATGGGGACTACGGTCAGAATTTACTACGAAACCGATTTCCTTTCATTCGGGTTCTTTTCAAAGGGTGGCAATGTGTGCAAGATTAGTATGAAAACATAAACGAGATGGATACTTCGTTTAATAATAAGTATGAGAATGGTCTAGCATTGAATACGAAATTGGTCTAGTTGAATCTCGATAACTGCGACGATATAGATATAGTGGCAATAAGCACGAGACTGGATCGTTTCCTTCCCATTACTTTCGAAAGGTAAGATGATGACGATACGTGCAACACCTTGTGCGAGATCGGTTCCGTTCTCGGTATGACACCGGCTTTGTTTGGATTTTATTTCCTTCTGTTAAACGAAGTATAGAGAGTTGGTCTAGTTTAATCTCGATAACTCAGACATCATAGGGATTGCGGTTAGCAACGAGCACGGAGACTGGTCTCGTTCCGTTCCGGTTCTTCTCGGAAGATAAGGCAATAACGAGACTACGTTCAACCACGTTTGCTAGATCGATCTCGCTTTGTTAACAAAACTCAGTCAAGATCGAGACTTCGTTCGTCAATGAGTGTGAGATTGATCTCGCCTTGAAGACCTAGATGATAACGAGACTACTGTTATCATCCAACATAAGGGTTTCGTTCAGTAAGAAAACTTTCTCGGGATCGAGACTTTGTTCAACAATGGGTATGAGATCGGTTTGCTTGGATGCTGAGACGATGTCTAGACAATGGTTAGCATCTAGCACGAGACCGGATTCGTTCCATTCCGTTAAACGAAGAATACGAAGTCGGTCAAGTTTAATCTAGAAAACTGACACAATATCGAGATTGCGGTTAGCAACAAGTACGAGACCGGTCTTGTTTTGATCCGGTTCTTCTCGAAAGGAAAACGATGACGAGACTACGTTCAATCATGTTTGCGAGATGGACCTTAATTTGTTTACAAAGCTCAGGCAAGATCGAGACTTCGTTTGACAATAAGTGTGAGATCGATCTCGCTCTGAAAGCCAAGACGATAACGATACTGCTACAATCATCTAACACTATACCAGTTTCGTCCAATTACTTTGAACGATGAATACGAACCCGATCTAGTGTTATCTCGAAAACTGAGAAGAAAACAAGATTGTGGTTAGCAATAAAGCACAAGACCGGTCTCGTTTCGTTCCGGTTCTTTTAGAATGGGAAGACAATGACAGAACTACTTCAAGCAATTTGTACGAGATCGGTTTCGTTTAGTAAGAAAACTTTTCCGGAATCGCGACTCCGTTTAACAATGAGTATGAGACCAGTTTTACTTGGAAACTGAGACGATATCTACACTACGGTTAGCATCTAGCTCGAGACCGGTTTCGTTTCATTCCATTGAGAGAAGAATAGGAAGTTGGTCTAGTTTAATCTCGAAAACTGAGACAATATCGAGATTGCGGTTATCAACAAGTTTCGATCCGGTTCTTCTCAAAAGATGAGACGATGACGAGACTACGTACGTTCAACCACGTTTGCTAGATCGATCTCGTTACGTCAACAAAACTCAGACAAGATCGAGACTTCGTTTAATAATTACTATGGAACCGATTTCGGTTTGAAGACCAAGACGATATCGAGACTACTGTTATCATCTAACGTGAGACCAGTTTCGTTCAATTTCTTTGAACGATGAATACGAACCCGATCTAGTGTTATCTCAAAAACTGAGACTAAAACGAGATTGCGGTTAGGAATAAGTACGAGACTGGTTTTGGTTCTTCTCAAAATCTAGGGCGATATCGAAGCTAAGTTCAGGAATAAGCATGAGACCGGTCCCGTTTGGTGTTTTTTTGGTAATATTAGGATTTACTTGATTTGTTTGATTACAAATTGGATTTCCAATTTCAGAAACAACTTTAGTCCGCCATTGTCTCATTCAGACTAATAATATCGTGTCCATTATCAGTAAAATAATATCCTTATGTTGCGTCTGGGTAGTCCACTAATGCGGACTCCAGATAAATGTGAACTCTGCCACCTCCTTCCCCCAAGGCAGATTTAAACTCGAATTCCTTATTCGATATAGAGATAGCTAATTCTCATGATGGATATGCTTAAACTTCATTAGTAGGTATTGAACCAAGGGGGTTAGGGGTAAGGGGCGTTGCGATTGTTAACAATCTCTCATTTAAATGTTTAATGGGTATAGAGCGTGAATGGGAGTGCGGTGTCGGCAAAGAGCGACCTCTTACGGCTGCGGCACTCAGCTTGCGGTTTCAACTCCTGGGGCCTGGATACGTAGCATCTATATATGCGTGTGTTCCCTGATCTTTTCGGATTTGCAGTTCCGTTCTCACTTTGAAGCTCAACCGCCGCCGCCGCACTGTTTCGTTCCAGAACACTATGATTCACACTATTTCAAAACCGGACCGAAACTTTTCCGTTACCAAAATAAAACTGTTCACACGTTCTGGAGTTTAATCTCGCGTTCACTTATCCGATGTTCCTCGACTTTAAACTATCCAACCTTATTGATTTTCATTCGCTGTTTCTTGGCAGATTATTGTTGGTATCCGTTCTTTCCATCATAAAGATCTAGGGAATTATATATATTCCGATTTATGGAACAAGTCGAATAAATTAATAATATTTATGCATCGAATTTCCAGGAACCAATGTTCTTCGGATTCATGAAAGTAACTCAAATCCAGTTGCAGTGCAAATTTTTTTGATATTTGAAAACAATGTTTCCATTACAATTTGTTTCCAAAAGAAATGTGTCTCAATGGTAAGGTCACTCTATTCTAGATCGATCAGTAACATTACAAACTAATAGCTCTAGACAGCTGTTTCGCTAGACAAAGTTTGAAATGTTACTAAACGGTTATTCTGTTGAAGGTATACTCATAGATGGCGTTAAGTATTGTAATTCTCCGCTGTTGATCGGTTATGCATAGCTTCAACAAAATGATAGTTCAGTATCATTGCAAACTTTCTTGTCGTACTGCTGAGCTCTATGAGAAGATCTAGATCTAGATCAGAAAGACCTCATCATTGTTATCTGGCAAACACCAACAAAGGATAAATCTATGGAATCGATCCATACTCAATGTATCCTGACGTTTTCTCACTGGATGATACAACTAGTATTGGGTTATAATATATATCCGGCCTGTTTCTTCCAAACATAGTCTAAAATATTAGATTATCTACTTTGAAGAAATGTCTCTTTTCTCTAAATTTAAATTTGGATTCAGGAACAAGGCACCATTGAAACGTTCCTTAACTTTGAATCTTACAAAGCTGATGAAGCTTCTGAAGTATGGTTTCAATAAAATTAAAAATCTAATTCGATCTTATCTGTCAAATCGGCATTTATTGACAAACGTCGAATCTCCGGAGGAGACTTGATGAAGCAAGGAGTACCCCAGTGTTACATAACGGGATCTTCACTATTTCTTGTATTCATAGAAGGATATATAGATTTTTTATTTACGTTATGGTACGAATTACTTACACACTCCAAATGTTATGTTATAACAAGCTTAATATATATGGTACAGTCAAAGCATTATTTCAGTCATTGTATACATAGTCAATGTATACATTCACTTATTTTCTCAGCTGAAGTGTACACAAAAATGAAATTCACGCTTTTATCAGTCAATGACTGTATTGACTTTAGGAAGAATGAGGAGCATACGCTGTTCTACAGAATGCATCTGACGAAAATACACTTACGTAACTCATGTTGGTACTTCGAAGCGGCAATCCGTAGGTCTGAGGTTATTGAAAGTGTATTTTTGTTAGATGCATTCTGTTGAACAGCGTATTTCCTTTATTCTTCCCATAGTCAATACACTTCCGTTACCAGGGGTCAGTCAATGAATACATTGACTAATAATGCATGAATTTCATTTTTTGTAAATGAGTTATTGTATGCATTGACTAGTTAGTGTATACATCGACTGAAAAGAACGTGTTGACAGTAACATATACAAACGATACAAAACAGATAAGTAAACATTTTAAACACTTAAATTGAACTAAACGGAAAAGCTATGCCGCTGCTTGAACGATTTGGTATGATTGAGAAATTTCCTATACAATAAAGGTTTCCTCTAGAAATTCATTAATATCATAATATGTTCCTTTTATGAGATAGATAGATTTTGTGTATGAGCTGGCCCTTTTGTTCAAGAAGAATACTATTTATATAACGATCATTGTTTCAAGTATCGTATGAATGTTGGTCGCTATGTGTTTATATTATTGAATATTTGTTTTTATATGAATTAAGAATATGTATATATTTATTGATGCTACAGTTAAGAGTTGAAGTGTTTTGAATTTTTCTTTCATATCATCCCTATATGCTGCATTGCACATGATTTTTACAATGCCCAAAGAAGGAAGGAGTAAGTACAAATTGTTTCAAAAAGAGCATAATATGATAGAAAGAGTATATTTTTTTGAGAGCTTACCAGTAATGTAGTTTACTTGATCTTGCCAGATTATTCTTTGGTATCTGATTTTATCTATGTTCAGATTAAATCTATTCACTGTAAATTAATTAGTCTACGTGGCATCATCCACCACAAACAAAACTAAATGAGCATCCCAATTTGGGCGATCATTTATGTATATTAGGAATAATACAGGACCCAAAATTGGGCCCTGAGGTACTCCCAACAATTGACAGTGTACCTTATCTTCTACTTCGAAGATATGATTGTACAAGAGAGACTAACAAGTCGTACATCTCGTAATATTTAAGTTTGTTCACCAATAGGATGAGTGTTTGCAAACTAGACATTCGTGTAGATGATTTATTACCGTTTCGTCGAATCCCCCTTGTCGAGTTTATTATTCCCAAAATTTTATTATTTGCAAAAATCGTTAGATGTTAGTCGCTACGCAATAGAAAAAGTTTTTACTGTTTGTTTAAAAATCACAAGCTGTTACTTTGGTGTGGTTAA
Source organism: Endomychus coccineus (assembly GCA_958510875.1). Taxonomy (NCBI): domain Eukaryota; kingdom Metazoa; phylum Arthropoda; class Insecta; order Coleoptera; family Endomychidae; genus Endomychus; species Endomychus coccineus. The sequence continues at coordinate 178,110,084 of OY294069.1, forward strand.
GACCCACTATTGAGACTTTGCACAACGCCCTTGAAAAATGATAATAATAATATGAAACATTATCTTTAAATACAATTTTGAATTTGATAATAGTACAATGCATATAATAAGCAGCTACTTAGATATTATTGTTATAAAATGCAAGATGTAGTGCATCCTGAATAATAAATCAGAATTGTAGACACAACATGGTGGCATATTACAGCGCACAAACAACAGAGATCGCTGTAGACAGCACCTGAGAGGATAGTCAGATCCAGAACTGTTAAATTATTCAAGCTTAAAGCGCTGCCGCTTGCCCTAACTCCATTTAATATGAATAGACTCACATGGCACAATGTTTAAAACTGCACTAAAAAGTCTACACTAAGTTGATGATGGCTATTCGCTGTTGCATTTTTAAAAAGCACTCTGCGATATTCGTATTAACCGCCTCGACAAACTTGGAAAAATTAAACGCTTTTCCATTGATCACGCCAACTCTACAGATTACTTCGACACCGATTTAATGGAAAAGTTTCGACGTCAATGTCGCAAATTCCCAGATAAAATATTCAACTTGTTATCAATTGTTTTCTTTTTCCAAAAGATTTCATATGTATCCGCCGACAACAGCAAGTACTGGAAAAATAATACTAAGTACCATTTAAAAATTTGGTTCGTACACTCATCTAAAAATTGTGGGCTTGTTATGGCCGACTCTAATAATAGTCAGGAACATAGCTAAGAATGTCCACACTATATAGTCCGGTTCTACGAGGGCAGTGATAGTAGGACCACAAAGGACGCCGAACGTTCTGGCAAGCTACACCAACGCCAATGACCTTACACCTAATTGCCTAACGTAGTTTATGCTGAATACTCTATAGAGACTGATCCAGGATGCAAGATATGTGGTAGGTGCCTCCAACAATACCTCCACCGAATGTATCCGTGAAGTATCCTAGGTGCCCTGGGAAAACAAAACCCGGAGCTCGGAGCCACCTCTTGGGGCAAACTCGAGATGAAGGAAGAGGGCAACGAGCTAAGGCTGATAATCTGGCTGGATCAAGGGTCCATCGACCGCTTGCGGACGATGAACTTCTAGCATTTTATCAGGGTAACTCTGCGATGGAGGAGGAGACAGTTCAAGGTGCTGCTCCATCCTCTTCGAAATAAAATTTTTGCAGGCTAACCTACAGGGCGGCAAGTCTTCAACTGTCGTGCTGCATAAAATGCTATCTGAGCTCAAAATGAACGTATGCTCAATACAAGAGCCGTGGGTTTACCGCGACCGTGTAAGAGGACTATGCCAAATAAAAGGTACGCTACACTATTGCATCTCTGAAAACGTGTAGAGAGCATGCTTCTTCACAAAGGGAGTCGACGTCTTTCTGATGCCGTATTTCTGTCACAGGGAATTGGTCATGGTATGGTCTGGCTGTGGCACTAAGTGGGAAGAGTGAGAATGGAGATGGTGGTTTGTTTTGCATACTGCCCCTATTTTTCCAACAATCCTCCATCTGTGGAAGTGATCGAACTCCTTAGACACTGTGTGGGGCAGGGAGCACTCCAACTGAGATGCGATCCCAACTATCATCACACGATATGGGGAGTTCGGTGCTACTGGAGTTTCTCATGTCCATTCAGCTGGAGGTCCTCAACAGAGGATTAACGCCTACCTACTTCAGTCCGCGCAGGAAGTAATTAATCTAACCCTTAGGTATATAGCAATCAAAATTTGGGCCCGAAGATGGAATGTGTCTATGGAGGTGTCCCTTTCAAACCAAAGATACATCCAGTTGAAATCTGATTCCAACCCAGTCCTGTATTGCAGAAATCTGAGAGCCACCAACTGGGACTTTTTCTGAAAGGAACTGAGCGGTACACTCTCCTATTTTCCTGTATTTCAAGGAAGTCGGGAAGAGACTGATACTGATGTATGTAGAATCAGCCCGGCCCCTGCTGTTCGGGAATGGGGCTGCGACAACATCCCCTGGTGTACTTCCCAAGTGGAGGACCATCGGACACGGGTGAGAAAAATCTTCAAGAAAGTGAACAGGACCTCGCGTACTTCAGACTGGGAGACCTTTCGATTGCCCGAAAGGATTACAAGAAAGCTCTAAGGATTTCTAGGAGAGATTCGTGGCATACTTACTGTGAGGGCATCAATAAAATGCCGTCGGCAGCCAGGTTATGCAAGGCTCTTGCCAAGGATTTCTATTGACACTAGACGAAATGCTGCGACATCTAATGTCGGTACATTTCCCTGGATCTTTCGCTCTATCAGCCTCATGTCCTTTCTCTTGAAAGCTCTCGAGATGCTGATTTGTATATCAAAGACGGTGCATTACGAATTCTCCGCTACACGTCGACAGTACGCCTACCATGGCACATGGACATCGATTATACCTTGGCGAGGTGGATCAAGACCATGCTCATTCAGAGATTGATAAATATGCACCATAATGGTAGCGTCGCATTTAACATATCAGGGCACTCTCAGGGAGGAATACTGTTTCCTTTCCTTTGATGCCTGGTGGTGGATAGTTGAGCTGAATGAACCTGTGTTGACTGATTGAACTGACTGACTAAAGTCCCTTAACTTGTTTAGAGCATAGCACTCAAACGATGTTTGCATGCTTCTTGAATAGAATATAGTTAGGGATATGTAGTTGTTACTTCATTTAGATGCAATTTGTTTGCCGAATAACATTCCTCTATATTTTGCAAACATGTATTAGCGTTTTGTATCAGCTTCAATATATTTCTTTGTTTGCTGAAACTGAGATCTCATCAGCAAAGATAGTAGTGTCAGGATTATATTGCCGAATATGTTTTTAAAAGTTTGCAAAGTATAACACGTTCAATTTTCTGGTGAGTTGTTATTGACTTGGCCTTGAATATGTGGCTGTGTCTCCTCAACCACTGAAGTGCTCTAAATTTTTGGGTTATATGGTCATACTTCCTCAAGGCAAAAATAAAACGGCTGCAGCTGTTCTGTATCTTCTGCAGCCGGTTCCTGCAGACAACGTCAAGACACGGAAAGTATACTACCAAACAATAATTAATTATAGACAAAACTAGAGATTCGCTCAGCTTCTTTCTTAGCTTAAAGTTAATTATGATAAAGTTTTGATATAGCAACCTCAACGCGATATATGATCTTTTGACCAAAAGGGATACGTGAGCCCGGAAACGAAGATTGTCATCAAAAACGACACCCAGCCAAAAAAAATTAGTAACATTGGTAAGGTCTAAGAATGTCCATCCGTATGTAGACCAGTACCGATCAAACTATGGAAAAAGAGTAAATCTGTGGAAACTCATATCCCACAGTCTGGAGCTCCGATAAATATACGTCGCAGGGAACAAAGTCTGGAGTAAGTTTACAATAGCGATGTATTTCAACGCTGGAAACTGTCGCATGATTTCACCATGGTTACGAGGACAATGGTGTTTATTTGTCCTGTGAGACCGCTAACAACGCTAACAGCGTGGCGGAGAGCTTGATAAGGATGATATTGTACACAAAATAACGGCGCAGACGCCTCCCTTACCCCGCCCCACTCACTTTCTGATTAGCTTTTGTTTAAGGCTTTTGTTTCGCTTTTTATTCGGTTACTGAGGATATTAAATGGTTTCGCTGTCTTTTTGATAGACCCGATTTTATTGGATCATTGTCTCGGAAATTGGCTTTTTCAACGTTACAATTCTATAGGAGTTTTGTGTTGAAAAACTGATTTATGAACGATGGGGATATTCTCCTTTTTTATTTTCATGTTTTCACGTCAATAGATATTATCACCGGACGATGATCTACTTTACTTCCTTAGTAAAGTATAAATTTCCTACCTAAGCTGTTTTATTTATTTAGTAGTAATTGAGGAGAAACGTTAAATGAAAAACGATAAACAATAGTGGATTTATAGATTTTTAGGGTTGTACGCATTTAATTTTGCAACTCCAACTAAAGAAAATTATATTAGTGATTGGCGAGGAAGTAGTTTCGATGGTCAAAACGTAATGTTCTCTTAACGAGTACTATAAGGAAAAATATGGTCAAAACTCAGAAAATTCCTTCTTCTTTCAATACAAATCCCTCATCCGTATTAGAACATTATCTTCACATCTTCATCTTTGTTAAAAGTTCAATGAGGATAATTGCTATTACTTGTAATCGGAAATGATATCCACGACTATTCTGCCAAAGCAAAAAGAAATGACGATCTGTTGATGATCGAATGAAATTCCCTGCCCATTCCTGGATAATGAGAATCATAGAGATTAAGATATTAAAAGCTAGAGTATCATTCTTCTGCTAGGCGATCTCTGATGTCTTGAATAGTAGTACTTCCGTCGGTTAGAAAAACCACCGCCATTTTTTACAAATGTGATGCTCTGAATATTATTTGTCATTCGAAAAGTCCTTTGAATGTGCTAGTTCTCTAAGTATAGTGTTCCTATATCATCTTCAATATTCATAGTTTTGAGCGTTTTATTGGAAAAAAAGTTAGTAATCAACAATTACCTTCTATATTTGCAGCAGATATTTTAATAGATTGAGGATACGCAAGACTGTTGATGAACGATGCAATGTAAGACTAATGGTTTACAGCCACCATCCTTTTCTACAGCCTCTGAAACAAGAGCAACCACCTAATCATGTCTCCATTAGTAGTAATAGATTTCAAGTTTTTCATCGAAAATGTTGAATAAAAATCAACACAGGCGTAGTATCTGACACATCCGTTGACTCATCTAAGGCCAGAGCAAACCACTCAAGATGTTCATTTTTGTCAGACAGTGGAGATGATATATTTTCTGCGATGTCTTCTATCCTCCGATCCATGGTGTTTGCTGACAAACTGACAGCAACTACGAATTCTTCGATCATTTCTCCATCGGTGAATAGTTTTCCACGTTTCGCAATTCCAAGAGCCACACGAAAGCTGGCACGAGTTGCAGCCTCTTGTTCAGTATTGATGAGTTTCGTAAAGAAAGATTGCTGCGATGTCAATCCGCGCTTCAAATCTTCGAATTTCTCTATCCGCAAACTTCCTATATATTTTGAGTCATTTTAAAAATGTTCCGTTTCATAATGACGTTTAATGTTATATTCTTTGAGAAAGGCTATGGTTTTATTGCAAATCAAACATAGTGCCTTCTTACTGGACTCAATTACGAAATATTGAAAGTACCATTTATTTTTGAATGCTCTCTGCATTCACTGTCTACTTTCCGTTTCTTTTCTATACTAGTAAGTCACACACGTAAACAACAAGTCCAATCGAAACACTGTGACCAAGATGTCTTTTTAACACGCACAAATCCGTTTCAAGGAGTTACGCACTACAGTTTCTCTTCCTTCGCCTTCTCTAGGCAATCTGACTCGCGGTCGAACCGCTAGCTTTTTTATGCGCCAACTACTGCCATCTAGAAGTCAGCGGAATACACCACAACTTGCGGTATCTGTTAGCGACATAGGGTACTACCACTACCTAATTCCGGGTGTGCACACCAGGTGTCGTCAAGTGTCGCGGTCGTAACAATAAAGTACAGTTAGTACACAATAGTATTTGAACTTGCGAACTTAGCAAGCGTGTGCTCTCTCATGGCGCGTACTCGGTGACTAGTCTAGAAATTCTAGATAATGGCAAGAAAATCAAAACGGTTTTGGTTCTTGGAACTTACTGGAGTATGGTCATAAGGGTGGAATGTTTTGTAGACCCCTGTTCTAGATGAACCTATAATAACTCCATCGGCACAGGAATAAGAAAAATAAAATGGCAAACTCAAGATACAAGACAAGAGACGTTATTTGTGGAAGGTAATTTGAAATGAAAATCCATCCGGTATAGTTGATACGTAGCGAATTAGAGAAGCATAAATTCATCAATAGATCCTTTGATAGTGTCACATGTATATTCCTCATAGGACTGTGTGTCTACATAAAGAGAGCATCGAGTAGATAGATAGGAGGGAACAAGGTAAGTACACCTGTATTTCGGTGGCCGTCGTTATTTTCTCTCGGATCAGTAAAGGTGTAACCAACCGCGTACCAATTATTATCCACCGGAGCTTGTCGCTACTGCTTACATCGTTTATTTCAGCCCCAACGTTCGCGCCACGATAGCTACTCACAATCCTTTATGCATAACCTGCCCTCATCCACGACTCGTCACGATAATTGTTTCCAATGTTACAGAAAGATTCCTTGTAGCGTCGACTTTCACCCTGCCACTTTTCAATTTCTCGCGCGCCACTCTTTCGTATTCATGACACACAACGTCGTCCAACTCGCCGAATTCGTTTTCGACCAAAGCTAATTAATTTATCGCAAACAATAATGAGTGGTTGAAAAATAATCTCGTCCTGAGCGTAATTGCTCTGGGAGCTGAGAGATACGAACTTTTTAATTTGATTGAAAGGGCGTGGAAAAAAATTATAACTGTGAGGTGTTCGAGGAAAGTTAGGCGTTTCTCTCAATTCCTCATACGTATCCATAGAGTGAGGTCAATACAACATTCAAAGATTTAATGGATCACTTGACGGTTATGGTCATGATGATAACTCGATAAAAGACTACAGTAATGAATATTTTTGTCGCCTAGTGTCTTCCAAGAGAAATTCACGCTATAGAAAAAAAGTGTCATGAAATTTCAGTGGAGAAGAAATCATAATCATGTCAGAAAGTCTAGGAGAACCAACATAGAGATTCATTTAAAAAGCCATTTTGTAACGCAATTTATTCAGTCATAACACTCTTATACATGCCTATTTACAGGTAATACTACGTTCCAGTGACACGAGGACATTTTTGGAATAGGTGCAACATAAAATTTTCCACAGGAAAGAGCTCTGTTTAATTCTAACATTTATCACCTATCATAGTCAATACCGTCTACACGCCATTAAGACTAAGCGATACTGTCTTTCCAAAACTTCTTGTTGATGAGGTCTTACTGACTTTTGCACTAAGCGTTCAAGCCTTGTAACCTGACCTAACCTAACCTAACTTTATTGATACAGAATGTAAATACTGTAATCGCGCTAATCCTAATACTCTCATAATAACCATAATGTTTATTGTACCCCCTCTGGTTTAAGCCTAGCCTAACCTAACCTTTTTTCTGTGGACAGGAAATGCTTTATCTACACCAGAAGCTTTGGATCTATCACTTATGGTAATGCAGGACTCACTCTAAAACCGAGCATACCTGCTAAAAGCTCTCCTATCTTCACCCTTTGGTCCGAAACTGCTTGAGCATTACCTCAGATCTAAAGGGCAGTCTATCCTTCAAGGACTCTATTGTCTATTTTTGTCTGTTTAGCGCTAATTGTGTCTTTTGGTGAACCGCATTTCAGTGTATTGTATCATAATATTCATAGACTCTGTGTCTTAGTAAATTATCTATGATGGGATAACTTACTACATATAACAGGAACATATGGATCATCCGTATCAAACACATTCTATCCATCACCTTCTTCTCAGGAACATATGATTTGGAGTCTATAATCTATCTAGCGCCTGGGTGCCTGTTGGTCCGCGGAAGCTATTTTTAGTTTCACTCCTACTGTACGACCCTGCTGTCAACAGGACCGTGAGTATTCCCCTATCCGCCACCTGGGGAAGCCCCTGAGTGTGGTTTCCGCACAAGAGAAGAAGGCTCCTGCTTCCCAGGAACCGAACCTAGCCTAACCTAACCTAACTACTAACCTAACTGTGTTGATATAGAATGCAAATATTGTAATCGTGCTAATCAAAACCCTCTCACAATAACCAATAATGATTGTTTATTGTACCCCCTTTGTTAGAAACCCAACCCAACTTAGCCTAACCTAACCTAACCTAACCTAACCTAACCTTTTTTTTTTTCTGTTAAGAGGAAATGCTTGATGCACACCGTCAGCTTTTATCTATCACTTCAGGTAGTGCAGGACTCACTCAATGATGTTAGAGCATACCTGCTAAAACCTCTCATATCTTCATCCATATCCCGGGACCGTTTATCACATTGCTTCAGGATATGGACTGCGTCTTTCTCTTTGTTTGTCGATTTTATATCGAGCTGAGTTTCTTTTGGTGTTTATTAGTGATATTTACGTCGATTAAACGTAAATATCCACATTCGTAGTATACGTTGATGTTCACGTTATGTTTATACCGTAATATGGTTGATACCCAATTTTACGGTATTTTGTCTTAGTGATTTATCCTGTGTGGATAAATTTCTATATGTTTCGTTTTTACCGATGTTACGGTTTCTGGGTTCCAGTACTCGAACACTTTATGGATCTTTCCTGTATGTATCTGTACCGAAATATTGCTTTTCCACAATATTAAGGTACCTTCAGTCTCAGTACTCTATCGGTTCGTTGATATTTCCTGACTGTTTCGTTTTAACCATGTTGTTCTGGTTTCTGGGTTTCCAGTACTCCATCACGCTATGGATGTTTCCTGTGGTGTCTCGTTTTGTACCAAAATATTGTTTTTCCCAATATTGAGGTACCTGTGTTTCAGTAATCTATCCGTCACCCTCTTGTCAGGAACATGTGACTGGGAGTCCCACATTCTATCAGGGGTCTGGGTGCTTGTTGGTCCGCGGGAGCATGTCTACTCCTACCCTTGACCCTGCTGGCAACAGGGCCATGAGCATTCCCATATCCGCCACTTGGGGACGCGCCTGGTTGCGGTTTTCAGGCTCCGCGCAAAAGAAAAGGCTCCTGCTTTCCAGGAACCTAACCTAACCTAACCTAACCTAACCTGACCCAACCTAACCTAACCTAACCGAACCTAACCTATTAACCTAACTTTGTTAATATAGAATGCAAAGTGCGCTAATCTTAACACTCATAATAGCCAATAATCATTGTTTATTGTACCCCCTTTGTTAATATAGAATGCAAATATTGTAATTGCTTTAATCTTAATACTCATAATAATCAATAATGATTATTTATTGTACCCCCCTTGTTCCTAACATAATCTAACCTAACCTAACCTAACCTAAACTACTAACCTAACTTTGTTGATATAGAATGAAAATATTGTAATAGTGCTAATCTTAACACTTTTATAATACCCAAGAATGATTGTTTATTGTACCCGCTTTGTTTTTAACCTAACCTAGCTTTGTTGATATAGAATGCAAATATCGTAATCGAGCTAATAACACTATCATTTCTGAGAATATTCTGGGAATTATATTGAAACCCGGGACTCAATTTACATAGTATGATATCATCAGTGGGACTGAATTTACATAGGAATATGGAAATGTGACTCACTTTACATTTTCCGTCTGATTTTATACAGATACTAGGACGGTGTGACAGTGAGCAAATGTCTATTCAACCCCCACAAAACAGTTATGGCACTTTTACAGTTATTTAATTAAATACACTTGGTCATTAGTAAATTTTCGCGGATAGCTAATCTTGAAAATTCTTGGCTTCCGAATGGCTTACGCGTCACAATAGTACGACTTGATGCCGACGTTTGGCCAACCATTACAGGGGGCATCCTCAGGGGAGGCTTGAGGCTTGAAATCATCCGGAAGTCAAGGATTTTCGAGATTGGTCATTAGTATTCGAATCCATGCCTACTGCATGACCAAACCTGTCAAACCAGATCACACTATATTTGGCTTTATCTGTCGTTCTAAATATTATAATGTGAAGAATACAAAGTTCGTGGATTCATAGAATTATGTTTTTGAACTGCAACGCCCATAAACTATTAATAAAAAAAGATTACTTATACTATCAAAATTCAATTCAGAGTATTCTTGTTTTATTCTTCGAATAATCTTCAACAACTGGACTTTACAGGAAACTGATTATTATCCTTTAAGTTTAATAATCATTAATTCGATATTTGTTAAAATAATTCGGTATATACCAACGAACCTTTCAAATTCGCTTCATTATCGACAAGAATGAAATGGAAACTGTGTTAATATGTAACCGATAACAAGCAAAGTTAAATTAGTAAATAAATTCTATTAGGGGTCGATTCTTTGTGAAAACTCGCAGTATGCCGGGCAGGCCATGTTGATCAGCGAATGATAGAGACAGATTGGGGTGGAAATGGTAAAATAATTACCCTTGCACGCACCAATGTTTGCTCCGAACCAAAAATGGATTAATACATTTTTAATACGACTTGTGCAAACAGTTTCTTTATTATAAAAACGGGATTTGTTTGCATAGTTTTGGTTTTGTACGCGAGGGCTCTCTGCGGTGGTCGGTGTGTTTTTTTATTTATAACGTCGGTTGTGCTTTTTAAATAGCCATCGCCATCATCGTGCGTGCATATTATTTTGGCTTTTTTCCCGTTTACTTTTGCATTTATGAAGTCGACCAATTACTGACCCATTGGTTAATTGAAACATATTTTATTAACACGCGGTATTTCACCAAATTACCCCTCGATTATTCAATGAGAAACTCGGATGTGATTATTTATATTCATTGAAACCACTGGGAATAATCAGGGAAAAAGAATCTGAATGATTGAATTCCGTAAAAAATATTTAATCCCTAGCTGAGCTTCAGCTAAACGAATTTCAGCGATTGTCCTAACTTCTGGCAATTTTCCATTTTTGCACGATTTCACAAGGGGTAGTAAGTATGGAAAAATCTCGATTTTGGTCGACCTCATCGATTCTGATGAAACTCCGTTTTAATACGTTTTCGATGATGAGAAATTCGAATCTAACGATAGTTTTAACCTTGGATCATGATTAACCACGGTACAGATTGCCGAGACTCTGAATTCAGGTCTTCCCATAAACAGTGACCCTAATAAAATCATGTTGTATAAGGATTATTTGTTCATAGTCATATAGGTCTCCTTTTGAGATTCAGATAAACGAATTTCAGCGATTGCGCTAACTTCTAGCAATTTTCGGTTTTTGCACAATTTCATAACGGGTAGGTATGGAAAAATCTCGATTCGGTCGACCTCATCGATTCTGATCAAACTCCGTTTTAATACGTTTTCGATGATGAGAAATTCGAATCTGACGATTGTTTTAACCTTGGATCATGATTAACCACGATACAGATTGCCGAGACCCTGAATTCAGGTCTTCCCATAAACAGTGACCCTAATAAAATCATGTTGTATAAGGATTATTTGTTCATAGTTCATATAGGTCACCTTTTGACATTCAGATAAACGATATTCAGCGATTGCGCTAACTTCTAGCAATTTTCGGTTTTTGCACAACTTCGTAATCTCTTCTCTTAGACAGTGACCCTAATAAAATCATGTTGTTCAGGGGTTATATGCTTATAGTTCATATCAGCCTCTTTCTGAGATGCAGCTGAATATATTCTAGCGATTATCCCAACTTCGTGTAATTTACGATTTTTGCAAAATTTCATAAGGGGATCTGGATTAGAAAGACCTTATCAGTAGTAGTGCTCTTAAATTATTCCTAGTCTTGAGTGTTTGCAAATTCACAGTTAAATTTGACATAGAATAATGTCCTATTTCCTTCTACATAATAATAGACTCCGATTCAGGGCAACAAAAGAAAGCGACATGGGAAGTTTGAAAAGCAGACACTAATTTAGACAAGTTAACTTGTAAAATTGTCACCACTTCATTCAACGTAAATAAAAATATATCATCAGCTGTACAAACAAGCCCACCCGACCTCATCGTGTAAAACTAATTATATTTTTGTTCAAATTTAAGTTTGAAGATTCCGTCTACCGTCTGAATTAGGTGTTAAAATTTTATCACTGAAACTGAAATAAGAAAAGTTTGTATGACTCTGTCGACACTTCATTATGTCGCTCTCTTCTCTCTTTTAATAAAATGGAATTTCGTTAGGTAGATTTTATTATTGTTTCGAGTTCGTCTTATTCTGTTCGCCGCTGCGAGTTTGTTATATCGCATGAAGTACGCGCTACGTTTAAATAGCGTTTTGCAGAAAAAAAAAAGTTGGAACTTTTCACGAGGAAATTACCTTCTTTGTAAGTTTCATTCAGATGATTAGGTCTCATGATGTACGCGTCAATTTTATTCTATGTAAATACTTGAGAAACATTTCCTTTGACACTTATAACAAAGTTGTCGTTGATATCCGTGTTCGAAATGAGGAATCCGTTGTATCCTTGGTTACCAACAGTTTCTGTTATACGTGAAAATAAATAAAAAGGTTAGTAAGCCTTGTAGCATCTTTCGGGTATTCTCCAAGATATTGTCAGTGGTTGTGACGATAATCTGCTAAAACCTCCAATTTGTGCACCACTACACCAGACATGATCGAATCTGTAATTGCTCATAACAATTGAAGCGAATGATTGCAAAATCTTCGAGGATGAGATTTTTTTTGCTGCTTAGTAATTGCTTTTTGTATTTCCATTTGTACACATATTATAATTAAGAAGCAAAAAACAAATTATGGAATTTATTGATTACTGAAAAATGATAAGTGAAACTTTAGAATTCCATTGAATTATTTGGAAATAATGGCTCTAATTTGGTAAATTGATTTTCCGTTTTTGGTTAGAAATTAACTTATTTATCAAAGACTTGTCGTAACTTTTGTCCGCCGCTATTTGCTGAAGTTTGAAGTTTCTCTACTTCGCTGTTATAATTTTTCTGGCTCAAAGAAACGCTTAACAATCTATGAACTAGATTGAATGAATTTCTTTTGAGCCAGGAATATTATAACAACGCAGTTGAGAAACTGTAGCAAATAGCGACGGACAATGGTTACAGCAAGTTATAGCATTTTACCTCAAGATATAGGAGAGTTCTGCTTGCTTTAGATTTTCTGCAAACAGGGAAGCTGATTTGTTTATTTGTAGTGTTTCGAATTAAACCGTCGCATTAGAATAACAAGGGCCTATTTGAACACTGGAACATTTTGAAATATCATCTGTTGACAGAAAACCAAGTTCTTGTGAATGATGATCCCATGAAAGAGTGCTGTTGGTGATGATAGTCAGCGTTATATATTAAATAGTTGTACATGACATCATCATATTAGGGATTGTGCCTTCCGCCTTCCTGGAAAAGATGCAAGCTTGAGTTTTGGTTGCATTAAACTCTACTAGACTATCAGATCTACATTTCAGAATGGTACAGAGGCTCTAGATGAGAAAGCGATATAATATGTACCATCATCTGCAAAGCTGTGGACGAGGCAGGTGGTGCTAAGACAGATCCCTGGGGAACACCAGCGTAGATAGCCATTGTATCTGAGAATCAGGAGATACTCCACACCCTAGTAGCTCCTCATGATCTACAAAGCACAGATTTGACCTGTTCGGGAGCACTATTCATAGTTCAGCACCCAAACATTCGCTGAAGTTCTTAGATTCGATACAAAAGTAAATTATTCGTCTGTGAGACCACCACACTTACCCATTCATTCAACTCTCAAGAGCATAGTAGAAATGTGGGCGATCTCCCCCTTTTCTACAAAAAAATGTATGGTCGGTGTTCGCCAGAAATGTCGTCTGTTATTCCACCATGAGATATAAATAATCTCCAGAAATCAATATCCTCACTTAATCGCCACTTTCATGTTGACCAGTTTAAATTAATATCGCGATAACAAGCAATCAGAGAGAAAGTGAAATCTATTCCATCTCGTTACTTATTTGCAAGCGAGTGTACATGTTCGAGGGTGACAATGCTGGCACTGATTGAATTAGATAATCACTTTAGCAAGAGGTGCGAAAGATATATAGAACGTCCTTTCCTCAAGCTGCAGGACCTTTGGCATCGCACTAAAAGCCCCATTTGGAGGACTAACTGTGAGATGCAGGACTCAACTTTAATTGAAAATGACAAATCCCTCTATTGAAATGGTAATCAACTACTAGGAAATCCTATTAGGATAAACTCCAGCCTTCTGATCGATATATCCCAGTAAGATTGACAAGGACAGAACAGAACGGAGACAGAGGCGGTATCGAAACCGCCAAGTCGGTCGCTATTTTATTTGTTCTTTTTAACATAGAAATTGAATCAAACACAGTTCGATAACGTAAGCCGCTAGATTAAGGACCGATTTAGACAATTGGATTGAATTATTGTTGTTATTATACTAGAGGAGCTAAATTGTCTGCATCTATATATCGTGTTTAAACTCGGTTCGAAATAATAGACAAAACAAAAATAAAAAACCCAATGACGACAATGATGGATGCAACAAAAAAAAATAGCATCAAGTACTTACAATTTTTCTAAGTAATACAACTTTACACATTACAAATTTTCATCTACTACTAAAATTTCTGTGGTATAGATCACAATTATAATTATATAAGTATGTTTGGTTCAACTTAAAAATAAAACAATTAAGCAAAAATATCTTTGCCATTTCATTAAACCTCTATGTTCAACCACCTCTTAAAAGCGGACGCCTTTAAAAACGAAGTTTTCGAATTCCTAATCCCAGTTATATCTTGAAATTGCTAGTATTTTTGCTTGGAATTCTATTTTGAGTATCCCTAGGTTCAAAAAAAATCTTTCCCCTCAGTCCTTCCTCTTGAATATTCCAGTACCTGTACCTTCTTCGCTCTTGGTGCCTTCGGTAAGCCATACGGAATCCCCTGGTATCATATAAGGATTGCCCACAGTATGCCTCCCTCCACCCGTAGGTAGGCAAGTGCTGGTGCCGGGTGATCCAAGCAATCCATAATGCCTTTTTGGTCGGCTCTTCCTTGTCGAATAAGATCAAAGCGATACGCTTTTCTTATGACTCCAATCCCAACAGACTTGGGTAGTCGACATTGGACCTGTTATTCCTGAGAACGCCAGTCTCTGAACTCTGTTCAGGGAATGCTGGGTTATTTTCGTTTTCGTTTATGGCAGAGCATGTTGTGGATCCATTTGCACAGCAAATCCTCCATCCCTCGCTCTCGCGTTGCACGAGCAATTGATTCGAAAGAGGTGTTATCAAAAGCTTCAATCCAGAAAGCGCATTTTCTTTGCAGTCTTGCGATTTCTCTGCTCTCTGCATTAGCTCGTGTACCGTCATTTCACAGAATTTCCCGATTCGGTAGGCATACTGGTCATAAGTGTCCTATCCATCTGTCCTGTCGATCAGCTTCTTCAGAGTTTTGCAGGAGAAACGATGTTAGACTGATCGGACGGAAAGATGTTGACTGGGCGTAAGACTCTCGCCCTGGCTTTGGTATGAAATCCACCTTTGTCGGTCTCCACTCGTCCGGTATCTAGCTCAGTGCTAATGTGGCTCTCAACATTGCACACGGTATAGGAAACAGTATATGGATTGCCTGCTGCAGTAAATCGGTTCCTGGCAACTTGTTTGGTTGAAATTAACTTATTGCCTATTTAATTTATGATTTGTTAATGATACTCGCAGCCAGAGCCCAGTTTTCTTCGGGCATTCTTTTATGAGCTACAAGGTCTCCTGGTTCGGTTATACTATGGTCGTTTTTAGAACGTGATCCAGGGAAGTGAGTCCGGAGCAGCAGCTCCGGCGTTCCATCTTCTGTTTTGTTTGTTATATTCTCTTTGTTTCGGGCTTGGTAGCTCAGTGATATAGGAATCAATCTTATAATCACTGTGGCTGCTGGTCGCGGATTCGAATCCTGCGACTGCGGAATTTTTCCGATGGCCCGTAGAAGTGGTATATATATTAGATTGAATCAAAACTACGTGGCAAATGACCTGGTCAATGCCAAACCAATTTAAAAAAAAAAAAAATTTTCCTCTTTGTGATTTTGCCCATGAGCCCAGTTTTTGTCGTCGTCCTGTTGCTAGCTAGTACCTTGTGGAGTCTAGCATAGCTAGGTATATTCTTTATAACCTGCCAACTATTCTTCCACGAGGTCCTTCAAGCTTACTTGATAGCGTTGTTATATGAAGCCAGTGCCAAGCGATATTCATCGCAGTACGTACCGATGCGCATAGCTTTGTTGAACAGCCTCCTTACCGCCCCCCTCATTGCGGACTGTTCTGAGCAGGGGGCAATAACTTTCCTGTTTGATACTCTTAAGACCTATCATAAAGAGCGCTCGTTACCAACAACCAAGGGTAAATTAATAAATTAATTAATCATTTTTATAGATGTCTACAATTTTCTTAAATAACTTTATTTGATATCTTCTATAATAACGGATATACCGACCTTCGACACACTAATGCTGCAGCCTGTATGTGTTTTATTCACCTTCTATTTTATGTGAACTTTGATACTTATTTTTGGAAGATGTACTCTAGTAGAGAGATGTTTTATAAAATATCTCAATTTAAACAAGACCAAAATCAGATTTCGATTGATGGGCGAGTGCAACGAACTCTTTCGATAATATTATGAACTTTCTTCTGATTCTTGCATGGGTGGGTGAAGTTAACCCGCTCGTATAGTTACGAGTTATAAATACGATCTGAATGAACCTAAAAAAACGACGAAACGATCAAAGCGCGTGGAATACCGTGAGATCCTTTACAATAATGATCCGGCTCCAGATCGGCATATCTGTTACGAGCCCAGTGACATGCATTCGTCACACACATGTGTTTGACATTTTACCGGCTTAGTTCTGGACCGCACAACGTCAAAAGTACTCACGCAAATTACCCGCCACTGTCGTTAATTGTTTAAACAATGGCCTCTTGTAGATCGTCATCTGTTTCGCTTTAGTTCTGCCAGCGGTCGCCCATCAAAGACGTCGCAACGCTTCGTGTACCATCGCATAACCTCCAAAATAACCATTATGAATAGGTGCTTTATTTAAATGTTTCCTGTCTTCAAACAACATATTTTAAAGCTTAATTAGTAGCCGCCTTTAATCTTTGATGGTGTCGAGATAATTTTACTATTTTCGAAGTGTGTCGTTTGCTTTTACCGAACAAATCGTGGGATTTTTATATGCGTTTCGGAAAAATAAAGAAATAATAATAGTCGATCATCCTTTGAAGAAATTTCTAAAAACATTTAATCTACACACAGGTTCTTAGATTTCTCCATCATACTAAATATTGAAAATGGGATAATCTGGAAGTGTAAGACTAACTGAAGCTATGGTTCCACGTACGCAAAAACGTAAAAAACGTAAAAAGATAGATATTGAAACAAAATTGGAAAATAAATAGTTCAGCAGTCGATGAAACTCGAACCAGCGTAGGTCAACCTTCATTTGGCATAATTAGGTTCGAAGCTTAATATACAATTTAATGAAGCAACATTCTGCAGAGTAGTATTTGATTATTTCCATATAAAAAATTTATTCGGAAACCTTAAATGTTACAATTTTAGTGAATTAGACAAAAATGAACAAAGCAATAAAGAACTCTATACGTCGTTTCCGGGTCCATCTACATCCTATTCAAAGTCTTGCCCTGGGGTTATCTTATCATTATTATTATTATCAATTAAGGAGGAGGGGCATTATGGTCCCTTAATTCCTAGGCCGAAGCTCTTTGCACTCCATGTCACGTGTCACACGAAAATCTTCACCTATCTACGAGAGGGGCGCCTCAGAGTGTTCACCATTCTCCCATGGGTTAACGATTCCTAAAGCTGTTAACACCAACTTCAGGGTGCCCGAGGTGGACACCTAGGACAAACCTACTCAACTTCAGTCGGTACCATCTTCGTATCTAGTTTCTGGATCTCTTCATTGTCGCATAGCTCTACCGAGACTGGTCTGCCTCTTGGGGGGATCAGTGTTTCGTTTTTCCATTTGCACGACCTGCACAATGGCGAATCGCTAAGGTTCATCATGTGGAGGTGGTAGTTAAACGATCCGTGTCCTGTTAGTATCTGTGTCAGCAGTTGGGCATCGGTTTTAACCATGTTCATCACTTGCTGAGACCAGTTTCCCCTAGTGTGCGGCCCAATCAGTGCTTTCGACTGCTTACAACCGTTCACTATTTTCCACTCTTCCAAGTGTTGTGTTCTGATCCAGCAGTAGATTGTCTCTTTGATATTACTCTTCGATATCCCCACCACTGAATTGGTTGATTATTAATGTCATTATATTCTTAAATGTCATTGTGAATAACAAGTAAATCGATGATTTTACATACCATATATGCCAAAATATAAATCTTTGCCAGGGATTATAGTGCATAATTACCAGTGTGCCAGCCTGGATAGCCCAACTACAACAACGTATTGAGCCAATACGAACTACAGTCCAAGACCTGGACGCTTAGTGCAAAAATGAGTGTAATATTATCAACAAGAAGCTTTGAGATGATAGTATGGTCGTAATGGCGCGTAGCCGGTATCAGTTTAAATTACATTATTGTTAGGAACATTTCAAACCATTAGAAAACAGGTTGTTTACATTCATAGAAGTAAATGGGGTGTAACTAAAGACCTAATCCACGTCTGATAACCCCGTTTAAACTGAAAGTCCTGATATATGCCCTAAAGAATAAATAAAACTTTCGTTTTACTGTCGGTATTACAGAATTATGCCGTACCTTATGAATAACCAGCTGGAATAATGTTTTTTTCTTATTCTTTGAATACACTAGACGGAAACCTGTAATGTTCAAAAAACATCAATATAAGCCAGCTGTGGTATCTTGGGAGAGCAGATATTGAATGTTTCTTGAAGATTTGGAGGTTATAGGTAAAGAATTCCAAAACTTCGCTGTTCGATGCAAAAATGGCAGGAAGAAGTTCTCTCTTGTGGTGGAAGAACAGACGAGATTACGTTGACCAAGGGAGAGATCTCCCATGGTTGTACGATGTTCTAGAGAGGTCAATGAACTCGTAAATTGTGGCATCAACAACCAAACAAATAGCTATGGCTCCATAGAGTTTTGGTATTGAGATCAAGCAGAATGCGCCTAATTGTGCGCTGTTGGAAGACTATTTCAGGCTTATGCCTATCTATGGCAGCAATATTAGAAGGGTCATTTCTTGTGTATCCATAGTAGAAGAAGTCATTCGGGCATTCGATAAGCTGGCTCTGGCTGGTGACGTTAAGATCGAGCATTTAGGCTTTGTACTATAGAAGGTATTGATTGAGCTTATAAATGGAAATGCAAAGCTCCTCATATAGGATTCGAACATTCACAATGTCAACGATTTAGAAATAGTGAAAACTCAATCAATATAGTGTGCTCTGTGTAGTTTTATTCCACATTACGTGTATGTACATTTATTGGCAAGTCTGTTCACTTTCATTCAACATCCCCATCACATAGTACCCGCCTGAATGGTTGTATCCGTATTAAATCTTCCTTGTTAGGTCATCATCGCGGCCCCTTGTGGTTTCCCTGTCGACCCACTCATTTCCAACACGTTATTATACCACCCACCCATCAATTTATTTCAGTTATAAATTACTTGTTAAATGGCCTCGAACTATATTCATATCTATTGTTTTGTCGAATTTAAATTACCTTATAAATATGTGATTTTATCATTTTAATATGTTTCATCAGAATAGGGTGCTTTATAATTCATGTTAACGCATATGTCCAATTCTGCAGGATATGTTCCTAATTTTGACTGTTGCGGTTGGAATTGAACATAAACGACTCTGTGGGGGGATATAAAATCAAAAATATTTTAAAAAGCATATTTAATTACATGGAGAAATGAATTGTAACCTGTAGTAAACAGCTCATCCCTAGCCGATCCGGTCCTGTGGGAAGTTTTGTGCAAAAACAAAATGTTATCTTCGATATTTAAGTAGTTTTCATTCAAAATGTATGAAAATGGTTCAACATGGCACCTTTAAACGAAGTGGAGGAAGCGGACATCAACGAGCTGCACGGACAGTGGCCTTTGAGGAAGACATTTAGCATCGAATTGAAGAATAACCTACTGCCAGCACGCGTGCAATAGCGCATCAAATGAGTGTTGCCTATTCAACAATTGCCTGGGCGATGAATCGGAAGAGGAGGACCGATACATTGGCCAGCGCGAAACCCCGATTCAATTGGTCTGTTCCTGCTTCCACCTCCGGCAGAGGGTCTGCAAAACCTACTTTCTCAGGTGACGGAAAATGCAAAGGTTCCAATGGAGGTATAGGATTGAATGTGGTTCTAACATGACTAAATTGTGGAAGCTTTTTTGCGGTGACCCTGATGGTTGTGGTTTGTGTTGATTGGCCTTTGTGATCATTCCTTGTTGATGTTAATGCTGACTATTATGTTTCTTCTATTTTGTGATTTTTGGGAGCACGCTCTGCGCGTTATTATTGTTCTGTTATTTTTTTCAGTTTACTTGTTTAGCAGTCTTTCTTAGGAATTTATCTGTGAACTGTTCATAAAATAAATGACGGTACACCTGCACATTTTGCCCGTCATCATGTCACCTCTGGGGTAACATCAAGTCGTTGGTCTATAAAACCCTTGCTGCTACCATAGAAGAACTGTCAGAGATAGTGATGGCTGCTTGTGTTTTCATGCAGCAAGATCCGCACGTTCTACTCAGGGTAGGCGATTCCATGCTCCAACGGACAAATTTATGTAACCAGGGGGTAGGCATTTAGATCATTATTATGAATTTATAATTTTTGCTTCATTTTGAATAGAAATCACTTAAATATCGAAATATTTTGGTGTCAACGAGATAACAGGCTTTTACGCTTTTACACAAAACTTACTCCGGAGTCAAAATAGCTCATTTGCGACTAGGGGTAGGTATATACCACTACAGTGTCACCATTAAAGTCCGCACCATATGGGTATTTATTTTTAAATAGCTATGGTGAAAATTTGATCACGGGAACAGTTTTAAGTTCAAATTAGAGCAAAAATGACATCAACAGTTGTAGTCGAGCTATGTTCGTTAGCTGTCAAATTTGACATTTGTTGCAGAAAGTGACGGAAAATGGCATATCTAAATCGAATTTGAGAAAAAATTATTTGAAAAAGATGTTTTTCTACGGATGCTATACAATGTGCTACTTCTCTCATCGCTTTCATACGTTCAAAACGAAAGATTTCTCACGCAGTGAGAAATATCCGTCAATACAGTGAGATATAATTTCTCACAGTGAGAAATAATTTCTCACTGTTATCACGATAACCCAAGTCAGTCATGAATTGTTACATGTCAGATTGATATGACACGTTCTCCACGTTGACAACGCTACACCGACGATTCGCGTGCAATATCCAAGTAGCCCATTGTTGGCGTTTCTATAACAACAAAACCGAAGCACTGCATAATTATTGCTGTCAACTTACCCAACGAAAATAGTTTTATTGTTATTTGTTATAATATAAACAGTTCAGATCCATTAAATATTGAATATAATGGAATACGAAGATTTAGAGTCGGAAAATACACCTCCAGAAATTATTCAGAAAGCAAGAGATGTTTGCAATAATTTGCTACCAAGCACATCAAGAGAAAAATATGAAATCGCTTACAGAAACTTTATGGACTGGAAAATGAAAGCCAAGATAAATTCTTGTTCCGAAAATACCTTGTTAGTTTATTTTGAAGAGTTGTCAAGAAGATTGAAATCATCAACATTATGGTCTCAGTACTCGATGCTAAGGAGTACCTTAATGATTAAAAACTGTGTTGATATATCAAAATACGTAAAACTACGTGCATTTTTGAAACGCAAATCTGAAAAATATGTTCCAAAACAGTCAAAAACATTAACTTCTGAAGAAATTCAACAATTTTTAAAAGATGCACCTGATGAAAAGTATTTGCTGATAAAGGTATGAATTGAAAATTTTTAAATTGTTATCGGAAAATGAATGTTCGGTTTTGATTTCAGGCTGCTTTAGCTATTG
Source organism: Endomychus coccineus (assembly GCA_958510875.1). Classification (NCBI taxonomy): domain Eukaryota; kingdom Metazoa; phylum Arthropoda; class Insecta; order Coleoptera; family Endomychidae; genus Endomychus; species Endomychus coccineus. The sequence continues at coordinate 178,131,793 of OY294069.1, forward strand.
GCCTTACAGGGGCATGCCGTTGTGATGAACTTCGAAAATTAAAAATTGATGACATGGAAGATCTTAATTCGGCCCTTTTAATAAAATTACCCGATACTAAAAACAAGGTTCCTAGAAATTTCACAGTCACAGGAGAATTCTACCAAATTTACAAAAAATATGTGAAGCTTCGACCATGCACAAATGAAACACGTTTTTTTTTTAAATTACAAAATACCAAATGTACGAAACAGCCTGTGGGGATAAATAAATTTGGCACCATGGTGAAAGAAATAGCGAAATTTTTGCAATTATCGAACCCTGAATTATATACTGGCCACTGTTTTCGAAGGTCATCTGCGACTATTTTAGTTAATGCAGGGGCAGATCTTTTAACTTTAAAACGCCATGGGGGTTGGAAATCCAGCAATGTTGCTGAATCTTATATCGACAATTCCATAGCTAACAAAATGAAAATTCAAAAAGTATAGTAGAATCCATTCAGCCTCCAGTGCCATTAGAACCTGAACACAACAATGCTGTGGAAGCTCAGTACGTTTCCCCATCAACTTCAACTCCGACCGCAGCTAATACTTCAATTACCGAAAACATGTTGGAACAAAACAACCTACCATGAATTACTTTACAAAATAGTTCAAATATAACTGTTAATTACTATTTTAAATAAAATATAAAAATTAGTTAATGACATACAAGTATTATTGTATATGTATTTTAATTTTCAATACTTGAAAACAACGCATCCGTAGAAAAAGTACAATGTACAATTCGTGAGAAAACGACATATTTCTCACTCGCTTGATTTGCGCTCGTGAGAAATATGTCGTTTTTCTCACTTGTTGTACAATATACTATTCTACTGTAATTTTATGTACGTGTGCTGTCACATTGACATTGTTGTAATCAAATCAAGTTGCAATTTATTTTCCATGGCCAACTTGCTGTTTTTACAATTTACTTATTACCTATAAGATATTGTTTTCAGAAAAGGTGTGAAAACTAAAGACTCATTAAAACAATGCCTTCTTTCGACAGTTTCCCTATATCTTACATGCATTTGATATTTTATAAGATTAAATACTAGTGTCTTCCCAAAAGAATGATAAAATTATTGGAACTTTGCACCGCTCGTGCCAACCATTCTCATGGTTGCAATTTTATTTTTTTAAATATGGAATGTAAATAAAATATTTATCATGAAACTGACATATGACGGTAAATATTACACAAATAAATTAATTAGTACCAATTAAGTAAACTTTTGGATTTGTAAAAAATCTTTTATTCGATAAACATATGAAAAATTGCAACTTCATCCTAGACTTTTGAAAATTTGCACACGTATAAAAAAATGCAGTAGAAAAATCTTTTTCAAATTCGACTAAGAAATGCCATTTTCCGCCACTTGCTGCAACAAATGTCAAATTTGACGGCTAACGAAAATCGCTTGGCCAAAACTGTTAATGTCATTTTTGCCTTGTTTTTTATACAAGTGCTATTGGGTTTTAAGAGATTTGCTCTAGAGCGGCAAATTGTCGATTTTAAAAATTCAGTCATATCTGATAATGTGACTCGGTGCTCTGTACCGTCACATTTTTCAGATCATCAATAATCTATCCCATCGTCGATAATCTCATGAGCGCTTACGTACTAGACCGGATACTAGATATTAATGCGCTATAGCGATTCTCTCTCAAATGGTGAATAGAAAATCGGAATCCTCATTTCGAGTTTAGAACTGAACACAAACGGAATCGGAGAAATCTAGAATTGAACGCCTAAAATGCTAATTCGAACGCCTCTCTGCGAAAGTGGTTAAACTGCACAAACAGCGTCTATTATATGCGCAATAAGACCTCTCCGGCTCTAATACGATCTCAATTTAGTTTAGTTCCGCTCTGTTACACGGGTCGCGTGGCAATCGCCGCCTCTCCCCACTCTGACGACCCCCGCACCCTACTCTTGTCGCTTGCCTAAACTCGGAAATATTGCAAAACAATCACACCCTAAATTAATTATAGATGAATGATGGAAAGAGATTAACAGATTCGACAAGTTTACCGTCAAAGTGCCGCAATCGTCCTGGCACATACAGCGTTAAGTAAATATTGAACTCGATGTATCCATTGCAAGGTTAGATTTCGAGATCCGACAATAAACAATTTATTTTATCGAAACCAATTTGCATATTGATCCTACTTTTTATATAGTCAATAATCTACTCTTCTGAGAAACCATTTAGTTAGTTGAGTGTGGGCGAACTGTTCTAATTTAGTCCTCCTTCAAAGATACATGATACCCAGACCTTACCATCCAATTGACTTTAAGCCGTGATGGTGGATATGCCTTCCCCATAAAGATAGACAAGCCGCTCCAACATCATTAGCTAGAAGATGATTATAACCTTCAAAATCAAACTGAACACTTTGGGAGGGTGAAGAGATCACACTCAACTAGGTCCCAGGAGATACAGAAATTCAGAGGGGTGAGCAGATGGATGATCTTGCACGCACGACATTTGAAACGCCTCTGATAGAATCGGAACCCGAAATATAAAACCTACCGAAAGGGAATACAATAATAATGGTTCATGGCAGCGGTAGTAGCAACACTTCCAATCTAATGCTATACTCATAATGGAAAACCACTGCCCTGTAAAGACAGAAGCCTTTTGGAGGGGAAGTGGAGGCCGCACCCACCTGGGCACCTTTGTATTCATGCCTCCCCATCTTAAACTTTGCAGTTAACGTTTGATGAGTAACCATCGTTTTTGTTCAAGATTGCCACGATCGCAAATCCATTTCCCAGAAACCTAGCATAAAAAGCCATCGACACGGTGGCTTTAGTTTTTTTTAAGCTGTGACTATACTAGAGGGAAACCTAATAATAATGTTCGAAGAGCATCATGTGAGCCAGTAGTGGAATGTAGGGAGAGGAGAAAGGCATTCGAATTTTTCTTGAAGGTTTGGAGGTTATAGGCATAGGGAAAGACCTCACTACGTAAGAAGTTCCACAACTTTGCTGTTCGATAGAAAAATGAAGTCTGGCAGTTCTCAAGCTTAACAATGATGAGGTGACTAGCTTAGGAGTCCGCCTATCTGAAATCTCTGGTGGTGGAACAACAGACGAGATTTATGACGAACACCAAAGATGGAAATATCTATAAAAAAATGAGAGATCCTTCTCCTTTCTACGACGTTTACTGAAGCGGTTTTCGCGATGGATCTCACATGAGAGAGGGGTGTTGGTGGTGATCCCGAGTATGGATATGGGAGACTTCAGAGGAATAGTTGTACCTGACATCATCATATTAGGGATTGAGGGATCCGCTTTCCTGGAGAAGACGAAGGCTTGAGTTTTGGTTGCATTAAACTCTACTAGGTTATCAGATCCCCATTTCGAAATTTTTTCCAGATATCCATTAATTACCGGTCATGTGGTTTGTGGTGCAGCGTTCATCCATTGTCGTCCAGTAGTGATCCCTCTTACACTCAATTTGACGCCTTTGTTGGAGGAGATCGTTCAAGTATATGGAAAGAATGAATGATTGAAGATGGGATTCGAGAAAGGGAAAAGATATTGACACTTTTACTGACTCAGCTCGAAGCTTCAGCTCCATATAGTTAGGCTATGAAAGCTGAAAGGAGTTACTAACTCACCATTCGCCTGGCAAAATAGGAGGGAGTGCAACGCATTATGAACCTGGTGTGCCCTGAGAGGTTTCACTAGAATTAGACGGTATCTCAGTCCCTACCGGAATTCCTATTTGCTAATTGAGCATTTATGTCATAGTAGATCGCCAGATTGGTGGTGGAAGAGATTCCGATAGCTGTATCGGTGACAGGGGTGAACTTTGGCCTGGAAAACAGTTACGTAAGCATCAAGGGAACTGGAAGCCACTATCTGGGTGTGCACGAGTAGGCGCCAACTTCGGCTCCACTAGACCTAGTCTTGGACCCATCCGTGAACCATACGAGTTCCCTTGGCGGAAGTTGTCCGGATTTCTTGTTTTACCAGTCCGTTCTTTGGGCTTTGAGGACGTTTGGTGTTTGGAGACTGACAGCAGGCGCGATAGCATCCTGCTTCAATCGGATGATTGTAAGGATTTCCGCTAAAAAGTTAATGGTGTATCATGATGAGTTCGGAGTATTTCACTAGGCGACCAAAGACGACTCCGAACCATCCATCAGTATACCAACAGTTTGCTCCTTTTCTACCATGGAGTGTTCCCCTGTTTCCACTCTTCTTCATTAGTGAGGTGGGCTTTGAAGCTCTGTGTAAACACGGACACTTTACCCATGTCATCTCTTGGTGCCATAAGTATTGGGTGTTCCTTCTTCAAAGAGATTAACTAATATTATGGGGAAAGATAAGTAGATTGGGTATACCAAGAAAATCTATTAATACACATCCTTAAGAACTCTTAGAAGATACTTCCACTAATAGTTTGCCAGGTAGAAAAGATAAAATAAGCTCTCTCACATAAAAATAATTAAATTATGACAGTAAACAAAGGCCTAAATATATTTTTTCATATGTTCTTACGTTAATACATATTTCCCGAGGTCTGCTAATAAGACTTCATATGTGTGTTATCAACATTTCGATCACCTTCAATACCTGAATCTATGTCAGGCCTTCGTATATACGAGTACAACAATGAGCGTCATTGCATGAGTCTCCTTCTATGTAAGATACACACAGTATTGCGTCAAAACTAAACTAAATATCGAAACGTCCAAATCGATGCCTCGATAGGACTATTCTTCTCATTTCGATTGAATTATCTACACCAGAACGGACAGAGGGCATCTGAAATTTCAGACAACGCTTCAGCACTCACAAGTGAGAGTATTAGGAAGTTAGAAAATAAGATTTACCCGTTCAATAAATCCGCACCCAAAGACGTTAATTGGCCAATATGTTAAGCAAACGAACAGTAAAGTGAGAGGTAGTGTGTTATATACAGGTAGAACGAAATAAACTGCACAATAGTACTGTGTAATAGTCGAAGTTGGCCACAATTACTTAATCTAGAAGGTCTAGTCTAGGGTTCGCAAACCACCAGCTACAGCAAAGTCAACTAACAAACAGCTAGAGCATTTTAATTAAGGTGATTAGGTACCGCTCTCAGACTTGTGTACACAAATAAATTAACTTTAAAACTGAATTAATTGCTTCTTGCGTTTAGGACTGAGAGTACAGAATTAACGTGGCACGCTGAGAATTGGACTTGTTGAAATTTCTCATTATGTCTCTTTGTTCACTTTACCGGAATGAATTACGGGCTGTTTACTAAATTAAACAGAGCGATTCGTTTTAACCAATTCGCTTCCAGACTCGAAATAATGTAAAAGGATTTTGATACAAACAGAAACGTCAACTGTGGATCAACTTATTCAAAAATATGAACAAAGTTTCGAGTCAGAAAGCTAGCTAGTTAGAAAGTCAAGTGACCGATAGTACCCAGTTTGAAACGGTCAAATGTAACTTTACGTGGAACTTAATCGTAACACAAGACTCTGGTGGATGCGCAATTGCGCATACGTACGTATGATCGGCTTAGAATGGCTTGAAATTAGATTATCCAAATATTTTCAAGTTCAACATTGAACATTGAGCAATAAATTGCCTGATGAAACAAGAAATGATATACAAGTAAGATAATAGAAAATCTATGGAAAATAAACTCTGATAATATGAGAAATGGTTTAGGTTTGGGTCAAAATTATCAATTGATGAATAAATCAGAAAAACTACTACTACTATCAATTGCAGATGAATATATTAATATTTTTATTTTAATCAATGATCTACTATTTCTAGTCCAGATCGATCAGTAACTTCACAAACTTATAGTTCCAGACAGCTGGTTAGCTCTTCTCTTAGAGCTCTGTTGGAGGTAGTTATAACCGGTCACAACATGGAAAAATGACCAAAAGTATCCCACGCCATCTATGAATATATGTCCCACTAAGAAATCCAACAATGGAACAGATTTCTCGAACTTTACAAAAGTTGCGGGGATGCGAGACTACTTGAGTTCATCAGATGGCGACACCAAACCAATTAAATGAATATATGAATACTCATTTATCTCATGTTGGCTTTTGCCAGATAATAATGATATGGTTGCAAAAAAATTTGGATGTAGCTGTCTCAAATTGTAATATCATACATCTTATTAGTTTTGAACAAGAAGTCTATAAACAGACTTCTTGATATCCGTTGAAGTAAGATTCAACCTCTGTTAATGATTTCCCCACAGTTACTTAAATATTTAGCGATAATAACGAAACAATTACCTATTTTCATATAACAGCTGCTCCAGATGGATAATGGTAATTTTGAAGAAAAAAATCCAATTAGTAAAAAAACATGGTGACAGAAATGTCAGGATGAAATTATTCGAATCTAATTCTGTATTTGATCATAATAGACTAGAATTCGCACATTCTGAATAGCGAGAAACCTAAGACAACGATATTGAATACAGTTCAAGTGTTTAGTCCAGTTTGTCATATGTTGCTTAACACGTTGACTGCCAAGCACGAAATAACTCGTGGTTGGCTGTCTGTATCCAGGTGCCCACCACGAGGTAACTCGGTCTGGAAAAACTTCTTTGTCCATCACGAGTTAGTTCGGGATTTTTGCATAGATATTACAATTGAGAAAATAGAACAGAGGCGTCACAATTTGAATTTCTTTATTTCGTTTCAGAAAAGTTACAAAATAAAAGTTTTCAATTTTCTTGATATTTTTTAAAGCATTGTTCTACACATAAAGGTGGATTCTCAGCACATGCAGCCCAGAAATATCTGGTTGCTCTCGTCAAATTTTGTTTTTAGTGCATACGCGACATGCTCTCGGTGGTCTTTGCTTTTCTCCGATGCTGGTACGCTTTTTTTGCAGAAGTGAAGAAAAGCCTTTATGGGGAGAATAAAACCTTTGGGTTTCATGTTCTACTGTGAGAGTCATCATTCCAGGCATATTCACTAAAGACTTCAGCCCCTTTGTAGACTTGTCTGGCTTTTGCCTCCGGTGACGCTTAGGCCTGCTGGCCCATTGTATCTCGCCTTTGTTTTGTTTCTTCACGGTATCCACTCGAGTATTTTTGTACCTTGTACGAGTTGGTATAAATTCCTTACTGTGTGGGAACTGTATAATGCTGGTTCGCCGTTAGGCTTTCCAAAAATTGATTCTTTTGCTATCCAGTGCCTCGCATTTACACAGTATGTGAGTCATTGTCTATATGTTTTCCGCAAAGTCTGCATGTCAGGTCGCCAATAGGTGCCCTTTTACTGGCGCATGGCCAGTCATGAACCCTGTTACGACTTTTATTTTTCCATATTTAGTGCTAGTAGGCCTGTCGTTCCTTTGGACTTTGATGTATTTCTTCCCATGTTCCTTTCCTGAGATTTTTATTCAGTATTCTTTGTGGTCTTCCATGATCCAGTCTTCTGCAGACCTTCGTGCTGCACGTACATACTTACGACATTCATACATATACAGATTTGAGAATGTTAATATACCTAATCCCTTGAATGATTTTCTACAGCAGTCCCTATAACCAATACTCGCAACAATTCTTATCGCTCTCCTTTGTAATCTGAGAATCTAATTTTTTTAGAACAATTACCCCAAACTGAAATAGCGTAGCCTAACTGGCTTTCAATCAAAGAAAAATAAGCAGTTTTTATAACACAAGGAGATAGCGACTGAGATAATGCTCTCAAAACAAAAATATCTCCATTCAATTTTGTCATAAGTTTATCTGCATAAACATTTCAAGTAAGTCTATCATCTATATGTACACCTAAAATTTTTGTAAAACTGCAAAAATGACCTAAAAAAAGGGCTAAAAACAGTTTTTTGAAGGTTAGACATGGTTCCACCCAATATTGGTAATAGAAATTTTAGGATCTTGATATTTTTATCATAAGACGTAATTTTTTCCAGGTCGCTAACCTCTATAAAGTTTTTACGAACCTCGTCCTATTTTCCCGTTGATTGACACCACTATTATCATTGGTATTTTCAACACAATGTTCCATAGCAATTTTCATATGAATTTATGTTCGAGACGTTTGGCTACAAAAGATGAGAATAATGGTTGTCAGTATTTTGACGTGACATAGAAGCTGCCATCTATTGGCAGCTTTCTTCACATCCTCTTGTAATCTCGATAAATATATGTAATAGTTTTCTACATGCATGGATATATTCTTTGTGGTTCAAGATCCGTTAAGGTATCACCCAGGGGGAATTATTCCTATCTTGGAACTAATTAGTATTGAAATAAGTCATGTTTCAGTATGTTCAACATCGCCACGAAAAAATTTGCTATGATTCGATTAACACAAATTCGATTCAATCAAATATAAATGTTCTAGATGGACGTTAGCGGGTTCAAGTAGAAGGGCTCCATATCTCTCGAGGGACATCAGTTTCCCGCCGGCTTGTTGGCTCACCATCATTTGTCCAACAGCTGTTCACATATCATCAAATTACGTCATTACTGAACCGATTGTCGATTGTCTGCCCCTACTATTACCATTAAACAAGTGATGATCGCCTTGAACCCTTGTTATTTCGCTGTAAACTTGGCTTTATTTGCATTTTTACCACTTATTAATTAATTATTGCATTCATTACGACAGATTGCTTGCACAGCGACTGCAGCCCTTGTCGAAATTGTGATTATTGATCGTTGAATATTGAGATGAACTTGAAAAGAACTACCACGACGATCTATAAGAATCTGCAAAATAAAAGTAGGGGTTCTTATTTAATATTTTGAAGTTGTCATTCCTCCACCCAATGGGGACTCGAGATGGAAATTTTGTGGCAGACTCAAGACTATGAAAATTAAGAACATTTTACCGTTCGATGAATATTTCTCGAAATATTTCTGGGGGTTATTTGAAATCCGTCATCCCGGTATACTGCATGAAATAAGATTCATTATTAATAGAACTATGCCTATATGATGTATATCTTAAGACAAGACCCACGTGTCAGCTTGTGAGCCCCACATTTGTCTCCATCGGATGATTTATTGTTTTTGATAAGCTTAGCTAATTTATTCTGAGTTTTATACGCTACGTCAATAGCTCAATTACTAAGAAAATTTGAAATTTTAGTATTTTGGTGTGATACCAACATAAGAATAGTTTCATTTTATTGTGGGAAACACTGAGTTGGTAGCTTACTTGTATTTTTTCATAGGATCTGGTCTATTAGTCCGAAACAGTAAACATTATTTACCGCGATTTGTTTAATGGTATTCAACTATTTATCAAAATTATCGTTTGACATCGGTACGTTGAGTAGTCTGAAACTATTATTGTAGGCTGCTATTTTACGTTGAAATGGATGGTTACAAGTATTGCGAATTGACAGGTATAGGTGGGCTTACCGAATATTGGAAAATCAAATTTCTTATAAATTGTTTAAATCCAAAAACCTGATTCAGATTGTAGGAATCTATTAAACTGTCTATTACTCCCAATGAAACATGCTATGATGTCGTCAACGTATCTATACCAAAATATGAACCTCTTCATAAATGTTTGTTTATGAATTTCAGTTTCCAAATTATCCATAAATATCCCTGTTAATAACAGTAAACCATGTTTATACAAATTGAAAATAATTCTGTGTTAAACCAATTCCAAGTAAATTGGTTATTTCTTCTTTAGTGTCTGAGTGTCTGAGGGGGTATACAAGGGCAAGGTGAAAAGTCCCTGAAAATAAAACAAGAAATGATTTATTTCATCAAAACTCAATTTATTTCTCAAAATAATATCCTTGTAGCCCGATATACTTCGTCCAACGCTTTTCTAATTTTTTGATCCCTTCCAAGTAATACGATTTCGGCAATCCTTCAAAATAGGCGTTCGTTTCAGCAATGACCACATCGTTGGAGCCAAGTCTCTTTCCGCCGAACCATTTATTCAAGTTTGGAAACAGATAAAAATAGCAGGGAGCTGAATCTGGAGAATATGGTGGATGACGAACCAATTCTTAAAGCAATTCATGCAATTTTGTCATTGCGACCGCGGGCTTGTGCGGCGGTGCGTTCTCCTGGTTCTTTTTTTTTGGGAGGTGGTTGAAACCCTTTATGGGCACCTTATGGTCCTGTTACATCCCATAAGGTAGTGTGGGAGTCCCTGAGTCCCGAACCTCAGATATACCCACTAAACAGATATTGGATGAGCTCGATGTTGATTGTTTTCTCTATCACTTTAGAGGTGGTAGATAATAGTGCAATAGGTCTATAATTATTAGGAAGGGTCTTGTTTCCTTTTTTTGGAATTGCTTGGACTTTTAGCTGTCTCCCAGCTGGAAGGAAACACACCAAGTTTGTACGAAACCTGCCCAAAACTGGTGTTGATTCAGGGCGCACATTCTTTGAGAACAACAGTTGGAATTTCGTCTGGTTACAAATGATTGATAAATACTATATATATGAAACCCTATGTAGTATGGGAAGATGAGCATAATCTAAATTAGAAATAATATATGTATGTTTGGGTCACTCTAGTAATTTTGAATATCCTGCACATATAACATGAATAATTTCAAAATGTCAAGTCTACAATTTTCGTACATATCTTCTTTTAACGGATTATACGTACTCCGACACACTAATGTCGAACACTGTATGGAGACCGGTTTTTTTCATGTTTCATCGGAATACGGATTTGGACATCACATTGAACTCGAAACATGCCAAATTCACCAAAAATCACATCAATTTTTCATTTCATTGGCACTAACATCCTATAAGAGCAATAATTCAGACGCTCGACTTGCGAAATTGTAGGCATGATACGTAATCGTAGAATCCGTTTGCTGCCGAGTAAATAAACTTTCCCATTACTAGCTAGAAATGAACATAAATGTCGTCCATTAGTGCGGTTAGTTGGTTTCTTTGGTAAGCCCGCGGCGACCGTACAACCGGCAGAGAGTCTAAGACTAACTTGATTAGTAATGCATTAGTTAATTACGACCACTGTGCCGTAATGCAGTCTAATATTTAACTAATTGTTTCAGCTATTATTAATACCAGCCGAGAGCCTCGCAGTGCAAATACAGCGGAGAAAGTTCAACCCTAGAAACGGAGAGGGATTGAACGAGCCAACGAACAACCTGACAACGTTACGAGTAGAATAAATTGATATTCATTAGAATTTCACAAAATAATATTTTTTCAATAAAACAAAACCAAGGCAGTTCGTGGAGTAATATTCTTCCAATCAAATATGACCAAAACAGAAAAATCTAATATTGTTAATACAGTGTACCAAAAAAATATCTTCCGTTTTTATCCGCTCTGTTATTAAATAAGAGTTTTATGATTTTTTTTGCAATTTTACAGCTTGTGATAATACACTGTTAAAGATCTCACACACTACATACACTATAACACTATAAATAAGAAATAATCACCCTTATCCACTAAAAATACTATTAAAGTATTGACGATATTTTAAATTGTGACTCTGGCTTCGTTATTGTTTTGGTATGATGTTTTAAAATCCAAATCTGGTAAGCGATTTTTTTTGTTTTTGAATTACTTGCGATAAAACCAAGTGTCGATAAGTTATGATTTTTACTGATATTTTGGTGAATTATTTTATATCCGACGACAAGCCACTTTTCCACCCCACATTTAGGCTGACGCTTCTTCAACTATAAATAAATCCACGAATGCTTGCAAGACTTTTCACTCTCATTTAAATAACTGTTTTTATTATAGTTCACCGAATATTTTTTATTTCATGGATGTTTGTTAAAATTTCAAATAAAAGTGACATAAAATGTAATAGTGCTACTCCTTGTAAATTTGAAAGCTTTATACCGGGATATCAAAAATTATCTTGGCCAAGGGTGGTTGTGGAATCTAAAACGTGTGTCTTACTTTACGTTTGAAATAATTATGTCACTGTCACCCCGACATCATCAATAACCTACAAATGTCATACCTATTTATTTCAGTGTAAAACAATAATAAACTACAAATTATGAAATAATTATGTGAACTTTGAACCTTTTCAGAGGTCGTGATAGCTACAATCCGGGTCAAAAACTGTTTTGAAGTAGTTAATTTTCGGTAAATCGAATTACGTTCACGTTAGAAGCCCGTAGCACGCGAGTTAGAAAAGTGCAAACTGGTTGTACCTAATACGGCTTTACGACGACTTTTCGCGTGCCGTTTTCGCTCCATGTAGTTAGATTTAGTATCGGACCGTGCCCGACGGTCCTTCTTTTTTTCGATAAATGTCCATTAAATAGGAAAATTTTAATTAAAACAGTTTGAGCTATTCTCAGATCTCAGCTACGCGCGTCTAACGTGCGACGAACCAAAGGAAATTTTCTCGCGACTAAAATATACACGAAGCGGGTAAAAGCTAGCGGCCCATAGCCAAAATCACTTTATTACAACTGGCGCCGGTCGTACGGGGTAAGAAACAGCCCCAAATTAACAAGACCGAGGTAGAATGTATAAACTCTAACTTACGCGCAGCGAGCTACTCGAGGCATATGTCAAAATGATTTCGTTCGTAGCTTATTACATAGGACGTCTGGCGTTCATGCAATTATGTTTTTAGATAATTCGAACCTTCTAATTTCGATAGGCCACTTGAAAATCCCGAGTCCAAAGCGCTAAAAACTTCTGAATGTTACAATATTCGTATAAAATTGCGAAATTTCACACTTTTAGAAACTTCAAATTAATTACGACCAACCTTGACCAAGATAATCTCGGTATTATCGAATGAATTAAGTTTGAAAATGGCCAAAGAGTGAGAGAGGGGGGGGGGGATCGTGAGACCGACACGTACATAAAGACGAAAACATATTTGACACATGTGTTAATGCCACCTATTTTACAAGAATTTACATATAATTATTTTTGTTCAAGGAATGCATTATAGTTAACGGATTTATCTCCATTCACAGACAACCTGTATAGCGGGTTTTCCAATAGCAGCACTATACATCTGTTACAGTGACATTTATCGATTGTAGCGTTTGCAAATTATCCAGATTTATTAAGTACCAAGCAACAATTATACGTCTAATTTATGAACGCCATAATCATCATTCCTCGATCCACAATTGGCTGATGGTACTATAAATCCGTCGTCTATGATACTAGAGTAGCCAGCGAATTGCGTCGAATATTTAGAAAATTATTATTATTATTGTTACTATTTTTGAAATAGGGCAAAGTTCCAATAACCTATATTATGCCCAAAATACAAAGTTTGCAAAATGTGAACAGTACATAATACTTAATTTAAATTAGAAATGGGAGCAATTGAATAAAAGTAAAATTATAATAAAATAACGTGAAATAAATGATATAAACAAAATATAATGTAGTGCAGGAAATATTTATACAGAACAAAAGGATTTGTCAGATGTGGGGTTCGAACCCACGCTCCCTTTCGAGAACCAGAGCTTAAATCTGGCGCCTTAGACCGCTCGGCCAATCTGACTTGTATAACTTAGTTGAAAAAGATGTACTTGAGCACGTTGTTTTGAATAATTGTAAACAATAATATAATTAACTATATACTATATTAACGTTTTATTAATATAAATTGTAGTTAGAAAGATAATTTCGCAGCATATTCCACCTAAACTATTCACTATAATAATTCTATTTCCTTTATGTATTGTAAATAAGTAGGTAAATATAATATGATGTCTTTGGAAGATTATTTACTTAAATAACAGTACCTACTACATATGCATATACCCGTTACTTAAAAATTGTAGTATTTCTACATGTTGTTGTTAACCAATGTTGAATCACGACCACATTTGATGCCGCTGCATTTATTATTGATATTTATTCTTGATACTACTGAATTTGAAATCGATGGAAGTAGGTGCTGTATTTTCCTTCACACATTTGGTAGCACTAAAACAGTTTGTGAATTACATTTAAAATTACCAATGTATTGTTTGATATAGTAAGGAAAAACTTCTAAACTTTTGTGTAACATAGTTTATTTTATCAAAAGGATCGTGGTATTAAAATACCATGAAAACCTGCTCAACCTGACAACAATGGTTGACCTTGGTCTATGACGTCATAGCATTGATTCGGTGAACAAGCCGTACTACGTATATTGAGGAGAGTAAATACAAGACCATGGAATATCTAATTATGAAACGCGGTACACCAAGATTTCAAATGCATGAGAATAAAGAACGTAGCGAATTTTGTCGCTACAATTAATTACCGGAGCGTTCACTACTAATCATTTTAATTAGCGAATTGCAACAATGAATCCGGTTTTCCACTTTATAAGCGAGCTAGGTAATTAATCACACCGAAAAGAACTCAAATAATTAAGTAACAGTAGACAAAAATCCATAAAACAGCGGCGCCGAGTAATACACAGAAGGTTGGTCCTTCGAGTTGCCTGGCAACGTGATGACAAAACAGCATCTCTGCGGTGATGACACCAGTACATGACGCGCTACACTAATTATAACGGTAATTAGGATAAGCTGGCACGGTTAGTTAGGGAGGCGATCTCGCAGCCGCCATTGTGCAGACCTGAAGGTAATTAGCTGGAGTTATGGCCCGTTTATATTGTCACGAAGACGATGATTGCCAACTTTAGTCGCCTTGCCTGTTTAACCTTATCGCCGTTTCTGTGTACGGAAATAACTATGCGTTGAAAATCGTTATTAGATATTGAGGAATATGCAAGTTTCAAGGGGAACATCTTAGCATAAAGAAATGTAGAGTTTTCACTTCACCAAGTTCTAATAAAAGTACTACGGAAATACCTAAGAAGCTACTACCATGGCTGATACCGCATCACATCCACGCCTTATTTCACACGAATAAGTATTGTTCGACCAGTTTCACCAATGTAAGTTATTCTAGCTAGACAGGTGAATGCATCAAATACTTTCTTCCTAAAAAAAAAGACTTAAACGTTTAGAATGGGATTAGCTTGAAAAAATTAATATTCGAGTCTCTGCAATTTTGGCTTACTAATTTTACTTGATTAAAATACCTTAGTTGCCTTTGCTTTTCTAATGTCATTTTGGCATTTGAAGAATTTATTCTCAAAACTGTCAGTTTTTACTTTGCTTTCCGTAAAAATTTTATAAAATTATGGCTCAAAATTTCACTAACACTGAAATGGTTGATATGTTATTAATTTATGGACTTTGTCGTTGCAATGGCCAATTTGAAGCAAATCGCAGAGAAACTGGACGCAGACGGACAAGAAGGACGTTAGAGCTCGAAGAAGCGATACTGGAAGCGGTTGAAACTGAACCTGGGATAAGCACACTACGTTTGGGACTTCGTATTGGAGCCTCAAAATCATTAGTTCATAATGTACTGAAAGAAGAACTGTTGTATCCCTATCATATTAAAACAGTTCAAGACTTATTGCCCATGGATCCAGGTCATCGGCTAGATTTCTGTCGGCTTATTGTCCAAAGACAAAACGCAAACCCCAATTTTTGTAGAAGAATTCTGTTCACGGACGAAGATACTTTCACGAGATGTGGTCTTTTTAACCTCCATAATGAACATTTCTATGCTGATGAAAATCCTCATGAAACGGAAGTTACATATTTTCAGAATCAAACTAAAATCAATGTTTGGGTTGGAATTGTGGATAACTTTATTATTGGCCCTACCGTTATACCCGATCGATTGAACGGGGAGAACTACTTGAACTTTTTGGAACAAAGGCTACTTGAACTGTTGGAATACTTGCCCTTATACATTTGTTGTGGCCTGGTTTATCCATGATGGTGCACCTTACAATTTCACATTAGCTGTGAGGCGACATTTGAATGCGGAATATCCAGATCGTTGGATAGGTAGAGGACACGATGCACCAGTGAACTGGCCGGTCCGCTCCCCTGATTTGACGCCCTGCGACTTCTTTCTATGGGACGCTTTGAAGTCGAAAGTTTATGCAGCTCCAGTAAACACACGAGAGGAATTGTTGCAACGAATTAATCATGAAGCGGATTTATTGAAGAATGATCCTGAAGTACTAGCCAGAGTTCAATCCAATGTCTTGAAACGAATTAATTTGTGTATTCAGGAAAATGGTCAACATTTCGAACAATTGATGCCTTAGCGATTTCCCAAAAAGTTATGTTGTTTCTTCTAATTTAGCATTTGTTTTTCCTAAATAATCACATCGTTTCCCCATTTCTATTGTTTTTATTATTCGTGTTTTACCGAGATATTAACCATTTCAGTGTTAGTGAAATTTTGAGCCATAATTTTATAAAATTTTTACGGAAAGCAAAGTAAAAACTGACAGTTTTGAGAATAAATTCTCCAAATGCCAAAATGACATTAGAAAAGCAAAGGCAACTAAGGTATTTTAATCAAGTAAAATTAGTAAGCCAAAATTGCAGAGACTCGAAAATTATTTTTTTCAAGCTAATCCGTTGATTTTATCAAAATTTTTTAAGAGTAAAAAAAGTTACCAAATTAGATAACATTGACCACAAAAAAGTTCTGGACACTTTTCCCGTTACATCCTCAAGTTTGAGCCATTTCTATGGTCTCTAAGGCTCTATGCACCGCTCTCAAAAACGGCTATTATTGACAGTAACTCACCTGCCAAATATTGTAAAAGTCCTCTATCACGTTCTCAAGTTATACCGAAAAAACAAAATTATTTTTGCAACTTTGAATCCCTCTACCGGCTAAACAAGACACTTGAGGCAAAAGTAAAAGGGCTCATCAAATTTTTTTCGAATCATAGAATCTTCTGTTTTATTTTAGCCACGCAGTTCGAGGACATCCTGTATATACATTATTTGAATATCCAAATAGCACTATACAGTTGTGAGAAAAGAGAAGATGAAGGAAATTTTAGTGCAAACTGAATTATGGTTTGCTGCAAATAACCTAAAAATAAACAAGGACTTACTTTTAGTCAAAAATATGTATCAAGATCGGTCATGTTTCTTGGTATCAATGTACACAGTGTCGTCTAAATTGGTCCAAACGTGTTGAGAGAACTTGTAAGCAATTGTCAAGAAGTATTTACCGTCGAAACGTTTGACAAAAAAATACCACTACTGAAGTGATAAAAACTGCATATTATGCCAACTTCTGAAGCATACTCACCTACAGTGTACTTATTATCGTCAATTCCACAGATGCAAATAAAATTTTTATTATTCAGAAAAGAGCCATTAGGATAACGTTTAATGTTCCATTTAGAGAATCTCGCAGAAATCATTTCAAGACTGGAAGAATACATACAATGGCCGCCGTTTACATTCTGAAATGTCTTAAACACGTGCATGCAAACGCAGAAGCGTATGGAAAAAATTTTGAACACCAAAATAATGATACACGACGCAAAAACGCTCCCCGTTCCTCCTATCGCCTAAAAGATTACACCCAGCAATATATTAATTTCTGGGTGATCTATAAAATAGCCGTCTTTGCCCATGATGTTTTTATTTTAAATTCTGCTCCAACTGGATCTTAATTTGTACTTGTATTTTTTTAAATTGCATATGTTATATTTTATTGATATATTTTTATGTACTATCTGAATGATACTGACGAGCCATGTATATTTTAATAGCAATAAAGTGTCTTAGCTGGCTTCGTACGCAGATATGATGGCGGAGCTAAGACCCGAAACTGTAGCCTTTATCTCCGCCCTTCCTCCTCCATGATGGGTCGGAAACATAAAGAGGTCCTCCTTATAGAGGTCTCAGTTTGTGGTGCTTGGATTCCTGTAACTTTGAATCTCATTTGTAATAGATTCAACATCAAACTCCATTACCCTAGAGCAAAGAGTCAGATCAATAACCTCCTGCATTCTCGACTGGAGGAACATCTTGGGACTCATAAGGGAAATAATCAGAACAAACTATCATCTCCCTCTCCAAGCTCCCAAAGTTATACCTTAACCTGACGGCTGCTAGGTCCCTGTCTCGAGAGAGAACTATTTGGTCTGGCGCTAGTCCGGAAGTAAATTCAGCAAGCAACACTTTTTCATGGTTCTCGAGATAAGCAACCCTACGGGGAGAAACTAACGTTGTCAATGCCTAAGATCCGGTGAACTGTGCACCACATGCAGTTCATCACTAAAACCAAGTTTCGTGCCTTCCTATCCCAGTTCTCTGGTAGAAATGGATTCACGGGCTTGATAGACAATGCGGTAGGCTATTTGAACGAAGCCGAACGGTGACTCGTCAAACGTTCCTGTTGAAACAGGTAACACGAGGAGGTGGAATTGACCATAGCCCAGAAGGGGCACTATATGAGTCTAGCAAGTAGCTCCACTTTGGGTTCGCCTGAAGTGGGTCCGCCTAAAGTAACTCCGCCGGGGGTGAACAAAAGCTGCCTCTGCGGGGGTAGTATGCTGCACCACATGGCTCTACTCATAAAGTCCGGTGTCGGTGCTTCATATGCCAGGCCTCTGGGAAATTGATTCGCGGCCGAGGCAACGATATGTGGAAGACCGATGATAAGAGGTCGACGGCGACTCGTCAAACGGGAGCTGTTATAAAAATATAACACTAACACGAGTAGACAGGGGGAGAGGGGCCCAGGCGGTTCAAAAGACCGTCTCCTCTCCAAGTAAGGCGTTGGTCTCTGTCGGGCAGTGGCGTGCTGTTAAGTAGGAGAGGGCCCTATGAACATGTCTAAAGTCTAACGACGGGAAGGCAGGGGGCGTTAAAACCCCCACAGTTTGTATCGTGCTAGATCCCTGTAAAGAAATCCCGGCATGGATTCACCTTCACGTCTTTAGTGAATATGCAAGCCCTAGGACGGTCTACATTTGTACAATAATGTAATGTACCCCTGGTGCATAAGGTGACATAAGATGGATTAGTATTAAAACCATTAGGCAACCAGTGGCAGAGTTAGTACCATTAAATTAACACGAAAAACGTTAACACCCTGTATAATGTAAAAATAAAATTGGAAGTCATTCCAAGTGTTGAATTTTATTATTCATCGAGAAATGTTGTCCTGCTATTTCCATGTAGCAGTTTCATGCAAAAGTTGATTTTTTCAAGACTACTTGAAAAATCTTTAATTTTTGAAATTTATGAGGAAGCAAAAAACGACATTCTTAGTCAAATGGCTATTGTTAGGCCATTAGCAGAATCTAAACTATCAACAGCAATTAACTTAGGTACCTTGGTACCTGATGTGTACATTATTAAACGAAACTATACACTTATTTATGTTATTCAAGATCAATATTAACTTTCCACATTACGAAATCACAACGTGTCATCCATGAATATGAAACATACAGAAACTCCATCGCTTCAGTCTTTAAAATCAGAGATTCTGTAATATACCCTCCTCTCTCTTCACAGCCGTGCTCGTCGTATGTTAGTTTACCTTTGGAGTCCGTTTCAATTCCACTTAATTTTCTGAGCGGAGTTGTGTAAATATTTGCTAGCAGTTTTTCGGAGACGACGATAGAGAGAGCAGCCTCCTCAGTGCCCTCTACATTGCCTGCAATCTGTTCCAATGTGGTTGCCCACAATCGTATACCGCAGCGGACCTATACTATGGTTGTTGCAAACGCCACTGTCGCCTACTTTTTATTTTAATTAGAACCGCTTTTTCCTACTCCCTCTTTAAGGTTTTGCGGTCGTTTTTATTTATTTTACTTCATTTGGTTTCACGTTGGCAATATACTTCGAATAAATGACACTAAAATCGCACGTTCATTTCATACAGCAACCAAGAAGAACCCATCAATATTTGCTATAGTGCCTTACAATGTTCTTTACTCGATCTAATAGGTTTTTATGAATCCTCATAAACTTGATGCTTACATTCTTGGTCTACCGCGTTAAAAGTTTAACTTAAGAATCCTACCCATACCACCAATTTTCCTGAAGAATATCTTATTGTATAAAACGTTGTCCAGATCTCTTGGAGTATACGATTTTGATCATCATCAAAAGTGTGAAAGTGAGGATGAGGTAGACGTATTGACGTAGGATTACGTTAAAATTAATTGTGGTTGAAGAATTAAAATAATAATAATAATAATCTTTGTTTTCCTGTTGACATTACATTGAATGTATAGGAATAGTCATAGTTAAAAAGCATTACATATGATAAAATGTCTTAATTAAATGGGTAAAAAGCAGAGCGCGTACATTTAAATCTAAAATAATAAAATTCAATATAAAATCCAACATGATATAAAAGTAATGCTAGGATTTGGCATGTTCATTATATTCACTCAAAGTATAAAAAACATTAACCAGTGGGGATTTCAGACCAATCTTGAAAGAGGAGATAGAATCACAGTTTTCAATATGATCTGGGAAGTTATTGAATGATTTAACACCCATATGGCTCAATAAATTTTGTCCTAATTTGAGCCTCCTATATGTGGCCCGAATTTGCTTTTCTTGTGTGTCATAGTTGAATTTATTTCAAATAAAATAAATTATAGAAGTTATTGAAAGAAATTCTCATTAATGTCGACTTTCGACTTTTCGATGTACTATCGACCGGTGATGTTTGGCAACTGTGACATCCTGTATATTCTCATAAGTAGGTACGGCAAATCCTCATGAGAAGATAATTGATATCTTTGTTCTTGGGAGGACACACCTCTAACCACCCACATTGATACGACACTGAGAATCATTAAAATAGAGAACGTTCATCCAGTACAGCTAAAATCAAATTGAACTTAGTTCACATCAGATTCAAAGAGCGTGTAATTCGGTTTTGAATCGAGTCCAAAAACGTCGGAAACGCTGTAATTATTTGTATAAAAATATTTACGATACATTATTAGAGTGGCCAGTTAGAGGTAACTTCAAAAGATGTTTACATTACGGCTATTAAAACGATATTATTGTCAAATAGCGTGGAAGCCAATTAGCTTCGGGTTTAACTATGAATTACTTAATTAGCTTATTTTTGAACTGTTCTCCTTGCCAAGTAACTTTTAACACTGTATAATTGTTCGGTTCCCTATTGGTTATTCATAAAACATTTTGAGGGAATTCAAAAGATTAAGAATGACATTACGATTACGTTCACCTAAAATCCCTATCTATTATGCTACTATTTCCATTCGTGGGAATCTGTAGTTCACTCAAAACAATTACCAGCCTATATAATAAGAGAGATGACAAAACATTAAAAATTAATTTATAACGCTAATACACAGCCACCATTAAGTGATCAATCATTTGCGGCTGCCAAGTATTGAACTAATAAAGTGATAACGGAACAAAATTTTAATTTCAAATGAAGGGAAAGCAGTTCGAAAAAATATGGGCAAACCGTAATTTGAAAATAATGACTTTATTATCAGTATTACACCAACGCTTAACGTCGGATAGGAACTGAATTAACATTGTTTGTCAGTCGGGGGATTGTATCTCAAACCAGTAACCACCGGCAAACATTACAGCGAGTTCGGTACACATAGGGTGTTTAAAATAATAATATACCAGCAGCTATATGGTCTACTTCGACTACTATCATCAGAAAATATATGGATATACTTTAGATACAGCCAGCTACATAATATACACTAACTTATCAAGCTAAGAAGAAATTAAAATTTTGACAGTTATTTGTTTATCCTTTTCTCTTGAACAACATCATTTTTAATTTTGTAATCAAAGGCTATGGGTTCAGACAGAATTCCAACTGTCGTTCTCAGGAATGTGCATCTGTAGTAACACCAGTTTTCTGCAGGTTGCTTACTCTCTCATACAAACTTGGTATGTTTCCTTCCAACTAGAAGACACCTAGAGTCTAAAAAATTTTAAAAAAAGGGAAAAAAGACCCTTCCTAATAAGTTTAGACCCCACAGCCCTAAATAAATAATAGATCCATTGCACTATTATCGGAGATCTGTAAAGTGATGGAAAAAGTAATCAAAATCAAATCAAAATTTATAACTCTCCTTGAAGGAACATAAAATCCAACTTGATCAAGTAGAGAAGAGCAGTCAATGGTACCGTTTTTAAATCTTATGCAACAGACACAAATCGGCATGGTCCCTAAGACTTTCCAGCGTTTCAAGATTTAAAACCGACCTCATAAAAGTCGCATCAGAGTAGTCAGGAGAAGATATGCCATTTTGAATGAGACATAACGTAAAAATCGACTGTGCACGCGCTCTATCCCACGAGAATGCACGTCATAATAAGGAGACCATACGGGAGAACAGTATTCCAATAAGCTAACCAATGCAATATATAGATATTTGAGAGCATTTAGATTATTAAAATCCCGAGCATTCCGAATAATGAAACTCAGTATCTTCATTTCCTTGTTCGTAATCATATCAAAGTGTTGCACAAATCTCATATGCTTATCTAATCGCTTACCCAAATCGTCAACTACATCGCAGTATTCAGCAGAAGACCGCAAACTAAATATCTACAAGGAAATACATGCAGTGACCTGGCAAACGCTACACTCTTACATTTACCAATATTAAATTCTATCCGATTATCATGACACCACGCAGATAGTCTAATTAAGTTGGACTGTAATAGTTTGCAATCACATTCAGAAGCAGCATGTCTAAAGACTTTCAAATCATCGGCGTAAAGCAAAAATTTACTGTTAATGTAAACCTCAGATAGATCATTTATAAACAAGTTGAAGAGGAGTGGTCCCAAGAGTCCACCCTGTGGAAATCCTGAAGACACGGTGATATTCCTAGAGAAATAGCCTTTCACACATATGACTTGCAATTTTTCTACCAGATAGGTCTTCATCCAATCTAATAGACTACCAGAAATTCCAAGAACACCCGATCGAAAGCTTTTCTGAAGTCTGTGTATATACTGAGTGTACTTGCTTAACGTTCTCCATATTGTCCAAAATAAACTGAGAATAGACCGTCATATTGGTACACGTCGATCTCTCCTGCATGAACCCGTGCTGCTCATCAACAATAATCCTTTGTACTCTACTACGAATCTTTTCATGGGCTATACCTTCCAGCAATTTGGGACGAACGCTCTGCATAGTTATCTGTCGATAATGTTCAATCTCTGCCTTATCACCTGCTTTGAAAATCGGGATTGCGAAAGTTTTCTTCCACTGATATAGAAATCTTCCAGACACTATAGACAATTTAAACAAGAAATGTACTGGAAAAAAAGGCTCTAAGAAGGCGGATCTCACAATTCCTAATTAGATGATATCAACTATTCCTATGGAGTCTTCCATATCCATATTTGGGCTCACCAGCAACAGCACTATCTCATGGAATGATCATGTGAGGTCCATTGCAAAAAAAAACCGCTTCACAAAAACTTGCTTTTCTATTCCGTGCCAAGAACTACTTTACAGCACAGCAGCTCCTCATAATCTACATAGCACAGATTCAACCTGTTCTAGAGTACTGTTTATATGTTTGGAGTTACGCTCCCAAAGACAGCTCTCTAGAACATCGCAGAAAAGTGGCAATCTCTCCATTTTCTAAAGATATTTCCAGGGTCGGGGTTCGCCAAAAATCTCTCCTGCTGTTCCACCACGAGAGATTCCAGATAGGTGGACTAGATGAGCTCAAGCTAGTCACCCCTTCATTGTCAAGCTCAAGAGGCGAACTTCTTCCTACCAGACTCCCCCTATGCCTATAACCTCCAAACCTTCAAAAAAAATTCGAATGCTTATCTCCACTTCCAACATTCCACCGCTGACTCACACGATGTTCTTCGAACATTATAGGTTTTCTTCCCGTGAAGTCAAATAAAAGAAAAAAAAATCCGACAGAAGAGATATATTTCGGATATGTCCGTTTGAAGCAGCTCTGAAAAAAAGTTTTAATTATCGAATATACTTAAATAGACGAAAAAATGTTTTCCATGACAGATCATTGGAAACATAAGCACTGTTTCAAATATAACTACGTTTATTAAGTTGTGGATTACAATAATTACAAGCTTGATAGTTCCTTTTCATGAAACAAGTTCAACAAAGTTGTATTTTATTTTTTTAATGGACCAAAATAATATAAAACTTAACTTAATCAACTGAAAATAATAGCGGCGCGTCATTTTTCAATAATATCCAATGAAGCATTCTGTATATGAAACGAATACCCAAAAATCGGGAAACAATCACCCAAATCGGGCTTTATAAAATAGATTTGCTGGCCCTTATTTCGATGTTTATGTCTAAATTGGTTTGTCCAATATCGCAATATTTTTAGTAGTAAAGTTCCTCTGTAACAATTGGGACAAAATAGGGGGAAAGCGGTCCAATTGAAAGGCAATTTATCATCGTCTAGGCAGGCCATGGATAACAAAAGAAGTCGACGACGGTGTTTTGTTTGAAAGCATGTTCGCCTGTTCCCTACCGATACCGCGAGAGGACGCTGCATTAACACTGTTTATGTTACATTATTATATCAGACCCAAATATGTCAAAGTTTTATCATTAAGGAACATGCTATAAGCAATTTCCGCATCAGCATCGTATGTTCTACTATAGTAATAATGGCAATAATATCATACACTAATATGTCGCTAATAAAATGATCCTGTAACATACTATTAAGCACTTTATCGGTATCGATTACATGGTTCCATAATTTGAAGTTATTATTATTAGGTCGTTCTAATTCCTTATTTTTGTTACCTACGTTTGTATAATTTGTTAGCTCCTTTTAAAAATAAATGAAGGACACTTTATTTGTAAATGTATGTTATTTCTATATTATCAATGTTTGACACTAGCCTACTAGACTTATTCATAAGGCAATACATTCATGTATGAGTTCTTCATAATGGACGGCAACGAAATTAAGTGTTGAAAACACTAAACTTATTAGTGATGAAACACTTATAGGATCCTATTTCACCAAGGTCGCGACTCGCTCGTAAGACCCAGCACATTGGCCAGTCACGTGACGAGGAGTGGGGTTTGCCAAGACCAATATCGATGAAGGCAGCGTTAGTTGGAATCAGGACAGGAAGCACTTCCAACAGATCATTGATATGAAGCAGAAACAAAGTTGGTGCCCAGACTGATCCCCATGGAACACCAGCGTTTATAGCCATTTTATCGGAGGATCCTTTGTCAACCACCACATGGAGAATCTCTAGCTGTCATACGTGTGTCACGTTGGCAAGCAGGTCTCTTGTTGATCTCTGATGATGAAACCCATATTACTGCTCTTTAAAAACGGTCGCTCTGGGTGGCTGCCCGTTCGCCCAGCCTCTAGCTACGGCCCTGATAATCTTGATACGCTAAATTCCTTAGAGTTGCTCATTCAACGGGTTAATCAATTGTGAAATCCTTGGATTTCGGATGAGCCATTATTCGGAGGAACGACTGTCAAATTGAAATACGATTGTAACAA
Source organism: Endomychus coccineus (assembly GCA_958510875.1). Taxonomy (NCBI): domain Eukaryota; kingdom Metazoa; phylum Arthropoda; class Insecta; order Coleoptera; family Endomychidae; genus Endomychus; species Endomychus coccineus. The sequence goes on from OY294069.1 coordinate 178,157,160, forward strand.
TCTATTTATTAAAGTGAATCTTACTTAACGATTTATTAGTTAATTTCTGAGTTATTTAATCTATGGCAATATATATCCACGTCCAATTACCGCCAGTCGTTAGATAGTCGAGCTGGAGTAATTTGGCAATTTGTTAGTCGTTAAAATTCCCAGCTGCTTAAATCTGTCATTTGCCGGTCGGGTGGTTCACAAGTCGGCCGCAAACATATGTCGCCACTTCGATATAAATAAGATATTCTCTTCTTTAATACATATCCAGAAATAAACTGAGAACTGCATAGCCGTTCTATTCAACTTCAGTCTTATCATGTTTCATATTGAAACGTCAAAGTGTCCCGAGCAACTGTTCTAAGATAAAGTACCTTCATGTTCAAACCGTCTCAAACCCACTCTCATTGAATCAAACATACTAAGTGAAGTGTTACTGGGTCTTGGTTCTGAAACGCATAATGTTCAATGGAATTTCTTTAAGAATACTCCCCAAAGTTATCGAATCGAATCGCATCTTCAGAAAACAATGCATGATTCTCATTCAGACCTTCCACGTTCGAATTTGAACCATTTGCTTCTCAGTTGCTACCCTGTGAGACAAGTGTCTGCAACGCAAAACGGCAAGCAACCCTGTGGCCATATCGCTAGCGTTCTCGCCCCCAACACTCAGATGGAGCTTTTTCCAGTACCTTCTCCCTAAATATTCCAATTACAAGAATTTGGTAATTCGGGTTTTTTATTTTCGGATTTTATTGTGTAAATTGTGAAATATATTCATTTGCATATACAAAAATTGGTTCAATCAACCCTCTGAGAGATGGCTCTGCAACAGATTCTGACACATGGGCTATGTGACTGGCTGCATTTGTTTTTAGTTGTAGTAGTAATAGTAGTATCATTTATTAACTATTGACATATAAATAAGTACATATATGGCAAAATAGGAAATAAATAAAAGTTTCATACCATATACTACAAAATGGATAAAACATTACAATAATAAAATACAATGATAATTAAGACTAAAACAACAATCTTGTTATGACTATTATTTCCATTTTATAATTTAAAAATCCCTCCACTCAATAAAAATCTAAGGAAATCCAATTATATTATAGATAGATGAAGCTTTTGCTATTAAGCGTGTTCAAAAAGCCATGTAAATCAGAATCTTTACTTATAATTGTGAAAATATCGTCATCACATCTATACCAAACTTTTGGAAACTGATTCAATTTTGATTTTATTTATAGTGTTATAGTGTATCCACAGTTTGAACTCTTCTATAGATTATTATGTATAGTTAATAGCATGTTGTAAATGAGGAGCGTTCGTAGTAGCAAGATATTTAGCTTCTTAAACCATCAAAGGTCTACAATGATCCCTGACACCAATGCCAGTGATGATCTTGATAGCCTATTTTTGAAGTCAGAAAGTATGAAAATATGACCAGAGTTGCCCCACAATACATTTCCATACCGAAGCTGTGTTACCTAACATCGCCTTTATAATTTCCTGAGTAAGAATAATTGACTTGACTGTTTTTTGTTCATATTTTCAATATGAGACTGCCAATTTAAGTTATCATCCTATCAAAGCTAAATACTTAATTCAAATTTTGCATTTCCCTTCAGCTAAATCTTAACATCCAATTTTTGTTATTTTCGTTCTAATCCCATTATTTTCTTACTATGAAAGAAAAAACATGTGCCAATGTCCTCTGTGTGCAACTATGAGACAATTGTTTAGCTAATTTCAGTTGATTTGACTTTCTGACATCATTCAGCTAACAAAACTGATGATAAATGTTTTCAATTATTCAGGTGATGGCACTAATTACCACAAATTCTTTTTGTGAAGTTATTAAAACATCGAGGGAAGCGTAAGTGGAAAGAGATATGTCTAAGTCTAACGCTATTGTATCAAGCTGATTCAGGTAGGTTCATCTTCCGGATTGTTCTTCAACTAGAACATCTTCCTTGAAGAAATTTATACAACAAAGCTTTTCAGGCTAAATAGTTGTACTAGTCATCGATAGAACACATCGTTGTGCTATATCCATCGTGCTTATTGTTTCTGTAATAAATAAATTCCTGTTGACGTTGACGCCCAAATATGATTAGGATTTTGTCTTTGTCCGGAAAGATAGAAAATATTATGACACCTCCAGTTCATAGAATAATGGGTGCAGTATATTATATTCTAAATAATTGCTTTGGGAATGATTCGTTATTCTATTTTTTTAATGTTACCGCTGCATGACGTTTTCACAGAAGAGCTTAAGACTGTTCGATTTATAATATTGGAAAACTCAGAAAAACGAATGAAAAGGAAACAGTTCGCCTTCATTTTATATTAAACAAAAATACTTATAATCAGCAATACACAATACTCTACTTATTCTAAACGGAGCATTGCGATAAACAAACAAAAGCACTTGTAGCATTCATGGCATCAGAAATTCAACGAAAGCAGAACTTCGGTCCTTTATGAAATCCTATTCAACACTCTCTTCAGACGGAATACTCACTATAAAGTCCTTGATCTTTCTGAGTTCCTCCAGTTTCTCAGTTTGGAATTTTTCAAAAATTCTCAAAGATTCAATTTCGTTTCTCAGTTTCAACATTTTATTGTACTTTTCTTTCTGAGCCTTCTGCAGTGTGAGTTCCGATATAGCCGGCTTGGCTCCGTCCTCGGCCGAAGAACTGTTATGTCTGCATTCCGCATTGGTCGTCCGATTGGCGCATTTTTGAGCGATAAGAACCAGCTGTTCCTTCAGCAGGTTCTCTTGGAGTTCCAATGTGCTCTTGATTTTCGCCAGTTTTTCCGCGTATTCTCGCTGATCGCTCATTTCCTCTTTAACGTAAGCGAAGCGGGAATTGACGCTGTTCAGTTTCTTCCTCATGTTGAGTATCTTGGCGGACATTTCTATCAGCTTCTCGTCCACTATGCGTTGTTCTTGGCCACCTTTCTCTTCATTTAAAATCTCGCCCTCATCGCACATTATTTTGAGAACCACTTTGGAAAATGTACTATTGATTTAGACGAGTACTGCTTTGACGTGTAGCTCAATTGACATGTTTCAGAATTTATTCGTATTTTCATGGTGACTAGATCGTTGAGCCGAGATATTGAATTGGAGCTAAAGGTAAAACTCCAACTACAGGTCACTCGATACATTCGCTCAAAGAACTAAATCAAGCCAATATAAAATCATAAATATCATTCTTATTTTTTCGTACAAAGCTCAAGTAATGTCGAAGCACAATAATCGACCGAAAAGTCATGATAGTCAAGAACATGAGTAATGTTTGAAAGTCATGTCAAATTAACGTTAACTTGAATGAGTCATTTGACGTTTTCCAGAATTTGGCAATTTCGGATTTGAACATTTCTTATATAATGCTATGATCTATTTAGACTATTTTTTCTTTCATTTGACTTTAATATAATTCTTTGAACGCGAATGTACGCCATCTACAGGTTAATCATGGAGTTTCGTGAACGATTTGCTTTTCAATTTGAATAAATCACCATAGATTAATGTTTTCTAGTTCCTGTTACTAATGGAATGGTATCTGCAATTCAATATATCACTAGTAGTGCACTCTGTTATTTTACTTTCAAACTCTTCCATTACAGCTTTCCTTTGGTGACATTATATTAATTATTCAAGTATCAATTCAATGTATCACTACTGATGCTCTCTGTGATTTTATTTTCCAACTTTTCACAGTTGACTTATAGAGCTGCTGTTGGTCCAAAATTCACAGATACCTGCAATACCTTAATCTAAAAACCGTCAGCGCTTAGTTCTACGTTCTACGTCTAGAAACCACCTGGCTCGTTCACAATAAAGGACTGCGGCCCTGAATGGAATCTATCAATCACTACTAATATTGCTACCCTCGTCTTTACGTACGTTTCGGTCTCACGACCATCATCAGAAGACTTATTAATACAATAACCTGATTACTTAGAAATACTGTAATAACACAAAGCGTCCTTATCGCACAAATTTCGTTTAAATGCCAACGTCGCGAAACGAACGGAGACATGAAATCGGAACTATAACACAGCAATGTTGCAGCGTAAAAATTAAAAATCCACTATTAAGTAGAATCATCAATAAATACGAACACATTTCATAAATGTCTGCGAGAGACTAACAGACAAAGAGTTCTATCCTCTTTGCTAACAGACGAGACCATCTCAAGTGTTCATTTAAGCGCCAGATGTCATAATTTATTAGGTAATAAAAGAAGGTCTCTGGCCTGTGAGAAATATTTTAGACAATTCTACCTAAAGTAAACTTTTACATTATAAGGACGTAAGTAGGAATTTGCAAGAATATTAATTAATTAAATTAGTATAAATATGACTTAGTGTTTGAACGTCACTCCTATGATTAACAGACTTGGGGTCCCGTTTTATGTGAATCATCTCCAGGATAGATCTTTTATAATAATTGGTTTCCTTAGTTAAGATATTAACATTTTTGTAATCAAATTGATGGTTATAATCAAAGCAATGCTTAGCAAGGGCGGTGGAATTTTCTAAGTTGTTATTTCTTGTGCTATACTTATGGCCATACATTCTTTTTTGTAAATATTGTTTAGAGATACCAGTATAGGTCCCATCACAATCTAAACAATTTAATTTGTATACTGTGTGGGTTTGTTTATCTTTAGGAATTACAGGTTTTAGATTTGAGAAATATTTCCCAACACAGTTAGTAGGTTTATGCGCTACGTTTATATCATACTTTTTCAAACATTTCTTAATTTTCTCTGAGGTCTCCGGAATGTATGGTAAAGTTATATAATTGTCTGAATTACCTTTTACGTTATTTTTATATGACGCTCCATTATAAATTTTGTTTATTCTCTCTTTAATAATAGGATTGAAAAAAGTTTTTGGGTAGCCATTCAATTCCAGTGTATTACGAACAATTTTTAGATTTTTAGGACGGTCCTCTGGGTGGGACAATTTAACCGCGCGGTCTGTAAGACTGTTTATGACGCTTTTTTTATAACAAGTTGGTGCAACGGAATTGAAGTGAAGATAGCGTTGAGACCAAACTTCTTTAGTAAACCACGAAGTTTTTATTTCTCCATCTGCATCATGCCTAATGTTCATATCTAAAGACGAGGGTAAAAATAAAAATATATGTGTTAATGTGACCTATTTCCCGAGAATTGTGTATTAATTCATACGTGGGTCAAGAATCTTTATTACTAATATTGCATCAAATGCTATGAACCTTGTTGTATTCATATAATGAAGTTATCATACTGATTTATGGCGCCATCTATCAGACAATAGTCAAAGTTTGCATTGTTTGATCAACTGCAGAATGTTTGCACTGCACAATATATATTAGTTTGTTAGTCAACCGCTAGATGTCAACAGCGAAGAGTTATTTCTGAAGCTTATTTACAAATTATTTGTATTTGGTCCGCAACACCTTTCACCTTTACCTTTGTCGTTACAGATGGAAAAATGTTAATCAGCATTCACAGCTGCATTTTTCTGAAATAATTCAAATATACAGGATCACTGATAATTGGTCAATACAACTTTGTGTATATTATTTTATAATCAATCATTTTGATTTATAATATGGCTTTTTGAAAATACGCATTTGGTTTGTTATACTCAATTATGTGGTAGCAATAAGTCTTAATTATTATTTATATTCATTGCTTTTAGAAATTAACCTTTACTAAGTAATCTTATTCTGGTGAATAAAAACTGCCAAATAGAAATACTCAACATTATTCTGAACCGCTTTTACTGATTTTCTGCAATTCACCCCAAATAGTCATATTGGTCGAATGATTAAATTCCGGCCTAAGTTTGGAAAATCTCGATTTGGGCAACCTCATCGAGCCTGATGAAACTTTGTTTCAAAACGTTTTCGATGATCAGAAATTCGAATCTAATATCAGTTTCAACCTCATATCTTTAACCACAGTAAAGATTGTCGAGACCATGAGTTCTACTCATCCCATAGACAATCACCCTCATAAAATCATGTTGTAGGTATAGGGATTATATACTTACAGTAGTTCATATCGGCCTCCTGAGATTCAGCTGAACAAATTTTAGCGAGTATCCAAACTTAGTACGATCTTCGATTTTTCCTAAATTTCATAGGGGTAAGCAAAAGTATGGAAAAATCTCGAATTTGCTCCCCCCCATCGATTCTGAGGCCCTAAATTCAGCTCTTCCCTGAGACAGGCACCCTAATAATATCATGTAGTGTAGGGATTATAAACTTATAGTTTGTATCGCGTCGTTCTGAGGTCCTGATGAACAAATGTCAGCTACTATTCCAACTTTTTGGACTTTTCGATTTTTGCAAGGTTTCGTAATGGGAAAATCTCGATTTTGGTGCAGGTTAACAATTCTGATGAAAGTCGATTTCTGCAAAATTTCTAAGGCACACCTAATTCCTTAGTATATCTTCATACTCTTTGAATTTAACAGTTATTCTCCCGCACAAAAAGCATACCAACCATTGGATTAAACAAGAAATAACCAATTTACTTGCGATTTGTTCAAAACTTATTTGTAATCTGACAATAATATATGTTTGTCTAAAAATGGTTTAACTATGACATCACTCATATTTTGGAATTGGGGTGTGGTTTACCGAGCAAACATTACAGCAAACACTCCGCAGATATGATGGAGAAAGTCATCAACATCGAGCTCATCCAATACCTAGAGAGCTCCAAAATTGTGAATGAACGGCAGTATTGCTTTCGTCAGCAGATATCAAGAGCATTGGATATCTAACAAAGCATTTGACCGAGTCTGGCACCAAGGACTTCTTGGGAAACTTCTGTCATATAGTTATCCGCCTCAACTTTGTCGCTCATTATCGAGTTTTCTCTCTTCTTGGCACCAACTTTATTTCTGCTTCATATCAACGATATGTTGGAAGTGATCACCTGCCTCGTTCACAGCTCTTCATATTCATACCGTTTTCTCATTTAGAGTCCCTGTACCATCCAATTGAGACAGGAGAGACTAGACAGAGACAGGTTGATGCAATTAATGGAGATCTGATAATCTAGTAGAGCTTAATGTAACCAAAACAGACGAGCTTGCATCTTCTCCAGGAAGACGGATACCAGAATCCCTAATATGATGATGTCAGGTACAATTATGTCTATAAAATCTCCATATCCATGCTCGGAATCACCAACAACAGCACCCTCTCATGAGATGATCATGTGAGGTCTATTACGAAAACCGCTTCACATAAACTTGGTTTTCTATTCCGTGCCAAGAGCTACTTTACATTTCAGCAGCTCCACATAATCTACAAAGCACCGATCTGATATGTCCTGGAGTACATGTTCACACGAGATTCTACCATACTCAATTTTCTATCGAGCGGTTGTGGAACGCTTTACCTAATGAGGTCTTTCCTCATGCCTATAACCTCCACAATATCAAGAAAAATTAGATTGCCTATCTATCCTCCTAATATTTCGCCACTATTCTTCGAACATTATCAGTTTTGCTCCCGTGAAGTAAAATTATAGCGATACAAAAATTCAGCCTAGACAGTTCATATAGGCGCCACGATACATAGTCAAAGTATACTTTGACTATGCCACGATACCCACTGATTCCTACCTCAGAGCTAGTCATGACAGTTCATCGTTTGACATACACACACCATGACACCCTGAGTTAGTCATCGCACATCATCTATTCTCCAGCCTCACATTCCATTGTCAATAGTCGATCTCTATGATTTAGGTTAACTATATGACCTCGATCTATATGACCTTGGTTAGCTACACAGAACTAGTGGTATCTACCTACTTGTTGTCGGTTCCTGCAAGTGAGGGAAGCTAGTGATCTACGGATTATAGTTCATTTATAGAAAAGTTCCCAAATCCGGAATTTTGTGGCAATGCCTTTCATTTAGGCTCTATTTCCTTCACGTCTAAACTGAAGTCGAACCTCAGCTCGTCTGGTGCGAATGTAATGTCCCATTGACAACGTTCAGCTCATGTTGGCAATCACAACCAGTTGTTAGTCGAGCAATGGTATACATTTATTATAAATGGAGTGATAAAGAACGTCGATAGAGTTCGACACGTTTCGCCATCTGAAACATAAACTTTTAAAAAAGCTTTCTGTTTAATGGAATTTGAAAGGGGGGATTATCCCAGAAGCTAATGTAATTTGTTCATCTGAACATGTTTAGTAGGTTTTCGCGTGACTGCCGTTTTTTCAAAGGCAGCAGCTTTATTATTCCTCGCTTTTATCTTTTCGTTAATTATTTTTATCAATCCACACACTCAGGCTTTTGCTTTTATGCTCCGAAAAAATATATACATATAACACACCCATGCGGGGATTATTAATTTTATGCACATTATTCATAATTGACTAATGGCGAACGGACATTTATGTCTGAATAATTAATTAAAGCTTTTTTCCGATTTCAAATTTTTTTGAAAGTTGCAATACTAAAACTTGTCTCCAAACGTCTCTTACGTTTAGCAGTAATTAAATTTTCGTATACTAATAACTTTGTGTATATGGTAAATTTGAAAGTATTATTAATTAATAATGATTCTTGATCCAGGTATGAAATATATATAAATAGATATAGTTCACACTAACACTTACGCTTATTATTCTCATCTTTACGTACGTTTCGGTCTCACGACCATCATCAGAAGATATATCATGTATAAAACGGGATTTATTAATTTCTGCCAGAGACGTAGAATGCTTCTAGATATTCCACTATCAGTGTTGCCTCCAGCAGAGACATAGCGATGACAATTCGCGTCAGGGGCTAGTTTATTAATTTTGCGCCCCTTCTGTCCAGTATTTAACCGCAAAAAAATGGTAAGACACTTATTACTTTGTTTTTTATCACGTATATTATATAAGCAAATCATGACTGCAGTTTCGAAATTATAGTCACGATTTGTTTCTATAATGATCTATGTGATAAAGAACAAAGTAAAAGTTTTTTATTTTATTATATATGATAAATTATCACAATGTTTCAGCTTCCACCATCGGACTTATTACTTTTTTTATCACTCATATTATATTGATAATGATTCTTGACCCAGGTATGAATTATATATAAATTCTCGGGGAATAGGTCACACTAACATTTATGTTTATTATTTTCGTCTTTACGTACGTTTCTGTTTCACGACCATCATCAGAAGGCGTATTATATCTGAAACGGGATTTCTCACAATTATTTGCACCAATTTCAATTAAAAATGTCCACGTCGCCGAAACGAACAGAAACACGAATAATCAATTTCAATTGCTCGTGTTTCTTTTCGTTTCGGCGACATGAACATTTTTAATTGAAATTGGTGCGCTTTGTGCTGATACAATTAGTTTTAAAAAATCCGATTTTAGACATAATACGTCTTCTGATGATGGTCGGGAGATCGAAACGTACGTGAAGACGAAAATAATAAGCATAAGTGTAACCTATTTCCCGAGAATTTATATATAACTCATATGAGTATATATTGAAATAATTGTGACTATAGTTTCAATTTAATAATGAATTTTCACACAAAACAATGAATTAGCTATGGGACCCCATTAAGTTCTCTTTTGGCACATATTTTCATGCCCTATATTTAAGAAACTATAATGAGCTGCCCTCTAGTTAAGAAACATATTCATTGCCGGTTTAGACATGTAACCTATAAAAGAGTTTACACTAAGAATACATTATAACACTATAAATAAGAAATAATCACCCCTATCCACTAAAAATACTGTTGAAGTATAGGAGACCTTTCTGCTACCAAGTTGCCATAATCAAAGTAAACTAAATTATGAATCAAAATGCGCCTGATAAATATTAGTTGGGGTAATAATACAAACAAGGGGTCACCCTGCTCTGGAGATAAATCGGAATTTAATAAATAGCTTTTACGTTTATTCATTTCCATCGCTTCTAAATTACCTACATATTTGTCTGTACTGTGTTTAAAAAGTGATGAACTTTTTTGAGAAATGGTGTGACCTGTATTCAAAATATGTTCGGCATATGCTGTTTTCGAAATTATTTTTCATATATGTGCATTATGTTCTTTATATCTAGTTTGATCCACATAGCATTCTGAACACGACTCATAATCAATTTTGTAAAATCCTCTTCTGCATCTTACATATTCTTACTGTCTCAAAGCTCAGACCCCACACAACGATATGATATGATAGTATAGAATATAGGTGTCCATAATACAATTTGTAAGCATCTGATATTCAAATTATTTTCTAAGTTCCAAATCAGATAATATGTAGATTGTAACTTTGACAGAATATATTCAACATTTTTCCCCATGAAATATGTTCATCAAAGAATTACCACCAATTATAAAATTCCTCCATCACGTTGACCTTGAAAACAAATTATGGAATTCATTAATTACTGAAGGATGATAAGTGAAACTTTAAAATTTTATTCAACTGATGTTTGAAGTTAATGGCTCAACTAAGCAAATTAGTATCGTTTTGAAATTTTTTAGTTCATTCAAAACAGTGAAAACACTTTCTTTCTACCAGGTGTTCAATGGGGTTATCTTCTTTGCCAATACAGAATATACTGATTTAGTCCAGCTTTGTAGAAGAAACCTTGCGATTAATTGTTTATTAGTAATATTTTCATAAATAATATCCCTACAATAACATATTTAGAAAAAGAAAATCCAAGATTTCATGTTGTTCCAAAAACTATGTTATTCACCATATAATATAATTATTCCATCATTGTAATTGGATAATGGAGTTTTCCAAAGCGCACTGTAGTGTTTTGTCGATCAATTACGAAGAACTATATTGTCACGCGATCTGTTAATATTCTACTTGTCGGACAAAACGGGTAATTTTGCTTTCAGTCACGCCATTGGCAAACAGCCTTTTAGCTTAATGGAATGATATTAAACGTACCAATCACAAACAACTTTAGATACAACCAGTTAGTTGATTGTTGAATGTTTCCATACTTTTTTCTCTCTTCACTTCCATGTTGCCGATTCCATCCGATTGATGTAATATTTACATGGATTATTCACAAAATATTTCGAGATCATCAATATTATTATTATTTACATGCATCCGGAGAGAAGTTTTCCATATCTAGAATGTCCACGATACATTATTATTTTCGGTAGAGCTTACAAATGAAACCAAATTTAGTCCATCATTGAGATTTTTGATGATGGTGGTCTATAAATGCATCATGCAGTAGGTTACGTAGTAATATTATTTTTCAGAATAATTAGAAATATGTGTAATCTCAAAATATTATCGTAATTGTATAAAGAAGCGTAGCCTACTCTAATATTAGGTCAACCAGTAATATCTGTGATCTTTGAAGTAATGGAGAAAGCAATGAACCAGTGTTGGTTTTGATAATGGCCTAACGGAACATCTCAACTAACACATATAAAATCGTATTCAAACATTGCTTGAAATTGCTTCGAAAAATAAAAAATAGCTGTAACTTAGGCCTTAGTTGACCAATTTCGACATGCAAGTGCTCATTTGGAAGGACAAAGGCAGACAAACAAACTGGAACCTGTTAGATATATCTTGAATCAAATTTTGACTATTGGCACCAGGTAGAAAATAGTCAGTTTTTCAAAATTTGGGTTTCACTTTATCAGGTCGCTAACGGAGGCCTTCAGTTCGGGGGTTTAGATTTTTTTCTAAATACTAGAGGACGATACAAAAAAAATGAACGTCCGCAGAAGATTTTTGGTTGAAAGGGCGCTGAGCACCATCATATCAAAAATAGGCTGAAGAGGGCTATATTCCTCGGGACCCCTGAACCCTAGAAGTCCTAAATTTTGGAAAAGAGCCACGCGCGCACCGATCTGTAAATAATCCATGGATCTCTTCATATAGATTTTTCCATGGTTGGTGCTCATAGAAAATCCTAGCTGTTGTTCCGAATATCATAGATTTTCCTCTCGTTTATCGAAAAAAAAAACACGAAATCCACACTTCCATGGACAATAAAAAAAAAGAAAATTAATTCAATTTACATTGAGGAGATATTCGAATTCCAACGTATCATGTGTATTCATTGCCAATTTTCATAGGAAGCTTTCCGTTGTATAGTTCGCCGAATCCTGTGAAATATTTTCCTAAATGACTGTATTTAATACCTTTATCGAGTCGTGGGAGTGGATTGAGCGAGCCACTAATTACCTTGCCCTAAATTATGCCGGTGATCTATAAAAATAAAACGTAAAAGCCTACTTCAATAAACCGTTAATTAGATTATGCTTTTAATTTCTTCATGAAACACGCAAAACGGTATTTTTATGACGAGCACTTTTGCTTTATCTATAGTCGATTATCGCAATCTATGGTCACGCGATTCTACGATTCCTCACGAGCCGCAGAGGCAGTGCCTAATTCATTATTAAACATGCTGCATTACCGGCTGAATATTGTTCTTTATTTATTAATTTATTGCTGTAGTTTTTCCCTTTTTACTTCTCTAGAAAAAATCTTCGGTGGAAAAATGAAATGAAAATGAATAGAATCCATCGTTGACGAACTCGCTCAGTCTCAGGAAGGAGGTTTTCCAAATAATTTTTCAAACTTTAATATCAAAGCTCACGCCATTTAGCTTGAAATTAATTGAATATTTACATCTTATAAATTCATGGAAATAAAATCACTAATTTACACCAAATAAACCATGAATGTATTTCTTATCCACTATTGTTTACATATTTTTCAACACACAGTGTCATCATCTGAGCCAAGTTATAAACTAAACAGAGATGGACTTAGGAGTAGGCAGAATGGGTGGCCGCCCACAGGCCCCCACCAAGTATAATATATTGACTTTCAACAAAAATAATAAGAGGATTTTGTTAATATAGTAATAAATTCATAATTTTTGCGTAATTATATGCAGAATTTGTATTCACATATTTTAATTATCCATTTTACATTACAAAAGCAGGAAATATTGTATATTTAGTATTTATGTAATGACAGGTAGAAATTGGAATAAGTTATTTCTGATGTCACATTGCTTTGAAACAAAACATAATAACAAGTTCATTGAAATTTGTTATTTAAATTTTCCAACGCCCACGTTTGTACAGAAAATGCACGGTGTACCAGTGCAGTTTCCTGATTTGACCAGCTGCGACATTTTCCTTTTTCCAAAATTGAAGAACAGCGACGTGCATCAAGCTAAACGGAGAGTATGTTGAAAAATAAAAATTAATGAACCCAAAATAGAGTGCTTTTCTATTGCTAATAATATAAATCCAAAATATTGGCAACCATTTTTATGTTATTGCAATTACAAAATAATCAGATTTTATCGAAATACCTTTTGTAATGATAAATACTGTTGGTTGACTTTTTTATGCCTAATTTATATACCCAACTAACTCATTCAGCAACCCTAACTAGTGGCTCATAAAACAACTCTATTATCGAGTTTAAATCTTTCAATATTATCTGAGAATCCCCTTTATATAATGTGTCTGAAATCCCTCAAACCCCTAAGGGTAATCACGACGCAGCATAGCAGTGATTACAGTTAATAGGACCCTTCTGTATATTTACTACCTTAGATCTAATAGTCGGGGACGAGTAAGAGAGTCAGAACGTTCCTGTAAGGAACTTTTCAGTTTCCGCAGCAGGAATTATCAGTCCTGCTGCAAACATAAAAAGTCTATTAGACTTTTGATGTGCTTGTTGTGTCATTTTGGTCGACCCTTCATAGATAACGGGCGGACATTCGATTATATTCTACCTGTATTTATGATGATTTGCAATTTGTAATCAAAATAATACAGAGAGTTTACGAAATCAACGTCATCTGTGATAATATAAAAAGATGATGGATTAAAACCGTTGAGAATGATTGAGCTCTTTTACATTGGATGTGAGGAAATGCAATTTGCTCAAAAGAACTTTCTTCAAAACATTTTTTTTCTTTTCCGTATTCTGGTAGTTTCATCTTTATACAATGTGTTCTCAAGATCGATTTTTTAGCTTCACTTCTATTTCCGCATATTGGTTTTCTTAAATTTGTAACGAAAATAATTGAACTCTAATAAAATTCGCAGGCTATAGTGAGGTTATTTTTAATTTCTTGGAAAGATTTGCTGATTGCATCGATCCTTTCTAATAATTTGTTCCAAATAATAGTCAGAAGATCAAACTCGAATGAATTAAGTTTCTTCAAAATTCAAAATGACTTTCGCTTCTGACCTGATGGAATTCTTTTGGTTGGTATCTTCATGCAATTGGATTAGAGCCATTTTAATCTCATTGAAACCAATTGCAAAAGATTTAACAGTTTCGTATCATCTGGTATCGCATATTTTTTTAACAACCAATGGTGTAGGTTTGGTCTCCATCTGTACGTAGATGCTGAGAAAAAATTGTACAAATGTTGGACATGATCAAAATATGTACTTGCTTCCAAACAACTTTCCGCAGCATTGTTGCCGATCAAGTTTAATGAATGGCTTACATGGTACGAAGTGTGTTTTTTTTATTTTTTATCTGTAAACCATTATATTTTTCAGACACGTTTGACGCGTTATAATAACTTTGGCACGGTAATTTTTTAAGGATGTAATTTAGAACTCCTTTCAAGAAAAGACAATATTGCACCTGTTTGCAGTTCTCGTTAATTTTCTCTCATCCTTTTCTTCTTCCGTTTTATGCCGCCGCTTAAATGGTACTTATTATGTGCGACTTTAGATACAGAAACCTGAAAAAAAAAATTTGACCCTTAAATTTACTATAATATTACATAGAAAATTCGATCAGAAAAAGAATTAAGAAGATATTTTCTTAGGAAAATTCTATTCACTTATCCACAAAAATGGATATTAATTTTGTCAAATTAACAGTTTGACCCAAAAATATTTACTTTTAAAAATTTAGTATCCTTTTTTAATGTCGAAGGCCCGTCTATTGGACAGTAATCTTTTTGAATTTAAATTTTTGAATTTGAGAAAGCTACCTGCCAGATGGGTGTCGCATTTGCTCTCTGTTGACAACAAGCCGAACGTGTGAAAACTTCAAAGGAGTGTTTGGCGATGTTCAAGACCAATAAGAAGGACTTTTTGCGCCGTGTCGTAACCGTGGACGAAACATGGATCCATCACAACACACCAAAGACCAAAGCACAGTCAAAACAATGGAGTTGCCCTGGCGAATCGAAGCGGAAAAAGGCCAAAGTGGGTTTATCGACCAACAAAGTCATGGTGAACGTTTTTTGGGATGCACACGGTATCGTCCAAATCGATTACCTTGGCAAAACGATCACCGGCGTATATTATGCGGAGCTGTTGGATCGATTCCTCGCCGATTTGAAGCGAAGCAACCGCATTTGGCCAAGAAGAAAGTACTGTTTCACCAGGACAACACAGACGCGCACAGGTTCGCAGTCGCAATGGCAAAATTGCATGAATTACGCCACGAATTGGTTCGTCCTCCACCATATTCTCCAGATCTGGTTCCCAGCAATTTTTATCTGTTTCCAAACTTGAAGAAATTGCTCGACGGAAAGAGATTCGGCTCCAATGATGTAGTCATCGCCGAAACAAATGCCTATTTGGAAGGAATCGACAAAGTTTAAATACATTGAACGAACTGCAAGGAGATTATTTTGAGTAATAAAATAAGTTTTGACCAAATAAATCATTTCTTGTTTCAGTTTTCAGGAGCTTTTCAACCTGCCGTCGTGGAGTATGCTGATGGTTCTGTTTGGAGCGTAGATACAGTGTAGGGATGTAACATTACTTTAATCTGTACAGCGTTTCGCTACCCCTTGACATGGTATAGTGAATTATAGACACCCTCTCATCCAGATATTAGACTTGGTCTATTCAAATTCTCACTATAAACGAGGATGAATGCTTACGTGGACAGCCTTCTAAGTTAAAAATGGAGATTTTCAAATCCAGGCTGGCTATACTTTTTCTCGAAAAGAATTTTCCAGAAATGGAATAAGCTTACATTACGCTTTGTTAGTGCTGTGTTTGTGAATTGTTTTAAAATTAGATTCAATTATACTGCAATAATTGTGCATATTTTTCAAATTATTGGGCATTTCTTACACTTGAAAATAATTAATGTATACTTGAACTTTTTAGGATTGAAGCCTCAGTTCTTTTCATTTTAATAAGACTATATTATTCAATAAATCACAAGCTCAGGTGATGGGGGTGTGGTTTATGGGAAGAACTATTCCGGCTTAGTAATGTAGCTGTACCTAGAGAAGAGAAAAAAGTTTGGGAAGGGCTGTGTTACAGAAAAATTACTCATAACATATGAATTTTTTACGCTTTTCTCGTGGCGTTGGAAGTATTTAGAAATGAATAATCGACAACAAGAGGCTAAGACCAATATTTTGTGAAAATCATCCCAAATACCCAATTATTTCGAATAAGCTCGTAAAAACCGCAAGTTCACTTCATCATTCATCCCTGGAGGACTGAACTATTACGAGCATTAGCGCCGTCTGTTAGGCACATCTGTTAATTTTTGCACCCCAATCCATTTCACATGTACCACGATTATATGTAATTATAGTCAACCACCCTTCCGTCCGCATTGCGACTCAAACCACGGTAAACACAAAGTGGAAGACGTAATTAAAATGTATACGCTGTTGTGACAATACCAAGACTCTCCCTTTTATGACAGGAATGATTACAGATCATCTTTGAGGCTTTTGATGTTACACTGACTGATGTACTTTGATTTGATTTCGGTACGTGACACCTTTATTTTGCTAGCACTTGGCGAATTCTCGAGTACGAGAGAGAAACTTTGCAGGAACAATACACTGGAGGAGCGTAGTTTCACTTGAGGCTATCAATTTACCACCACAAAATCTCAAAAATAACTCGTTCCCTGGTTCAGAGTATCTTACTGTCTCTTATATGTTTCTCGCACTTGCTTTAATCATGAGAAGGATATTTCGCGTCTTGATTGAACATTATTTCTTGCGTGGAAAAAAATTAAGCGAACCAAAGCATCGCTTGTTAAACATTATGGGGACTATGCACCATTCACAAGTGGCTTACTAATTTTCCTTAAGGTAGGTGACGTTAGTGGATCCCCCGAGTCTCAGGTGCGACGCAGATTGAATCTGGCACCGGAATCGTGATCAGCGACCCCAAAAATACCCCGAGAGACGATTTTGGTTGCGCTTCTGAGCATAATAAAAATTAGTCGCTGGAGAAGACCTAGCAATTCTGACCACCAGGTGACTATTGAATGTCATGGTCATGACCGGAAACCTCAAGAGAACCTCTGTAACAAGTTTCACTTTATTGCAGAATATATGTTGATGAATCCTCTGGAGACGACTTGGGTACCAGGGTGCCCTGGTCCTCAGAAGCGACGTAGCTCGAATCTGGTCCCAGTCATGATCAGCGACCCCAAAGTCCCCGCCAAAGAAATTCTGGGCTATTTCCGTTATATTCCCCCATTATTCTACTCGCAATCGCGTAATTACTAGTTTTACAAAATGGCTGATTGCAGCGCCCCGTTTTCAAATATCCCAAAAAATCAAAAATGTATATATATTAAAAAATTGCCAAAATGGGCCTTGTATTGGGGTCCTTAGCTTCGCAAAATTTCTAACTGGAGTCAGTTTGCTTTAAATAATGCCGCCAGTTCCCGCCTCAAAGTTGCCCATTGGGATTATTAAGCTATTGCATATATGGATATGTCAGAATGATTACGTTCGTAGCTAATTACATAAGTCGTGTGGCGTTCATGCAATAGTGTTTTTATACATTTCGAACTTTCTAATTTCGATAGGCCACGTGAAAATCCCGGAGCCAGAAGCGCTATCGAGATCTGAACGTTAAAACTTTTGTATAAAATTGTGTTTACAAGTCAACTGACACTTGTCACCATAGATAACTCTACTACCGGTAGTAGAGTTATCTATGCACTTGTCACAGAATACTCTTCATAGAGATCAAGATGATACTCTTTTTTACTCATAATTCGTGAAGATTTTGAAGGGGTAGTGGATGTTTTTCTGCCCAACTTTTTCCAGTGGCGTAGTGCTGTGCCAGTGCCACACGTTTCTTTTTTTTTTCTTTAAATATCGGAAAAACGTCAGTTCAGGTGATCTAAATCTATCTAAAATTTGCCAACAACTATAAGCGCGCCACTCCTGGGTAAATTCTGACATCATATTCGTGTACTGCACACCCGAAAACATGAATATAAATCATAAAATTTTGGTTCATATATTTGACCCAAAAAATTGCAGGGTGATCTATAGAAATGCAAAAATGCACATCATACAAAAACAAACTTGTAACATTTTTTCTAAATAACTTCCTGAATCAATTAGAAAAAAACATCAAAAACGGTTCAGGCGATTTTTTTCGACCGTTTTTCCTCATTTCCTCGACTATATTCACTTGCGGATAAACAGAATAGACCTTTGAGGCCGCAGTGCTTTGGGTACTAGCGGAATCACCTCAAAAAACAATAATACGTTCAAGAATATCAGGAATTTAATTGTTTATTGACCGTCATTACGTCATTATGGTAATATTTCTGTAGGAATCCTTATTTATGTGATGAGGGATGAGGGTGAACTTTATTGATAGTATATTTCAGTTTTTTATTCATTAATTATGTTTCTCATTGCATCTCATCCATACAATATCCTAACTGAATATGTTAGTCATAATTTTTGAAAATATAGTGCAGAATGTCATAAAGGAGATGCTATTAAATTTATCGCCGATTGACGATGAGTGTCGGGAGCTTTCATAATTCCTGAATTACATTAGCTAATTAAACGACTGCGCTCAAAAATTAAAGAGAAAATGTAACGTTGATATAAGATAACTTATAAATAGCTTTTCCAATTTCTCTCAGGCATGGAACCGAGGGTGTAGTCTTACTCTAACAGGGTGAATTAGTGTAAGATTAGGGACCTACCCTCTTATATCCAGACTCTCATTCCCAAAGATGGCTGAATTTCAGTTGGGGTTAGGTATAAACTGTACCTGGTCGGGATGCATGTAATTCGAAAAAATGTTACGAAAGTGCAATATCTGATTCATAACATTTTATGTAGATATGGTGACCCGCAGGATATTCCAATATAGCAATATAGCAGGTTGACGAAAAACCAGCTGTTGTGAACTGTTTGAATACAGGATGGTTAGCGGAAAGAGTTCGTTAAAAGATCATAAATTTCCGAAATTGAGATCTGAAAATACCTAATCAAAATATTTTGTATCATTTTTACTTCTGTTTTTACCGGACGTGACTACTAACTTTATTATTTCAAATAGAATCTCATAATTTTTATTACAAATTTGGATTGTACGTGTTATTTTAGTTGGACTTTCAACAGTTGTCTCTATACCTAATTTCAACTGTCTCTGAGGTAACTTGATTTTTATATAAAAATTCAGCATTATACTTCCGCCTTAAAACCTTTACTCATGTTTCAAATTCCAGATTCCATCTTTTCAGAATCGGGAGTAAATACCTTTATTACTTATCATTTAAAAACGGTCAGCGAGTTATTCAAAGGATGTTCAAAATTCAGTGATTTCTCGTCCTGCCTAGGCTCTCAAAGACACTCCTTTCTCTGAACAGAAGGGATATCAGAGACATGACTCAAATCCTAACCGGTCACAAACACCTTTATACTATGGGCATCGCAGCTGCCGCTCACATCCTGTAGGAATGCCTTGCATTGACATCTCTAAGGCACCTTCACTTCGTTGAATCAAAACCAGCTTTGGCAATATTCTGGATTTCTGGTGGGCCAGAATAGAATAGGCTTCAGCTCACGGGGTGCACAATGGACCCAACTAAGTGGCCTTAGTGCATTTGGGGGCTAAGACTCCTCCTTTCAAATGATGATGATGACTTCATGTCTGCTTCGTCCCACATACTAGCTCATGACAGCAGCAAAACAGCTATCCGGGACCGAAATACGTGTTGTCACTGTTCAATCTGGTGAACCAAAACTGTGTGTTATGACTTCTGAGACGAAATGTGTTTGCAGTTCATTATGCATAGATAGATATGTTTAAATTATACCCACAGGTGGTCTGCAAGATCTCCACATCTAACTCCGTGCTAATTATCCGTTTGGGGGCTAATGAAGAGTGTTATCTACGCCACGCCTGTGGAAACAGAAAATGAACTGCGCTGGCGCATAATACCTTAATGATTTAGATCAAAACGGAGTAAGCTCAAGAATCTCTAAATAAAACGGTGGTCACATAGAACAATTTAGATAATATAATTACCAACGTCAATTTTAATTATTAACTTAATGTTCTTTTAAACTTTTTAATTCTTTGTTCATTGATCGAATACAGCTCTCGTTCATTAAATAATCGACATATTCGGTGGGTAATTTTCTTACAGCCACCATGTATAATGAATAAATTCATAATATATTTTGTTTCGTTTTCACCATCAATCGATCGAGTGGACTGTATTTTCATGGGTCTTTTCTGGATTAATTAAAACTGTTTTCAAACAATAACATTTATTTAAATAGATAATTTTGGACTCTTTCAAGAGGTTTTAAAAACTGTACTAGCAGGCTGCTACATCTTTTCTTAACTACGCATTTTCTACCTGGTTCCTCGACAAGAGGGTAAATCCGGGTTGAGAGTGGTAATAATGGAGGGGCATGAGCCATAACTTATAACTAACTTAAACAAGAATAGGAAATATCACTTACTTTAAATTATACATACTTAATAATAAACAAATACAATGAACTAATTAACAATATTTAAAACCATACCGGCCACCTTGGCAGACCTCAGGTCTTCAACAACCAGTACCATCAGATAGAAATATAAAATATAAAACATGGAAAAATTAACTTAACTATTTGAATTAGAAATCCTTAAAACTATTGAGAGTTCATCTATTAACAAAAAATGTTTTTTTTTTTTTTAGGTAATAGGGAGTGGACACACCTTTACAACCGGCCGTTTATAAACACCTTTATTGGTCTTAACACTCACAACACGAGTTTTTCCATCACTTCCGGGGTGTAGTTTTATAATCCTCCCCAATACCCATTGGGATGGTGGTAAATTGTCCACCTTAACAATAACCATTGCACCAATTGATATAACATCAGTATCTGCATTCCATTTCTTACGCTGTTGTAATGAAGTCAGGTAATCACGTGACCAACGTTTCCAGAAACTTTGTTGCAATTGTTGAAGAAGTTGGTATCGAGATAACTTATTAATTGTTATATGATGAACATCTGGATCTGGTGGTAATGTCAGTAATTTGCCAATTAGAAAGTGAGAGGGGGTTAGCGGATTTAGATCATTGGGGTCGGCGGAAAGAGGAGAAAGGGGTCTAGAATTAAGTATGCCTTCAATCTGCGTCAACACAGTAATAAACTCCTCATATGTTAAGATTGTTTCGCCGATTACTTTGTATAAATGCCGCTTTAGACTTTTCACATTGGCTTCCCAAATACCTCCAAAATGCGGTGAATTTGGAGGACTAAAATGCCATTTAGATCTATTTTGATCAGTATAATCACATATAAGATCATTGTTTGATTTCAGAAATGAATACATATCATTCAAACTATTATTCGCACCTACAAAATTTGTGGCGTTATCCGAATACAAGTCGCTTGGAAATCCTCTTCTTGACGAGAACCTTCTCAAGCATGCTATAAATGCATCGGTTGACAAATCAGAAATTAACTCAATATGTATAGCCTTAGTGCTTAAACAAACAAATAAACAAATGTAAGCTTTAGTTACTTTATAACCTCTGATCTTGCGGTCCTTTACGGAAAAGGGTCCTGCATAATCAAGACCTGTACATTGAAAGGGCATTAAATTAGCAACACGATTATGTGGCAAATCAGCCATGGTCACAGCCATTGGTTTAGGATTGAACCTAAAACATGTTAAACATTTTCTAACAGTTTCTTTAGCCAAATAAATTCCTTTTAAAGGCCAATAATTTTGACGGACACTATTTAGCAATAATTGTGGACTAGCATGGAGTAGTCTAATATGCTCAGATTGAAATATTAATTTAGTTAACATATGTTTTGAATCTAGAATTATAGGATGTTTAGAATTATATTGTAAATCGGAATGTTTGAGTCTACCACCGACTCTTATTATTCCATAATTATCAATGAAAGCAGCTAAACCATTAAACTTATTTTTGATCGCTTTGACATTTCCTGTTGTCAAATAATTGAATTCTTTACTAAAACTTTGCATCTGAGCCATTTTAATCAAACATTTAAGGGCATCATCTAATTCGATTAACGTTAATCTACCATTAACGCGATTGGTACCACGTATTTTCGAATTACTATTGTTATGGAATCTTTTACAATAAGCAATAACTCTTTGTAATCGAGTTAAATTAGAAAATTTATCAAATATTTGCCAGTTTTGACTTATTGTATGTAAAACTATCTCGCAATTAGTTTTTTTTAATTCTGGCAAATCTCTTTTTATAGTAGGAGTAAACTTGAAATTAAAACTAGAGACATTGAAATCGTAAAGCCATGATAGACCGGACCACCATAGTTCATTTTTCATCAATTCAGTTGGGTAGTTACCTCGTGAAACAATATCCGCAGGATTCTGTTTAGTTTCAACATACTGCCAACTGTAATTTGCTGTTAATTCTTGAATTTCCGTCACACGTGTACATACGAAAGTTTGCAATTTATACGTTTCTGTATGAATCCAATGAAGGACAATCAATGAATCTGTCCATAGATAACAATCGAATTCATACATTACGCATTCCGATAAGGCTTTCATTAATCGGGATAGCATCAATGCAGCTAACAATTCTAAACGCGGCATAGTCAACGATTTCAATGGAGCTACTTTTGACTTTGAACAAAGTAAAGATACTTTTATCTCATTATTTTCATTGATTGATCTCATATAAACTACTGCTCCATAAGACCGTTGGCTAGCATCTGAAAAACCAAATAATTGAACTTTTGCTGGTTTTTCGATCATGACAAATCTAGGAATATTTAAGGTATTTAAAATTATCAATTCCTTGTAAAATAAATGCCATTTCCTAATTAAATTATCGGGAAGTTCATCATCCCAATCAAGTTTTAACGACCATAATATTTGAATTAACCTTTTAGCAATTATTATACAAGGTGATAATAAACCTAACGGATCATATAACTTCGAAATTTGTGACAATATACTTCGTTTTGAGCATTTTTCTGAAATCTGTTCATCATCAGTGAATTTAAATGATAAGTGATCGTTTGTACAACACCATTGTATACCTAAACATTTTGTATCTTTGTCACATATTTTAAGAGTTTCTGTGGTTTTATTAATTGATTGAAAATTGTTTAAAATGTGTGCACTATTAGACCGCCATTTATTTAAAACAAAACATCCCGTACCCAAAATATAAGAAATCTGATTACAAATTTCAATTGCATCCCTTTCATCTGAAAATCCAGCTATAAAATCATCTACATAGAAATTCTCTAATATCATTTGACTTGCAACAGGAAATTCATCTCTAAATTCATCGGCAAGTTGGTGTAAACACCTCATTGCTAGGTAAGGTGCACTCGCGGTGCCATAGGTAACCGTATTTAGTTCGAATACTTTAATGTTTTCCGATTTATCGAATCTCCAAACAATTCTCTGAAGACACCTGTCCTCACGATCAATTAAGACTTGACGGTACATTTTCGTTATGTCCGATGAAACTACATACGGAAATTGTCTAAATTTGATCAATATATTAAATAAACTACTCAAAATTTGGGGACCTACATATTGAATGTCATTTAATGAAACTCCATTTGATGTCGGAGCTGAACCGTTGAATACAACCCTAGCGCGGGTTGTGAGGCTATCTTCTTTCATAACTAAATGATGGGGCATAAAATATGATATTTTTTTATCAACATCGTCATTAATTAAACTCATATGTCCCATTTCCAAATACTCACGCATAAAATCCTTATAATCTATTTCAAAATGTGGAAACTTTTCAAACTTTCTTTCAAGAGACATTAGCTTTTTTACAGCTAATTCTTTTGAATTCCCTAAACTAGTAACGTCATGTTTTAACGGTATTTTAACAATAAATCTACCGTTTAGATCTCGCGAGAATGTCTCCTTAAATATGTTTTCACATTTCAGATCATCATTAGATAATTTACATTTCTCATCAATCTGTTCAACCATCCAGAATTTTTGTAATGATTGATTTAAGTTTACGAAATCTACCGATAATAAACATTTGGTTTCTTTCGAATCTGTAGAGACATCTGACAAATTGCCGCCAACAATATAACCGAATATGGTTTGTTGTAGAACTAAACCTTTACCTAGAACTATTTTGTGAGATTTTAAAGCGTCCCAAAAGGTCGAGACCCCTATCAACAAATCTATATTATTGGGCTCATAAAATTCAGGATTCGCCAACATAATGTTTGTCGGCATTTTTAAACTTGAAATATCTAAATACTGGCTAGGTAAATAGTCAGTAATTTTGGGTAAAACTAAGCAATCCGAATTCAAACAGAAATCGTTGATCATAGATTGTGCATTTACGATACATTTTTTATCAATAGTAATTCCTGAACCGATACCTGAAACTGAAATATCTATGTTTGTTTGATCTAAATTCAGTTTCGAAACGAGATTTTGTGTAACAAAATTAGACTGGGAACCAGAATCTAATACAGCATAACAAACGTGTTTATTGCCATAAAAATCAACAACGAAAACCTTCGCAGTAGGTAAAAGGACATGAGATTTGAGTGTGCTTGTAAATGCGACCCTTGTCTCAACATCTGTGTGTAGTAATCTACTATGCTTTTGGTTGCATGAAAAACAAGGTTTTGACTTGCACGAATTTGCACTATGGTCTTTACATAAACAATTGTGGCACAATTTCAAATCATTAATACGTTTCACGCGTTCGGAAACATCTAAATCAATGAACATCTTGCAAGTATAAATTTTATGACCTGTCTTGCTACAAAAGTTGCATTTAATTATCTTATTTGAACTACTCTGATTACTAAGAAAACTTTTAGTTGATTTTTGTTTAACATCTGCATGACCTTTGAATTTACTAATATCTTTATTAACGTTATAAGCTATTGATTCAATTGTATCAGCTCTATCTGATATAAACGTAGTAAATTCATTTAATGTGGGAAATTCATTCTTTTTCATCTTTTTCATCTTTTCCCATTCGGACTGGGTAGTTTTATCTAGTTTTGAATTGACAATATATATTAACAACAAATCCCAATTTTTAGTATCTACATTCAGATTATTCAATGCACCCAAATGTTTGAACAAAGTATCTATCAATTCTCGTAACTCTACAAATGAATCCTTTCTAATCAATGGTATCTCAAACAACCCTTGGATATGTGTAGACACTAATAACATCTTTTTATCAAATCTATTGCATAACATACTCCAAGCTACTTCATAATTACTTGCTGATAATTCAACAGACCCTATAATTTTGAAAGCTGAGGGATTGAGACTTGCTCGTAAATAATGAAATTTTTGTATATCGTTAATTTCTACATTTTCGTGAATTAAGGACTGATATATATCTTTGAAATTTAACCATCCTTCATACGAGCCATCAAAATGTGGCAAGTCTATAACAGGTAATTTAATAGGTAGCTTTTTTGATTGAGCAGCTTGAGAAGGTGGCGCTAGATCAGAATCAGATCTACTTTTTAATAAACATGCTGTTCTCGCCAAAATAACTTCATATTTATCACAAAATGACTCCCTCTCTTCTAACTGTTCATTCAATAATTGCTCATCGCATTCATTTTCGATTTCATTTTGAACTTGATCGAATTCAACAATAATATGTTTTAGTCTCTCAATTTTCAATTCTAACATCGTAATCTTTTCAATATCTTGATTTCTATCAACTTTTATCTGATCATATAATAAATCTACTGATTTTGAAAGAGTGGTTAGTTTGCTTGTAATGCAACCCCTTTTTCTAATCAAGGCATCCATTTTGATTAAACGTAATTCATTTACTACAAATCTCAATTTTAAATAATCAACAGAAAAACTGTTAATCTTATAATCAAATCTTAAATTAAAGTAATAAACTTTATAAACAAACGTATCTGTGAATCATTATTCAAATCTATATCATCAATCTAATCAGCCTCTATATATCAATTTATCATCTATAAACTATTTAAGTAAATCCAGAAGCATTAATAAATCATATTATATTAATCATGTAATAATAAAGCATCGAGAAACAATCTTAACCTGAAGAATCTGTAAACCCTTTTAAACAAATTGAATACATACACAAATCTAAAGGATAACAAAGGAACTCACATTTATATCAGAAAATAATCGTCGCCAACTGCATTCAAACATCAAACATCATCACGTGGCAGGAAATCTTAATTATTTTCGCATCCGGTATCGTAGGACCAATGTTTCGTTTTCACCATCAATCGATCGAGTGGACTGTATTTTCATGGGTCTTTTCTGGATTAATTAAAACTGTTTTCAAACAATAACATTTATTTAAATAGATAATTTTGGACTCTTTCAAGAGGTTTTAAAAACTGTACTAGCAGGCTGCTACATCTTTTCTTAACTACGCATTTTCTACCTGGTTCCTCGACAAGAGGGTAAATCCGGGTTGAGAGTGGTAATAATGGAGGGGCATGAGCCATAACTTATAACTAACTTAAACAAGAATAGGAAATATCACTTACTTTAAATTATACATACTTAATAATAAACAAATACAATGAACTAATTAACAATATTTAAAACCATATTTACTTCAACAAAAGTTTGCTCCTTACGTTGTCAAGACGAGGATTACTAGTTCTCAAATAAGTAGATAAAATAACTTTTACCACTTTTATTTTTCCTGTTCCTGTAGTCCTGTCTTCAAATTTGAAGTAGAAATGCAGCTTACAATCGTATTTACTTCGAACTTTTTGGCGTAAGATTTACTTTATCATAAAAACTAAAATTGTTTGTGGCTTATAATATGCGTTTTACTTTTTTTTTAATTATTTATTACTTCTATAACATTTTTATGCAGATGTTTCCAGGCAGACGATGCATACAAATATATCATATCCGAACGTAGGTATACGGTTAGTCCATTATTCATGTAAAAGATACCGTACTAACAATATAACAGACAATAAATCAGCGTGCATTCCCTATAAACACGATATCGATATACGTTGAAAACGATGCGTTCCAGAAACATTTCGCATGATTGATTCAAAAAGGGCACACACTCACTACCTGATTCAGATACATTTTGTTCGTCGATAGCTTTATACTTCAAACAGTAGTGGATTTTCCCATTGTTGTCTATCTATTGTCAGTATTGTTGGCAACACAAACAACGACACCCCGTAGTGAAATAATCTTAGTTAAGTAGCCCAACGTAATCAGCTTTGGATTTTAATTTCTGGATTTACCACGCTTTGTTTGTCCTAACAAAATGCGTAACAAATATAGTCTTAACATGTTCCCTCCATTCAGTTTAATTAGGACGGATGAGGAGTTTTCTCTGTTTAAAAATGATATCACAGTGAGACGAAATGAATTTATTGAATATAAAAAAACACACTCCACATAGAGCTGGGAAAACGTTCCAATACCTAATAGCAGGGCCGGATCATTCCAGTTGGGAATGTTGGGAGAGGAGACCATAGGAAATTTTCTCCTCACTATTATTATTTCTTATTGCATTTTATGGACATTAGTTAAATATTCTTGGATAAACAGCCCCATTTTTAGTAAAAATCGATGATTGCCATTTCAACGCCCCAAATTCCCCTAAGACCACCCCCGAAAAAATATGGATAATAAGGACAATATGACCAATTTTTTGAAAAATTAGTCAATTTTTGAGATTCTGGCTTGGTTTAAAATCGAAACGGCAGCTGTTTTGTTTTTGTTCTGTTTTGGGGGGTTGAAATAGGCAAGGAGTGATGGCAATAATTTTAAATTATTTGACCTGCAATAAAGTTATTTAACATGGTGCCATCATGTTATCTTGTAACCCGCTAGTTTCAGCCACAAAATGAGAAAAGAATCATTTTTGGTCCAAATAATGACCAATTACTCGGAAATGGACCGATAACTTTTGATGGCATAGGGTATGTTACAATTGCCAATACCAATGAACATTTCCCACCAGGTTTGAGAGGGTTAACTTGCAGTCCATTTCCTGTCGAATTTTAACTGGTCGGCCTGATAAACGGGCACGATAAAAAATGATGGCATATAGTGGAAGTGTATTAGAATGGCATGCTTTTCAAGTAACCGCAACTTGGGAAGGGTTAACCTCCAGTCAAAAAAAAATAATTGCAGTCTTTTTTCTTTCCGCAGCACAGAACTAAGGATTATTTGAAAACGTAGAATGAAGCTGCTGTTAATCATGGTGCATTGCCAGACAAATCAAGTGACCAAACCTCAAAATTAATCTATCTTAATTCGATAAAGTAGTTAAAATAATTGTCGATTCTTTGAAAGAAATAATTTTTTGACTACAACAGTTTATAGCACATTTTCATTAGCCTATTATTGTAACAGATATTTAGGATACATTAAAGAATATATTTTAGTTATAGAATTATAAGTAATCATATACTCGTTAAAAAATTCATATGTATCATACTAATAAATAATACTGATAAAATTTTATAGGTATGTAATCTTGAAAATTTATCAAGCTCTCATCATGCTTGCGTAGATGAAACAATTGAATTCAAAAAGTATAAATTTAATTGTGTTTAGTTTTGTTCAACATGCTCTGTGAAGAATTAATAATTATGGATTGACTCTTCCATTTAAATAGAAAATAAGGAATATCTGCAAGATGATTGAAATTCTAATCGTGAATACATTGTAGCTGTCTTAATGCTATTACGAATAAATAGAGACCATTATCCGTTTTATTAGTCAAGACATTGCACCGAGACTCTAATGTCATAATAGTGTAATGTGGCACATAAAGCTATAAGTCTAATGTTTCTCTGGAAACGGATGCTTCATATATCTTCATAACAGCTTCATCTTTCCATTTATATATTAAATACTTAGCTTTTCCTCATTTTATGCAAGGTTCATGAAATAATAAGTATCATAGGACAGAATTCTCTGAATAGAATTTGAATTTATGCACGAAACGATTTCGGAAAAGCTTTTGCGATCGAAATTTGAATTGGTCATAACCCTATTTTCGATGATGAGAAATTCGAATCTATCATTGATTTTAACATTAAATGACGAATTCCCAAATTACAATGTCTAGGGACCTAGGATTTGGTTCATCAGACACACACTAACCAGTAAAATTAGGTTCTGAAGGGCTTATACATAAAAAAGAATATGAAGATCCTTTTGATACTTTACCGAACAAGATCTAACGATTACTTCAATTTTTCAAGATTTTTTGATTCTTCAAAATTTCATAAGGGGTGTATGGAGAAATCTCGATTTTGGTCGATGTCATCGATTCTAATGAAACTTGTTTATAACCTGTTTTCGATGATGAGAAATTTGATTTTAACTTTAGCTTTAATATTAAATGTTGAATAACCAAGTTACAGTGTCTAGAGACCCAGAATTCGGCTCATCGTATACACACTAACGATAATAAAATCATGTTTTGAAGGGCTTATAGGTGAAAAAGTAAATGAATATCCTTCCGATTGTAGGTATGGAAAAATCTCGATTTCGGTGGATGTCATCGATTCTAATGAAACCTGGTTATAACCTGTTTTCGATGATGAGAAGTTCGTTCTAACATTAGCTTTAACATTAAATGTTGAATAACCAGGTTACAGTGTCTAAAGACCCAGAATTCGGCTCATCAGATACACACTAACCATAATAAAATCATGTTTTGAAGGGCTTATAGGTGAAAAAGTAAATGAATATCCTTCCGATTGTAGGTATGGAAAAATCTCGATTTCGGTGGATGTCATCGATTCTAATGAAACCTGGTTATAACCTGTTTTCGATGATGAGAAGTTCGTTCTAACATTAGCTTTAACATTAAATGTTGAATAACCAGGTTACAGTGTCTAAAGACCCAGAATTCGGCTCATCAGATACACACTAACCATAATAAAATCATGTTTTGAAGGGCTTATAGGTGAAAAAGTAAATGAATATCCTTCCGATTGTAGGTATGGAAAAATCTCGATTTCGGTGGATGTCATCGATTCTAATGAAACCTGGTTATAACCTGTTTTCGATGATGAGAAGTTCGTTCTAACATTAGCTTTAACATTAAATGTTGAATAACCAGGTTACAGTGTCTAAAGACCCAGAATTCGGCTCATCAGATACACACTAACCATAATAAAATCATGTTTTGAAGGGCTTATAGGTGAAAAAGTAAATGAATATCCTTCCGATTGTAGGTATGGAAAAATCTCGATTTCGGTGGATGTCATCGATTCTAATGAAACCTGGTTATAACCTGTTTTCGATGATGAGAAGTTCGTTCTAACATTAGCTTTAACATTAAATGTTGAATAACCAGGTTACAGTGTCTAAAGACCCAGAATTCGGCTCATCAGATACACACTAACCATAATAAAATCATGTTTTGAAGGGCTTATAGGTGAAAAAGTAAATGAATATCCTTCCGATTGTAGGTATGGAAAAATCTCGATTTCGGTGGATGTCATCGATTCTAATGAAACCTGGTTATAACCTGTTTTCGATGATGAGAAGTTCGTTCTAACATTAGCTTTAACATTAAATGTTGAATAACCAGGTTACAGTGTCTAAAGACCCAGAATTCGGCTCATCAGATACACACTAACCATAATAAAATCATGTTTTGAAGGGCTTATAGGTGAAAAAGTAAATGAATATCCTTCCGATTGTAGGTATGGAAAAATCTCGATTTCGGTGGATGTCATCGATTCTAATGAAACCTGGTTATAACCTGTTTTCGATGATGAGAAGTTCGTTCTAACATTAGCTTTAACATTAAATGTTGAATAACCAGGTTACAGTGTCTAAAGACCCAGAATTCGGCTCATCAGATACACACTAACCATAATAAAATCATGTTTTGAAGGGCTTATAGGTGAAAAAGTAAATGAATATCCTTCCGATTGTAGGTATGGAAAAATCTCGATTTCGGTGGATGTCATCGATTCTAATGAAACCTGGTTATAACCTGTTTTCGATGATGAGAAGTTCGTTCTAACATTAGCTTTAACATTAAATGTTGAATAACCAGGTTACAGTGTCTAAAGACCCAGAATTCGGCTCATCAGATACACACTAACCATAATAAAATCATGTTTTGAAGGGCTTATAGGTGAAAAAGTAAATGAATATCCTTCCGATTGTAGGTATGGAAAAATCTCGATTTCGGTGGATGTCATCGATTCTAATGAAACCTGGTTATAACCTGTTTTCGATGATGAGAAATTTGATTTTAACTTTAGCTTTAATATTAAATGTTGAATAACCAAGTTACAGTGTCTAGAGACCCAGAATTCGGCTCATCGTATACACACTAACGATAATAAAATCATGTTTTGAAGGGCTTATAGGTGAAAAAGTAAATGAATATCCTTCCGATTGTAGGTATGGAAAAATCTCGATTTCGGTGGATGTCATCGATTCTAATGAAACCTGGTTATAACCTGTTTTCGATGATGAGAAATTTGATTTTAACTTTAGCTTTAATATTAAATGTTGAATAACCAAGTTACAGTGTCTAGAGACCCAGAATTCGGCTCATCGTATACACACTAACGATAATAAAATCATGTTTTGAAGGGCTTATAGGTGAAAAAGTAAATGAATATCCTTCCGATTGTAGGTATGGAAAAATCTCGATTTCGGTGGATGTCATCGATTCTAATGAAACCTGGTTATAACCTGTTTTCGATGATGAGAAGTTCGTTCTAACATTAGCTTTAACATTAAATGTTGAATAACCAGGTTACAGTGTCTAAAGACCCAGAATTCGGCTCATCAGATACACACTAACCATAATAAAATCATGTTTTGAAGGGCTTATAGGTGAAAAAGTAAATGAATATCCTTCCGATTGTAGGTATGGAAAAATCTCGATTTCGGTGGATGTCATCGATTCTAATGAAACCTGGTTATAACCTGTTTTCGATGATGAGAAGTTCGTTCTAACATTAGCTTTAACATTAAATGTTGAATAACCAGGTTACAGTGTCTAAAGACCCAGAATTCGGCTCATCAGATACACACTAACCATAATAAAATCATGTTTTGAAGGGCTTATAGGTGAAAAAGTAAATGAATATCCTTCCGATTGTAGGTATGGAAAAATCTCGATTTCGGTGGATGTCATCGATTCTAATGAAACCTGGTTATAACCTGTTTTCGATGATGAGAAATTTGATTTTAACTTTAGCTTTAATATTAAATGTTGAATAACCAAGTTACAGTGTCTAGAGACCCAGAATTCGGCTCATCGTATACACACTAACGATAATAAAATCATGTTTTGAAGGGCTTATAGGTGAAAAAGTAAATGAATATCCTTCCGATTGTAGGTATGGAAAAATCTCGATTTCGGTGGATGTCATCGATTCTAATGAAACCTGGTTATAACCTGTTTTCGATGATGAGAAGTTCGTTCTAACATTAGCTTTAACATTAAATGTTGAATAACCAGGTTACAGTGTCTAAAGACCCAGAATTCGGCTCATCAGATACACACTAACCATAATAAAATCATCATTTCAGGGGTTTATAAGTAAAAAAGTATATGAACATCCTTTTGATACCTCAAAGTACAAGATTTAACGATTACGTCAATTTTTCAAGATTTTTTGATTCTTCAAAATTTCATAAGGGGTGTATGGAGAAATCTCGATTTTGGTCGATGTCATCGATTCTAATGAAACTTGTTTATAACCTGTTTTCGATGATGAGAAATTTGATTTTAACTTTAGCTTTAATATTAAATGTTGAATAACCAAGTTACAGTGTCTAGAGACCCAGAATTCGGCTCATCGTATACACACTAACGATAATAAAATCATGTTTTGAAGGGCTTATAGGTGAAAAAGTAAATGAATATCCTTCCGATTGTAGGTATGGAAAAATCTCGATTTCGGTGGATGTCATCGATTCTAATGAAACCTGGTTATAACCTGTTTTCGATGATGAGAAGTTCGTTCTAACATTAGCTTTAACATTAAATGTTGAATAACCAGGTTACAGTGTCTAAAGACCCAGAATTCGGCTCATCAGATACACACTAACCATAATAAAATCATCATTTCAGGGGTTTATAAGTAAAAAAGTATATGAACATCCTTTTGATACCTCAAAGTACAAGATTTAACGATTACGTCAATTTTTCAAGATTTTTTGATTCTTCAAAATTTCATAAGGGGTGTATGGAGAAATCTCGATTTTGGTCGATGTCATCGATTCTAATGAAACTTGTTTATAACCTGTTTTCGATGATGAGAAATTTGATTTTAACTTTAGCTTTAATATTAAATGTTGAATAACCAAGTTACAGTGTCTAGAGACCCAGAATTCGGCTCATCGTATACACACTAACGATAATAAAATCATGTTTTGAAGGGCTTATAGGTGAAAAAGTAAATGAATATCCTTCCGATTGTAGGTATGGAAAAATCTCGATTTCGGTGGATGTCATCGATTCTAATGAAACCTGGTTATAACCTGTTTTCGATGATGAGAAGTTCGTTCTAACATTAGCTTTAACATTAAATGTTGAATAACCAGGTTACAGTGTCTAAAGACCCAGAATTCGGCTCATCAGATACACACTAACCATAATAAAATCATCATTTCAGGGGTTTATAAGTAAAAAAGTATATGAACATCCTTTTGATACCTCAAAGTACAAGATTTAACGATTACGTCAATTTTTCAAGATTTTTTGATTCTTCAAAATTTCATAAGGGGTGTATGGAGAAATCTCGATTTTGGTCGATGTCATCGATTCTAATGAAACTTGTTTATAACCTGTTTTCGATGATGAGAAATTTGATTTTAACTTTAGCTTTAATATTAAATGTTGAATAACCAAGTTACAGTGTCTAGAGACCCAGAATTCGGCTCATCGTATACACACTAACGATAATAAAATCATGTTTTGAAGGGCTTATAGGTGAAAAAGTAAATGAATATCCTTCCGATTGTAGGTATGGAAAAATCTCGATTTCGGTGGATGTCATCGATTCTAATGAAACCTGGTTATAACCTGTTTTCGATGATGAGAAGTTCGTTCTAACATTAGCTTTAACATTAAATGTTGAATAACCAGGTTACAGTGTCTAAAGACCCAGAATTCGGCTCATCGTATACACACTAACGATAATAAAATCATGTTTTGAAGGGCTTATAGGTGAAAAAGTAAATGAATATCCTTCCGATTGTAGGTATGGAAAAATCTCGATTTCGGTGGATGTCATCGATTCTAATGAAACCTGGTTATAACCTGTTTTCGATGATGAGAAGTTCGTTCTAACATTAGCTTTAACATTAAATGTTGAATAACCAGGTTACAGTGTCTAAAGACCCAGAATTCGGCTCATCGTATACACACTAACGATAATAAAATCATGTTTTGAAGGGCTTATAGGTGAAAAAGTAAATGAATATCCTTCCGATTGTAGGTATGGAAAAATCTCGATTTCGGTGGATGTCATCGATTCTAATGAAACCTGGTTATAACCTGTTTTCGATGATGAGAAGTTCGTTCTAACATTAGCTTTAACATTAAATGTTGAATAACCAGGTTACAGTGTCTAAAGACCCAGAATTCGGCTCATCGTATACACACTAACGATAATAAAATCATGTTTTGAAGGGCTTATAGGTGAAAAAGTAAATGAATATCCTTCCGATTGTAGGTATGGAAAAATCTCGATTTCGGTGGATGTCATCGATTCTAATGAAACCTGGTTATAACCTGTTTTCGATGATGAGAAGTTCGTTCTAACATTAGCTTTAACATTAAATGTTGAATAACCAGGTTACAGTGTCTAAAGACCCAGAATTCGGCTCATCGTATACACACTAACGATAATAAAATCATGTTTTGAAGGGCTTATAGGTGAAAAAGTAAATGAATATCCTTCCGATTGTAGGTATGGAAAAATCTCGATTTCGGTGGATGTCATCGATTCTAATGAAACCTGGTTATAACCTGTTTTCGATGATGAGAAGTTCGTTCTAACATTAGCTTTAACATTAAATGTTGAATAACCAGGTTACAGTGTCTAAAGACCCAGAATTCGGCTCATCGTATACACACTAACGATAATAAAATCATGTTTTGAAGGGCTTATAGGTGAAAAAGTAAATGAATATCCTTCCGATTGTAGGTATGGAAAAATCTCGATTTCGGTGGATGTCATCGATTCTAATGAAACCTGGTTATAACCTGTTTTCGATGATGAGAAGTTCGTTCTAACATTAGCTTTAACATTAAATGTTGAATAACCAGGTTACAGTGTCTAAAGACCCAGAATTCGGCTCATCGTATACACACTAACGATAATAAAATCATGTTTTGAAGGGCTTATAGGTGAAAAAGTAAATGAATATCCTTCCGATTGTAGGTATGGAAAAATCTCGATTTCGGTGGATGTCATCGATTCTAATGAAACCTGGTTATAACCTGTTTTCGATGATGAGAAGTTCGTTCTAACATTAGCTTTAACATTAAATGTTGAATAACCAGGTTACAGTGTCTAAAGACCCAGAATTCGGCTCATCGTATACACACTAACGATAATAAAATCATGTTTTGAAGGGCTTATAGGTGAAAAAGTAAATGAATATCCTTCCGATTGTAGGTATGGAAAAATCTCGATTTCGGTGGATGTCATCGATTCTAATGAAACCTGGTTATAACCTGTTTTCGATGATGAGAAGTTCGTTCTAACATTAGCTTTAACATTAAATGTTGAATAACCAGGTTACAGTGTCTAAAGACCCAGAATTCGGCTCATCGTATACACACTAACGATAATAAAATCATGTTTTGAAGGGCTTATAGGTGAAAAAGTAAATGAATATCCTTCCGATTGTAGGTATGGAAAAATCTCGATTTCGGTGGATGTCATCGATTCTAATGAAACCTGGTTATAACCTGTTTTCGATGATGAGAAGTTCGTTCTAACATTAGCTTTAACATTAAATGTTGAATAACCAGGTTACAGTGTCTAAAGACCCAGAATTCGGCTCATCGTATACACACTAACGATAATAAAATCATGTTTTGAAGGGCTTATAGGTGAAAAAGTAAATGAATATCCTTCCGATTGTAGGTATGGAAAAATCTCGATTTCGGTGGATGTCATCGATTCTAATGAAACCTGGTTATAACCTGTTTTCGATGATGAGAAATTTGATTTTAACTTTAGCTTTAATATTAAATGTTGAATAACCAAGTTACAGTGTCTAGAGACCCAGAATTCGGCTCATCGTATACACACTAACGATAATAAAATCATGTTTTGAAGGGCTTATAGGTGAAAAAGTAAATGAATATCCTTCCGATTGTAGGTATGGAAAAATCTCGATTTCGGTGGATGTCATCGATTCTAATGAAACCTGGTTATAACCTGTTTTCGATGATGAGAAGTTCGTTCTAACATTAGCTTTAACATTAAATGTTGAATAACCAGGTTACAGTGTCTAAAGACCCAGAATTCGGCTCATCGTATACACACTAACGATAATAAAATCATGTTTTGAAGGGCTTATAGGTGAAAAAGTAAATGAATATCCTTCCGATTGTAGGTATGGAAAAATCTCGATTTCGGTGGATGTCATCGATTCTAATGAAACCTGGTTATAACCTGTTTTCGATGATGAGAAGTTCGTTCTAACATTAGCTTTAACATTAAATGTTGAATAACCAGGTTACAGTGTCTAAAGACCCAGAATTCGGCTCATCGTATACACACTAACGATAATAAAATCATGTTTTGAAGGGCTTATAGGTGAAAAAGTAAATGAATATCCTTCCGATTGTAGGTATGGAAAAATCTCGATTTCGGTGGATGTCATCGATTCTAATGAAACCTGGTTATAACCTGTTTTCGATGATGAGAAGTTCGTTCTAACATTAGCTTTAACATTAAATGTTGAATAACCAGGTTACAGTGTCTAAAGACCCAGAATTCGGCTCATCGTATACACACTAACGATAATAAAATCATGTTTTGAAGGGCTTATAGGTGAAAAAGTAAATGAATATCCTTCCGATTGTAGGTATGGAAAAATCTCGATTTCGGTGGATGTCATCGATTCTAATGAAACCTGGTTATAACCTGTTTTCGATGATGAGAAGTTCGTTCTAACATTAGCTTTAACATTAAATGTTGAATAACCAGGTTACAGTGTCTAAAGACCCAGAATTCGGCTCATCAGATACACACTAACCATAATAAAATCATCATTTCAGGGGTTTATAAGTAAAAAAGTATATGAACATCCTTTTGATACCTCAAAGTACAAGATTTAACGATTACGTCAATTTTTCAAGATTTTTTGATTCTTCAAAATTTCATAAGGGGTGTATGGAGAAATCTCGATTTTGGTCGATGTCATCGATTCTAATGAAACTTGTTTATAACCTGTTTTCGATGATGAGAAATTTGATTTTAACTTTAGCTTTAATATTAAATGTTGAATAACCAAGTTACAGTGTCTAGAGACCCAGAATTCGGCTCATCGTATACACACTAACGATAATAAAATCATGTTTTGAAGGGCTTATAGGTGAAAAAGTAAATGAATATCCTTCCGATTGTAGGTATGGAAAAATCTCGATTTCGGTGGATGTCATCGATTCTAATGAAACCTGGTTATAACCTGTTTTCGATGATGAGAAGTTCGTTCTAACATTAGCTTTAACATTAAATGTTGAATAACCAGGTTACAGTGTCTAAAGACCCAGAATTCGGCTCATCGTATACACACTAACGATAATAAAATCATGTTTTGAAGGGCTTATAGGTGAAAAAGTAAATGAATATCCTTCCGATTGTAGGTATGGAAAAATCTCGATTTCGGTGGATGTCATCGATTCTAATGAAACCTGGTTATAACCTGTTTTCGATGATGAGAAGTTCGTTCTAACATTAGCTTTAACATTAAATGTTGAATAACCAGGTTACAGTGTCTAAAGACCCAGAATTCGGCTCATCGTATACACACTAACGATAATAAAATCATGTTTTGAAAGGCTTATAGGTGAAAAAGTAAATGAATATCCTTCCGATTGTAGGTATGGAAAAATCTCGATTTCGGTGGATGTCATCGATTCTAATGAAACCTGGTTATAACCTGTTTTCGATGATGAGAAGTTCGTTCTAACATTAGCTTTAACATTAAATGTTGAATAACCAGGTTACAGTGTCTAAAGACCCAGAATTCGGCTCATCGTATACACACTAACGATAATAAAATCATGTTTTGAAGGGCTTATAGGTGAAAAAGTAAATGAATATCCTTCCGATTGTAGGTATGGAAAAATCTCGATTTCGGTGGATGTCATCGATTCTAATGAAACCTGGTTATAACCTGTTTTCGATGATGAGAAGTTCGTTCTAACATTAGCTTTAACATTAAATGTTGAATAACCAGGTTACAGTGTCTAAAGACCCAGAATTCGGCTCATCAGATACACACTAACCATAATAAAATCATCATTTCAGGGGTTTATAAGTAAAAAAGTATATGAACATCCTTTTGATACCTCAAAGTACAAGATTTAACGATTACGTCAATTTTTCAAGATTTTTTGATTCTTCAAAATTTCATAAGGGGTGTATGGAGAAATCTCGATTTTGGTCGATGTCATCGATTCTAATGAAACTTGTTTATAACCTGTTTTCGATGATGAGAAATTTGATTTTAACTTTAGCTTTAATATTAAATGTTGAATAACCAAGTTACAGTGTCTAGAGACCCAGAATTCGGCTCATCGTATACACACTAACGATAATAAAATCATGTTTTGAAGGGCTTATAGGTGAAAAAGTAAATGAATATCCTTCCGATTGTAGGTATGGAAAAATCTCGATTTCGGTGGATGTCATCGATTCTAATGAAACCTGGTTATAACCTGTTTTCGATGATGAGAAGTTCGTTCTAACATTAGCTTTAACATTAAATGTTGAATAACCAGGTTACAGTGTCTAAAGACCCAGAATTCGGCTCATCGTATACACACTAACGATAATAAAATCATGTTTTGAAGGGCTTATAGGTGAAAAAGTAAATGAATATCCTTCCGATTGTAGGTATGGAAAAATCTCGATTTCGGTGGATGTCATCGATTCTAATGAAACCTGGTTATAACCTGTTTTCGATGATGAGAAGTTCGTTCTAACATTAGCTTTAACATTAAATGTTGAATAACCAGGTTACAGTGTCTAAAGACCCAGAATTCGGCTCATCGTATACACACTAACGATAATAAAATCATGTTTTGAAGGGCTTATAGGTGAAAAAGTAAATGAATATCCTTCCGATTGTAGGTATGGAAAAATCTCGATTTCGGTGGATGTCATCGATTCTAATGAAACCTGGTTATAACCTGTTTTCGATGATGAGAAGTTCGTTCTAACATTAGCTTTAACATTAAATGTTGAATAACCAGGTTACAGTGTCTAAAGACCCAGAATTCGGCTCATCAGATACACACTAACCATAATAAAATCATCATTTCAGGGGTTTATAAGTAAAAAAGTATATGAACATCCTTTTGATACCTCAAAGTACAAGATTTAACGATTACGTCAATTTTTCAAGATTTTTTGATTCTTCAAAATTTCATAAGGGGTGTATGGAGAAATCTCGATTTTGGTCGATGTCATCGATTCTAATGAAACTTGTTTATAACCTGTTTTCGATGATGAGAAATTTGATTTTAACTTTAGCTTTAATATTAAATGTTGAATAACCAAGTTACAGTGTCTAGAGACCCAGAATTCGGCTCATCGTATACACACTAACGATAATAAAATCATGTTTTGAAGGGCTTATAGGTGAAAAAGTAAATGAATATCCTTCCGATTGTAGGTATGGAAAAATCTCGATTTCGGTGGATGTCATCGATTCTAATGAAACCTGGTTATAACCTGTTTTCGATGATGAGAAGTTCGTTCTAACATTAGCTTTAACATTAAATGTTGAATAACCAGGTTACAGTGTCTAAAGACCCAGAATTCGGCTCATCGTATACACACTAACGATAATAAAATCATGTTTTGAAGGGCTTATAGGTGAAAAAGTAAATGAATATCCTTCCGATTGTAGGTATGGAAAAATCTCGATTTCGGTGGATGTCATCGATTCTAATGAAACCTGGTTATAACCTGTTTTCGATGATGAGAAGTTCGTTCTAACATTAGCTTTAACATTAAATGTTGAATAACCAGGTTACAGTGTCTAAAGACCCAGAATTCGGCTCATCGTATACACACTAACGATAATAAAATCATGTTTTGAAGGGCTTATAGGTGAAAAAGTAAATGAATATCCTTCCGATTGTAGGTATGGAAAAATCTCGATTTCGGTGGATGTCATCGATTCTAATGAAACCTGGTTATAACCTGTTTTCGATGATGAGAAGTTCGTTCTAACATTAGCTTTAACATTAAATGTTGAATAACCAGGTTACAGTGTCTAAAGACCCAGAATTCGGCTCATCGTATACACACTAACGATAATAAAATCATGTTTTGAAGGGCTTATAGGTGAAAAAGTAAATGAATATCCTTCCGATTGTAGGTATGGAAAAATCTCGATTTCGGTGGATGTCATCGATTCTAATGAAACCTGGTTATAACCTGTTTTCGATGATGAGAAGTTCGTTCTAACATTAGCTTTAACATTAAATGTTGAATAACCAGGTTACAGTGTCTAAAGACCCAGAATTCGGCTCATCGTATACACACTAACGATAATAAAATCATGTTTTGAAGGGCTTATAGGTGAAAAAGTAAATGAATATCCTTCCGATTGTAGGTATGGAAAAATCTCGATTTCGGTGGATGTCATCGATTCTAATGAAACCTGGTTATAACCTGTTTTCGATGATGAGAAGTTCGTTCTAACATTAGCTTTAACATTAAATGTTGAATAACCAGGTTACAGTGTCTAAAGACCCAGAATTCGGCTCATCGTATACACACTAACGATAATAAAATCATGTTTTGAAGGGCTTATAGGTGAAAAAGTAAATGAATATCCTTCCGATTGTAGGTATGGAAAAATCTCGATTTCGGTGGATGTCATCGATTCTAATGAAACCTGGTTATAACCTGTTTTCGATGATGAGAAGTTCGTTCTAACATTAGCTTTAACATTAAATGTTGAATAACCAGGTTACAGTGTCTAAAGACCCAGAATTCGGCTCATCGTATACACACTAACGATAATAAAATCATGTTTTGAAGGGCTTATAGGTGAAAAAGTAAATGAATATCCTTCCGATTGTAGGTATGGAAAAATCTCGATTTCGGTGGATGTCATCGATTCTAATGAAACCTGGTTATAACCTGTTTTCGATGATGAGAAGTTCGTTCTAACATTAGCTTTAACATTAAATGTTGAATAACCAGGTTACAGTGTCTAAAGACCCAGAATTCGGCTCATCGTATACACACTAACGATAATAAAATCATGTTTTGAAGGGCTTATAGGTGAAAAAGTAAATGAATATCCTTCCGATTGTAGGTATGGAAAAATCTCGATTTCGGTGGATGTCATCGATTCTAATGAAACCTGGTTATAACCTGTTTTCGATGATGAGAAGTTCGTTCTAACATTAGCTTTAACATTAAATGTTGAATAACCAGGTTACAGTGTCTAAAGACCCAGAATTCGGCTCATCGTATACACACTAACGATAATAAAATCATGTTTTGAAGGGCTTATAGGTGAAAAAGTAAATGAATATCCTTCCGATTGTAGGTATGGAAAAATCTCGATTTCGGTGGATGTCATCGATTCTAATGAAACCTGGTTATAACCTGTTTTCGATGATGAGAAGTTCGTTCTAACATTAGCTTTAACATTAAATGTTGAATAACCAGGTTACAGTGTCTAAAGACCCAGAATTCGGCTCATCGTATACACACTAACGATAATAAAATCATGTTTTGAAGGGCTTATAGGTGAAAAAGTAAATGAATATCCTTCCGATTGTAGGTATGGAAAAATCTCGATTTCGGTGGATGTCATCGATTCTAATGAAACCTGGTTATAACCTGTTTTCGATGATGAGAAATTTGATTTTAACTTTAGCTTTAATATTAAATGTTGAATAACCAAGTTACAGTGTCTAGAGACCCAGAATTCGGCTCATCGTATACACACTAACGATAATAAAATCATGTTTTGAAGGGCTTATAGGTGAAAAAGTAAATGAATATCCTTCCGATTGTAGGTATGGAAAAATCTCGATTTCGGTGGATGTCATCGATTCTAATGAAACCTGGTTATAACCTGTTTTCGATGATGAGAAGTTCGTTCTAACATTAGCTTTAACATTAAATGTTGAATAACCAGGTTACAGTGTCTAAAGACCCAGAATTCGGCTCATCGTATACACACTAACGATAATAAAATCATGTTTTGAAGGGCTTATAGGTGAAAAAGTAAATGAATATCCTTCCGATTGTAGGTATGGAAAAATCTAGATTTCGGTGGATGTCATCGATTCTAATGAAACCTGGTTATAACCTGTTTTCGATGATGAGAAGTTCGTTCTAACATTAGCTTTAACATTAAATGTTGAATAACCAGGTTACAGTGTCTAAAGACCCAGAATTCGGCTCATCGTATACACACTAACGATAATAAAATCATGTTTTGAAGGGCTTATAGGTGAAAAAGTAAATGAATATCCTTCCGATTGTAGGTATGGAAAAATCTCGATTTCGGTGGATGTCATCGATTCTAATGAAACCTGGTTATAACCTGTTTTCGATGATGAGAAGTTCGTTCTAACATTAGCTTTAACATTAAATGTTGAATAACCAGGTTACAGTGTCTAAAGACCCAGAATTCGGCTCATCGTATACACACTAACGATAATAAAATCATGTTTTGAAGGGCTTATAGGTGAAAAAGTAAATGAATATCCTTCCGATTGTAGGTATGGAAAAATCTCGATTTCGGTGGATGTCATCGATTCTAATGAAACCTGGTTATAACCTGTTTTCGATGATGAGAAGTTCGTTCTAACATTAGCTTTAACATTAAATGTTGAATAACCAGGTTACAGTGTCTAAAGACCCAGAATTCGGCTCATCGTATACACACTAACGATAATAAAATCATGTTTTGAAGGGCTTATAGGTGAAAAAGTAAATGAATATCCTTCCGATTGTAGGTATGGAAAAATCTCGATTTCGGTGGATGTCATCGATTCTAATGAAACCTGGTTATAACCTGTTTTCGATGATGAGAAGTTCGTTCTAACATTAGCTTTAACATTAAATGTTGAATAACCAGGTTACAGTGTCTAAAGACCCAGAATTCGGCTCATCAGATACACACTAACC
This sequence comes from Endomychus coccineus, assembly GCA_958510875.1. Classification (NCBI taxonomy): domain Eukaryota; kingdom Metazoa; phylum Arthropoda; class Insecta; order Coleoptera; family Endomychidae; genus Endomychus; species Endomychus coccineus. Next base: position 178,200,817 of record OY294069.1, read on the forward strand.
ATAATAAAATCATCATTTCAGGGGTTTATAAGTAAAAAAGTATATGAACATCCTTTTGATACCTCAAAGTACAAGATTTAACGATTACGTCAATTTTTCAAGATTTTTTGATTCTTCAAAATTTCATAAGGGGTGTATGGAGAAATCTCGATTTTGGTCGATGTCATCGATTCTAATGAAACTTGTTTATAACCTGTTTTCGATGATGAGAAATTTGATTTTAACTTTAGCTTTAATATTAAATGTTGAATAACCAAGTTACAGTGTCTAGAGACCCAGAATTCGGCTCATCGTATACACACTAACGATAATAAAATCATGTTTTGAAGGGCTTATAGGTGAAAAAGTAAATGAATATCCTTCCGATTGTAGGTATGGAAAAATCTCGATTTCGGTGGATGTCATCGATTCTAATGAAACCTGGTTATAACCTGTTTTCGATGATGAGAAGTTCGTTCTAACATTAGCTTTAACATTAAATGTTGAATAACCAGGTTACAGTGTCTAAAGACCCAGAATTCGGCTCATCAGATACACACTAACCATAATAAAATCATGTTTTATAGGTGAAAAAGTAAATGAATATCCTTCCGATTGTAGGTATGGAAAAATCTCGATTTCGGTGGATGTCATCGATTCTAATGAAACCTGGTTATAACCTGTTTTCGATGATGAGAAGTTCGTTCTAACATTAGCTTTAACATTAAATGTTGAATAACCAGGTTACAGTGTCTAAAGACCCAGAATTCGGCTCATCGTATACACACTAACGATAATAAAATCATGTTTTGAAGGGCTTATAGGTGAAAAAGTAAATGAATATCCTTCCGATTGTAGGTATGGAAAAATCTCGATTTCGGTGGATGTCATCGATTCTAATGAAACCTGGTTATAACCTGTTTTCGATGATGAGAAGTTCGTTCTAACATTAGCTTTAACATTAAATGTTGAATAACCAGGTTACAGTGTCTAAAGACCCAGAATTCGGCTCATCAGATACACACTAACCATAATAAAATCATCATTTCAGGGGTTTATAAGTAAAAAAGTATATGAACATCCTTTTGATACCTCAAAGTACAAGATTTAACGATTACGTCAATTTTTCAAGATTTTTGGATTTTCAAAAATTTCAAAGGTATGGAAAATCTCAATGGAAAAATCATTCACCTTAGATTGTATGATATATATTCTTCTCTGAATATATGAGTGATATTCAGTCCTAAACTAAATACTTATGAACATTCAATTAAAATGTCAGTCAAACTCAAACATGATACACATAAATAAACGTTTGTATCTTCAAATTTACACATGAACGAGTTATTCAAATGTATTTCGATGTGGAGGGCACCGCGGACAATGGTTTTATTGACGTATAAAAACGTATATTTTAAAAACGGTTGTTTGTATCCATATAATTGAATCAGTTCCCATGTAAGCTTGAACAATAATAATTAATAAGTGAGTAAAAAAGCGAAGAGGGCTCTCGTCCGAATAATGCCCCAAGAGGAGGGCGGGGTATCGGTAGCATATCACAATACCACTTACGGCTCAACTTACGGCCTTACCTTCGTTCAGAGAGCGCCCCTCATTGGTCGATATTCTTCCTAATTGGTGCCAACACGTGTCTAATATGATGTGATTTCAATATAGCGTACGTTTGGTACACATGAAATTCGTATCCCCATTCATCCGCTTTTATATATTAACGAGCTTATCTTTTGTGATATCTAATGGTAACTTTGGCACAATGACCACTTTCGGGGGATAATTTTAGGCTTTGTGGTCAGATTAACTTAACTGTAATGTTGTAGCGTGCGCGCTAATGGTTTTGATCTTGAAAGCAGTGGCGGCTTCTACGGATAGGTACCGTACAAATCAAACCAAGGAATAGAAAAATAAGTATTAAAGTATAGTTATTCAGAAGATTCACATATTGCAGAGCATTGCGAGATAAGTATTAAGTATAGGATTGAAAATCAATCTTATATTCAAAGGTGAATACCTATGTATTATGTTGCAAAAGTGCATATTCATTAACTATTCAAAGGGTGGAGTTATTCAATCACACGTATAGAATGTCCCTCAGGAAATTCAGTACTCTGTATTCTATTTGACGCAGTTTCGAGTAATGCTTCAAGTGAACAGAGACAATAAATCATCCTAGAGGCACTGTCCATGCCATAAGTAGTGAGTAGGTTGAGAAAATATGACACACACGATAGCACTAGGTCAGTAGCTTACAAGAACGACGGAAGCAGCTAAGAGTTGGGATAGAGATAGAACTTCTTTTTGACATGTGTGCATGGGTCTCGCCAGTAAAAATTTCAGGGGGGCAGCTTTTTTGGAATTAAATGTTTGCATTGAATTGAAATGAAGATCTTCTTGAACAATACCTAATACTACGAGTGTGGTTTAAAAATTATTGCGAAAAGGATATAAGTAGGTTAGTTCATTGATGATCGATTGATAAATATAACAACAAATTTCAAAAAATCAGTCTGTGCCCCCCCCCTTGCCACTAAGTGACAGTGCTTTTGCATGTGTGTCCAATCCAGTTCCGATGTTTTATTTAAAATTATTATTATTGTGAATCATATTTATTATTGTGGTGCTAATGAAATAAAAATAAAAGTGAAGAGACGGGTAATGTGAAAGATTTTATGGATCTAGTCAATAAACGAATGTCGCTTTAATAATTGTTGTTATGGAAACATTCGAATTAATCTACAAACAAAGGGAACCAAAAAATGAATATAGTTTTCAGATGTAGTGAAAGCAAGTGTGAGAGTATAGAAATTGCCAAGAAATTTCCACTTGAAAAAAACGTCAGAAAACTCGTGAATTTCCTGACAAGAAGCAGCAACTGCACCAGATATTATTTGAAATGTAAGATATCGTAAAATGGATGTTGGATTTTCAAACTTGGAAAATTTACATTTTTTCGATTTATTAGATATTTCAAAATTTCCATTTTATGTGAATTTTCTCAGATGAATCATTGAATAAGTTGTCAATCAACGCAATGTAATTTTTTTGATTGGATGAATTGGAAAATTAGTTTATTGTTGATTACGTTGAAGAAATATTAACAATTTGCAAAACAGCAGTTGAAATGCGCTTAATCTTCTGTATGAGAATGATCCAGAGCCTTGAAAGAATTTTCTAAACTTCTTTGTGTATCAGTAATTTTGCCAGTAATGTTCACATCCGTGGAAAGATGTTTTTCGGCGTTGAAACGAATCAAGAATAACAATTATTCAACTGATCTAGTTGCCTGGTGGAATATCTGAGAAAACTTTCTTTAAGATTAAAAACAGTGTCAAGTACTAAAGCTTACCTGGAAAAAAAAACAAGGCTTGGTTCGCCATACCCCTTTTAAATTTTTGAATTCACTGTTATTAATCATACAGATTGAAAACATAGTTTAGAGTTACCAGCCCCCACTGCTTGAAAGTGGACTTTTTTTCAGCAATATGAGTTAGATGTTCGAGGGTATCGCAAGCAAATTTAACAAGACGAATATGACGACGTTTTCTTTTCTGCAGTGAGCTGGTGATAAAAATACAAATTCTCTGTTTCATCGAATTTGATATCGCCAGAATTGACAGTTTGAAATTAAGATACAGATCCGAAGTGGTAAAAAATTCCGGTGCCGGTGCGATAGCTTGTCAGAAAGTCTTGTTCGAGCTGAATCCCCGGGGAAATATGCATCGCTAGGTGGGAAGATATAGGAACTGAAATATTAGCCAACTTTTCGTATGGACGAGCGCAGTCATTTGTTTTATGTAAATTCATATCAAAACTTTGTCATTTGCTATTTCGTGACTTGCTCTTATGATGATATCGGTTGCGTTTTGTATCACCTTCTGGTTTCGTGCAATGTTTTCTTTCTTTTATATTGCGTGCATATTAGATTCAATTTGAACGAAGATATAATGCCATTTCAATTGTGTTATATAAAAATAGGCGACGCTATTCTCACGAAATTGTTGTAGATTTACTGAATTACTAGGAGGTAGGTAAGATGCTACGAATGCCAGAAGGGTTAAGACGGAGTGAGTGAATGAGGGTGCCGAAAAGACCACCTCATGCTTTCGCTATGATCACGCCGTCTTTCGAATAAGCCGATAAACATAAGTTGAAGGAGCGAGCGCCGCAGTCTGTCTGGGTATATTTCTGACCAACCCAAGAGCACGCGCCGTAGTCTGTCTAGTTGGGCGTGATTGAACCGCAACATAGAAAACAAACGTCCCGTGTGAACCGATTTCAGGATATTTCCTCTTCATTAAATTTGTCATTGTTTCAAACAAAATTGCATCTTTGTTCTAAGCTGGTCATCATTTCACAACACGATGTGAGTATTCTGTTCTCGTGAACCCCGCATGCATTTCTATGCATGCGCTCTATCTTGGATGGGAATAGACTATTATAGTATCCTACCAATCATTGGAAATGAAAGAATCGCATCAAAAAACGAAAGCGGCATTGGCGTACAAAGCTGAGAGGCCAAGTGGCTCAGTGGTAGAAGTATCGATCTGCTAATCACTGTGGATTAAAGTCACCGGTTAGAATCTCAGCGACGGCGGAGTTTTTCCGATGGTCCGAGAAAGTGGTGAGGCAAGATACAATGGGCCGATAGGCCTAAGTGTCATCGAGACTACCCTGGTTGTAGAGTTGAGTCTGCCACACGTGGTGGAGTGGTTAGTGGGTGACCTGAAGATGCCAGATGTGATTCTCCTGAAACCATTAATGCCCCACCAGGAACTAAACTATTACTCAGAAAAAAACAGAAATCTCGCCGAATGAAAAACAATTTCTGCCAGCTCCAGACTATACGTATTCACAGAGCAGCTCTTCAATTTCCATGTTCTTCCAGTTAAGTCGTCAAACGGATCAATTCATACAGTGGCTACTTGTCTGAACCACTATTGATCTTGAAGAAAGCTGGGTGAGATTGATAGTTCTAGAAAATGATGAAATAAATCGGAAGGCAAACAAAACCAACTCTGGCCTACCTTGAGGATGTAATGGTGACCTGAAACGTTTCGCTATTAAATGTAATTCCCTATTGGTTGATTAAACACTGGACCAATGTTTCTAAAATAAAACGAAACATATCCCGTATGTGTATTGACGTTGAAGGACTAGGACTTGTAGGAAATTGCTGTTTTGTTTAAAAGTAGCCTTGTTGGTGTGAGTGGTGGCCTTTGTTTTATAGAGTCTATTTAAGTTTGTCGGACAGATTCCGGTAGAAGCTTTCAGGAAATAAAAGCTGGAGTTGTTTTATTAAGTTTCCCTTTTGTTTAGAGCACAAAATGGCCAACTTGGAGGAGCAAATGTGCTGTAGTAACAAAATCACTGAAGTTAGTGGCTCTTTTACCGACTAAACGGAAAGTATGTTAGACGTGTTCGTAGTTTTTACATTCCTACATTACGTTTCACGCTCCACTTACGTGTACTTCAGTCTACATTATATATAAGTACCTGTTTATCAAGACAATCAGTACATATTATGATTTTTTGAGTTATTATACAGTTAATATGTGAATTATTAACTATGTTCGACCTTCAAAAGTCACACAAGACTGACAGCTACATTGCGCGATTTGTTTTCATTATTAACGTTGGGCAGAGATTAAAAACCACACACCTCTAGATCAATCGGAATTTATAAATGCTGTAAAATTTTGTTTAGAATGCACATACTTTCAGTATGGTGAGCAATTTTTTGGACAAATATTCGGCACAGCAATGGGATCTCCTATTTCAGCTACCATTGCTAACCTCGTTATGGAGTGCCTAGAGGAATCTGTTATGAGTTCATTAGATTTTCGGCCTGTATTCTTTAAACGGTATGTAGACGATTGCCTTATGTGTGTTCCCAACGATAAAATTCAATATGTAATTGATAAATTTAACAATTTTCACTGTAAACTTCAATTCACTTGTGAAATAGAATTAAACAATAACATAAATTTCCTAGATATGAACATTAGGCATGATGCTGATGGAAGAATAAAAACCTCTTGGTTTACTAAAGAAGTATGGTCTCAACGTTATCTTCACTTCAATTCCGTTGCACCAGCTTGTTATAAAAAAAGTGTCATAAACAGCCTTACAGATCGCGCGATAAAATTGTCCCACGCAGATGACCGCCCCAAAAATTTAAAAATTGTTCGTACTACACTAGAATTGAATGGCTACCCAAAAACTTTTTTCAATCCTATCATTAAAGAAAGAATAAACAAAATCTATAATGGTTCGTCTAATAAAAATAACATAAAAGGTAATACAGACAATTTTATAACTCTACCTTACATTCCGGAGACCTCAGAGAAAATCAAAAAATGTTTGAAAAAGTATGATATAAATGTTGCGCATAAACCTACTAACTGTGTTGGGAAATATTTCTCAAATCTAAAACCGTTAATACCCAAAGATAAACAAACCCACACAGTGTATAAATTGAATTGTTTAGATTGTGATGGAACCTATACTGGAATCTCTAAACAATATTTACAAAAAAGAATGTACGGCCATAAATATAGCACAAGAAATAACAACTTAGAAAATTCCACCGCCCTTGCTAAGCATTGCTTTGATTATAACCATCAATTTGATTACAAAAATGTTAATATCTTAACTAAGGAAACCAATTATTATAAAAGATCTATCCTGGAGATGATTCACATAAAACGGGACCCCAAATCTGTAAATCATAGGGTAGACACACAAAATCTAAGTCATATTTATACTAATTTGATTAAATAATCTCTTGCAAATTCTTACATACGTCTTTATAAGTGTAGAAAATGTTTTTAGGAAGAATTCGTAATAGTTATTTCCCAGTACAGGCCTGAAACCGTTCTTAAGGGCCTTGTCATAAATCCTACACATCTGGTTTCGAAAGTAGATACTTGACAAATAACTTCGTTCTTCTCATTTGTTGTGAGAATACCAATCAATATGCACTCATATATTTTAATAATATTACTGAATAGCGGATTCTTACTTCAAAAAAATAATTTTTTATACATTAATTCTGACGATACAATTCGATTATTCGTGGTTCTGTTCGTTTCGACGGCGTGGGCTCTTTTAATTGAAGTTTAATTGTGCGATTTGGACGCTTGTGCTATAATTAGTTTTAATAAACCCCCTTTTTAGACATAGCGAGTCTTCTGATGATGGTCGTGAGACCGAAACGTACGTAAAGACGAATAGTTAAAACAAAGTGTTATTGTGACCTATTTCCCGAGAATTTTTATATATAATTCATACTGGGTCAAGAATCTTATTATTAGTTTTCATTATTATCATAATTTATGTTAGTCAGATTGTATTATCTGAGCACTAAATTCCCTCATTCTTCTTTTGGTAACCCAATTTTGCGCTTTCGGACACTTCTGCTGGTTGAACGTTTGATCTTAAGATTTATTAATTGCCTAGTAACATGTTAGTTAACTCTAAAAAATTATACCATATGTTTTATATAATACTTTATGTATTAATATCATATTTTTTAATCAGGTGAACTGTTAAAATCAATGTATGTTTAAGAACGAATAATGTATTCTAGAGTGGAGAAAAAAATGAATGTGAACAAGTAAGTTGAGAGGACCAGTTATCTGCATCCCCATCCTAGAAAATTCCACTTCGCACACGATCACACAACAGGGCAGGGTCAAGTGTTAAAAAGGACTTAACCATCATCAAGTCGTTCTATTGTGACGCGGAATCTATCCGGAATCCAAGAATTTTCACCACCTCTCTTAAAGTTTTCGTAGCGAAATTAGAGAGAGCGTTTGTTAAGGCAGGGTGTTAAAAAAAAAGGGAATAGCGATCTTGGCCAAATCGTATATTAATGTATTCACTTGAATTGTTCAAACTTCTAATCGAGGTGAACATGAATTTGCAAGTTAATTAACGGCGAAAGCGAGGTTTGAGCCAATTTCTATTTTAATGCGCAGCCAGATAAGGAGGAGACAATAATAGTTTGAATTTAGTCAAGGGAGATGTGAGTGGTCATATGACATGATTTCGCAATTACCAGCTTGCAACAATCACATCGTTCTTTGTTTGTCGTAGAGCTTGTGTCGGTAATTAGCCAACTTTGCTCTTTATCTGCCTTTCGCTAAGTGCTATTTAGCGAAACGAGCATACCAAAGTATTAACAAAAGATGCCATTAAAATGGTGCCCGCGCGACTCATTAATCTTGCGGTTTTATTATCCTATCTCCTTCTATTTAGATATTACCTTGAGAACTAGAGATTGTTATAGATACGTGGAACTTTGGAAAATCTGGAAAGACATATTCGGTCCAAGAAAATGTTACCTCTCTTTCGATCCATTAGGTTGACACATCATCTGGATGAAACGTTCGGAGCCTTGAAGAATTCTAAAATATCTCGAACATATCCGATTTTGGAAATTATAGCTTGTATTTTCATTGTCACAAACCTCTTTTCCATATATGTAAGTATTTTGACGTTACTTGTGAGCTTCTCATGTCTCGATCAGAAGAATTTAACGAGTAATCATGACAGAAAAAATTGGTTCTCCAGGTTGAGTTGTGACAACACAAATATTATTTCCAGGCAGCTGTTTCGCTCTGCTTCAACGATTTCCGGCATAGGTGGGTATGTAGTATCTGGCACAGAAATTTTAACCAGCTAGAGATTGTGTTGTAGATAATTGGGAATTTGGAAAATTTAAATTTGGTTATAGAAAACAGTGGCGGCTCGTGAGTTATGAAAGAGGGTGAACAAATAAGAAACTAAGCTATTTTTTCTACATGAAATCCATTCTCCTATTTTTCATGTTGAAAAAAAACGTCTATGAATTTGTTGTCAAAATCTGGGATGAACTGGACGAACTTTTTTTCTATGATAGGACCACCAATACGTTCTGTCGATCTTCTGACATTTCACTTCTCAGAAAAGTTTCCGTCAAAACCTTTTTTCGCTTGTTGTCTGTTATGAACACTGAAAGTGGCAAAATACCACCTGCGTCACACATGTCATCGTGCTCATAAATTTTGAAAGTTCAATTTTCAATTATATACTGTCCAACATAGAATCAGATTTCCAAGTTTCACCAAAATGTTTTTGTGGAAATTCATGTCTACAAGTTTCAGAATTTTGAGAATCAAATAGTGTTTCTGCACTTAAAAGATCCCTGAAAGAAATCGGTCGCTAATTTGGCTTAAAATAGTGTCACATACTTCCTTTCCAATAACCGCTCTGTTATCTCCAACTGTCGTTTTTATTTTTTCCTAGCAGGTTCTTCATTATTCTGTTGTTGATCGTCATTAATTCGAATAATTTGCTGTTGGGATTATTCATTTGCTCTTTTTGCATTTGAGTCTAATTAAATAATATTTCAATATGTGGCATGATGCAATGAAGGAACCATTAGAGACATTCCGGGCAATTCTAATGTTTCAACAAATCACTTGCTACTAATAGTAACTGAAGCCATCCCATTTTCGTCAATAATTTCATCTAAACATTCTTTGAAAGAATCTTAGTTTTCAAATAGTGTGTCTACTTTTGAAAATCCAGCGTGTAAAAACAGCACATGGTGATCCCCAGGTTGGAAAAGATATAGTATAAGTATAATTAATTCGAAGAGAATGGAACTGAATTATGACGTTAAGTTAAAAGATGAGAATGACAATGAGATGAATGATTGTGCAGGCATGTCGTCCATTAACAGAGAATTATCAAAAATTTCTATTCAATCGGCAACTCTACCAAAACCATACCAAACGTAATCATGATAATATTCAAAAGACTAGAAAGTTGTGGTTGACTAGATTTTTGGCCCATACATAAGAATGCCCAACATGGCATAATAAATACGACATACCCGCTTCAATGTTCCCACACACAATGCTGAATCGATCTCCCTGCCTAAAAATCATAGATCCCGACAAAATGACAACAATTCCGTGAATTTATGTAGAATGATAACATATCGCGATGACTGTACAGCTGCCGCTATTATAACATAGATGTCAGGGTATGACTCATCCGGACTTATTTATTCAAATTATTACCAATTCAAACAATAATGAAAGTAAACTCTGCAACAGAATTCACACCGTTATAGGATCCCCCAGATCTGTTTTATCAGTGCGTGACATTGTGAATAACATTATCAGTGGAACATCTGCTTTCCGGCAGATGGTGTTGAAGCATCTAGGTTCTCCAAAGATTTTCAAAAGTGGTAGTTATATGATCTCATGAGAAGCGCGAAGAAGTTACCCGGAACTAATGGACGGGCTGGAGAACAAAAACATTGCCTATTCATTATAAAACTAAATGTGTTTATATTTCACATTGCAAATTAGTCAACAATGAACAACGATCTGCAGTTTCTTCTACCTAAATACTTTTTCCAGAAGTTTTTCAACCGATTCGTTGTTGAAATCGAATCGTATCTATGCGAAAGCATCATATTTGTCTAATATTTTTATTCAAAACACAAATCCTGGGGTGACCCATTACGTACCAGATATATTTATTGAATCGCAAATTTTCTCGAAGATCCGAATCACGAAATGAATTTGTCAGAGGAAGTGTAAAGTGATGTTTGTCAAGTTTCAAGTTTCGATGTTTTCTTGATGTTTACAAATCATGGCAAATGAGTAATAATTATAGCAGCCATTTCCTAATTAAGCAACGCCCCTGACGTCTCCTTCGCTTAACCGAAATATCTCTCGGCTTAATTCCTTCTTTACACTTTAAGTTCTCCTTAGGCTCGATTTAGGCTTTTACCAGCACTGTTCGTGTTAATACGACGGGCGGATGGGTTGGGGATGGAGGTGAGGGGAGATGCGAGAGGGATAATCTAGTAGCGGCAACTCCGGTAATTACGGCGACATAAACAGTGTTTAAGAGAGGAGCTACATTAATTCATTAATTAAAATGCTCTAAGCTAAGTCTCTGAAACCTGACTACATAAAATGAAACAAAGTAATATACAACCCCTTTCCACTGTAGATTTCATAAAGGAATTTACACGTATTTTTGTTCTGCGCCTGAGCCGATTTGCGGCTTTTGCTAAAAACAAAAATAAACGGAGTTACGCTTCTCATGTGGAAACATCCAAGAGGAGAAAAAAACATTTCGTTGGAAACCAATCGTTCGCAAAGTTTCGAAACGTGTAAAGAATCAGTCACCCGAAAGATACAAAAACAAAAATAAACTAGTATACTCTATGGAAATATTCATAAATGAGACTGATCGGCGATTTGTCCCTTATTTATCATTCATAAACATATCATTTGTAAGATGCATTGAGACATCGAGGTACAATAAAATTAAACCAGGTTTTGTCTGCAAGCTGCTAGCTAATACTCATAGGAAAAGAAGACGTGTGTATCCCCAAGTTTCAAGACTTGATACGAATATTTCAAATTTTTAGAAGCAGCTAACAGCGTGGAAAGAGGTGAAATTCACTCTATGTCATCTGAAAGCTTATTTGACAGGGATATCTATGGTCGGTCACTGTCAATATATCAGCTGTATGTCATGTGAACGTCATGCTGTCATCCTGAGGGGTCACAGACAATGTGAACTGTGATAATGATGACACAATTTCGTGTAAGCATATTGAGAGATACAGAATTAAATTTTCTGAATTATGAAGATAACTTAGTTAATTTAACATGGGGTTACAAGATGAAGAGTGTTTACCAATTACCTCACTTTGGTCCCGGCAGAGTCTTATACTTTTGTAAATATGAACCTCTGAAAGGATAGTAGATCATTAATGGACACTATCCAATTCGATGCCCGCCAAGATATAGTTATAGTATTCTTACAGATAATCAATTCAAATATTTAATCGCAAATTCTCCAATCGTCCGAAGTATATACCAGCGCATCCGCCAGTATGTTCGCAGATCGGCAGCACTGAGAATATTATAAATAAAGTACGGAGTCGTCGTATGACAATTACCTGACAAATATACGACCAATATTCACTATAATACAATCTAGATGCAATGTTCTCACAGATATATCCGTATACGTACGTGAACATAATATATAGATCTTCCTTTGCATCCCCTGGTCGATATCAGATGTCAAGAGTGTCGACAAGTCATCCGGAAAAGGAATCTAGCTGGCGTAAATAATCCGTTAGGAAATAGAACAAAAGACGGTACCCAATCAGAGCGGTAACAAAGTAGCGTCTGGCGTCACCCTTTGTTACCGAACAATAGAGCATCGCGTAAACGATGCCTGCTCGGTTGGTATTTGTATATATAAGTTATTATATCGCCAAAGGCACGAAACACCCAATTAAATTATTTATCATCTTGTATACGTAGAAACAATTAAACTTAACGATGTATCAGTAGTTCGTGACTTTTTGAATGGATGATAAATATCACGAATATAGAGACATGAGAACAAGAAATGTATGAAACTTACAATTCAATTGCTCTTTAATTAGTAATATGCAATTTCAACGATTCAAATAATGGGAAGAAACTGAAATCAGCCCTGAAAATCAATAATTCATCATTGTGTGTCCCATGATCAGTAGCTTTTCCATTCTAGTAGGTTTGTGGCTCACCAAAACCTCGGAATATCGCATACGCTGGCTTCCATAAGTTCTTCTGGAATTAGTACATGATGGATGACAGATCTGGCCATTCGAATAGCATGTGGGAGGCAGAGTTTCTTCTATCCCTCGGCATTTCCTACATATAGGGTCATCAGCTACTGAATTCCCAACAGTCTAGCCAATATTTCTGTTTCAAAACAATTATTATCAACAATGATCAAATAGATCAACAAAGAGAATTCGGTTCTAAAGGAAATATGAGCAATTGAATATTTTCAATCCAAAATGACTGCCTACTGCATCCGGTCTATCAAAATCTGTGCCAAGTTCTTGCAGGCCGGAATGATCTTCAAATTCGAACGCAGCGAAGACCGAATTCCGCCCAAAACACAGATAATCAGAATCACTAAAACGACCTTATGGTCTGGCTATAGCGTACGGAGCTTTAACAGGAGATCTTGAGGCTTTGTCCATTTTTCCTTCTGTTTCAAGACTATGTTCTTCTCTGCCGGAGCAGAGAATTCGATGACATACATAATCTTAGTTTGTTTATCGAGAAGGATCTATTTGCTTGTATGAACCTGACAGTCGGAAACGGGTAATTCCAGTGGATCTGGCTTTTTTCGTTTCCCACGAAAGGTTCAATATCTCATGGCATGCCGGATATGCCTACAGCAGGTACAATAACCTCTCAGGCGTCTTTAGACAGCCTCTGTAGATGATATCAGGAGCGTGCACAACTATCACGCGTTGCAGCGATAGACCAAGGTGATGATCTTGGCAACCTGATATAAATCCTTCAGTCTGGATGTAAGCCCGGTTGGCCTCAGGTAGCCTAAGGTCTGCCTTGTTGGCAAGCCTAACATTTCGATGTTTCCGGGGAAAACGATTACATGCCATTAAAATGTTCTAGTCTCTCTAGAATTTTTGTCAATGGTTATTTATATTCAGACCTAGAGAGATCTGATTGCCTTTGGGGACAATATGAAACAATTAATTTGTATGTTTGTCAATATCTTTGTTGTAAGTAGTTAATAACCCTTTCTGAGGATGCCACTGTGTGGTGAAACGATCAATACAGTGTTATTAAAGGGTAAATCTGTGTTTTATTGATATTTTTCTATACAAATTGAGTAAATTCATGTAAACGAAAAAACTTTCAAATTATTTTATTTTAAATAACAACGTAACGTACATGAAGAAGCTAACTTTATGCTACGCCCGAGATACCGTTCACAAGCATTTGTTTGGTGGTTTTTCCAGCGAGTGGAGTTCAACGGCGCTCGCTTTAATGTCATGTCAATAACGATATACCCCTCGTCCGATTGATCCAATCTGGAGGCAGTGCGTAGAGAGAGTGAGGCGGCGGGTCTTTGTCCGAGCGGTCGGTAATATCGTTGTCTTTTGTTATTGGATCATGAATTGGGTTTCAACGCCGCGCCGGTAAAAGCTCCGGAAAGCTCTATTAGCAGTCTTTCTTCCCTAAACCCCTGCTTAGGAGATTTGTGCTGTCATGGCCGTTCCCGCTAAAGGTTTTTACATTGAAATGTGCTTATTCCCTTTGTAGCTTTATACTTATAGCTTTATATATGTATCTGTTTGTCCGACTTCTACTTCTGGGGTCTTCTTGTCATAACATTTCGCCGTATTCTGTAACAACACTCGAATAATGCTTTTGATATCGCTTGGCGTAGAAACGTTTTTATTTTTCCGATGGACTGTTCGAATATCGGCAAAATAACATGTGTAAAAAAAGAGTTACACATTGAACTTCTCAACTTGCAGCACTCTTGAACTTATTGGGAAGCTACCGTTAGTTTCAAATGTTGTTTTTCACTCTTTTTTTGTGGGCCAGGTGCCACACTTTTCCTTCAAATCTTGAGTCCGACGCTTGGGTCTGAGGCGTCAGATTTTATATTTTGACTATATGAGAGGAAACCTGTAAGGTTCTATGAACCTCGGGAGACCCAGCGGTGGTAAATTGGGAGAGAAGACATGCATTAGATTTTTTATTAAAGTTTGGAGGGTCCAAGCGTCAGAAAAAACCCTCACTAGTTGAAGAAATCCACAACTTTACCGTTCTATAGAAGAATAAAGTCTAGTAGAGAGAAGTTCGATAGGTCTAGAGCTTGATAATGAAGAGTTGACCGGCTTCAGCTTGTCTACCGAAAGGATCGGCTTATGCTCTCGCATAATCAGATCAAGAGCGCGAGCCGCAATCTGTCTTAAGGTACAGTAAATCAGAGTCACCGTTCGACCTCTACGTAGAAACCAACAACGTTCCGTCTGAGCTGAAAGGAGGAAAGACTCCATTCGTAACGCTCAGAAGCGTGAGCCGCGTTCAGCCTAGGTGCGCTAGCTTGATTCGTTTTCCAACAATCGACCACCGAACAGTGAGCAAAATAAATCGAATAGCGTCGAGTAATTCGACGGGCCGCTTTGCTCAATAACTCGAAAACGGCTTGAAGTAAGACATTCAATTTTTCTGCCAGTGAGTTTCGAGAGTGTTATCTAGTTTGTGTCGTAATTTCAAGTCGATTGCATTTACCATATGACCGCTACACGAGAAGTTACATAAAGTCGAAGCCAACTTTATCAAATATGTAATATGATAATTATTGTTCTTCTAATGAAAGAAAGGAATCCATACGTTTGGTGGTGTATTCGTTGAATGACGTTGATAGCCAGCTATTTCCTCAAATATTTTGATATTCAAACATCATACGATATAATCAAAACTTGTAATTTCCCAGAAGAAATCAAGTTTGCTGATGGATGCATTAGAGCGTAATATTGTCCCGCTTTCATTATAATGTACGTGCTTCGGGTTAATGCCATTCTAACACATTTTAACAAACTTCGTTACCACAAACTGTTGTTCGCCGAATCGCGTTCCTAAACCTTTTAATAGTATATCAGACGGGAACTTCACCAGTCAAGATGTATTCCATTAATCTTAGATTATCGGATTTAATTGGAGTGGTTTCTTCTTTCATTATAAATGTAATTTTGAGTCATTGTGGAACAAATTTGTCTTTAACTATAATGTCTTACCAATAACGTATAAGGAAATCCATAAGATATACTACATTGAATAAGTATCGAAGATACTCTGAAACAATGATGATAAAAACCAATTGTATTATATTAGTTATTATTGGGGCAGAGGTTCCAAGAACTCAAAAAATCGATGTTAGAAGACCTTACTTCATTGCAATTCATCATTATATGATTAAATGAAAGAACAACTACTTTTTTTGTACCACTTTTAATAATAACATGAAAACTTTACTATATTTTCAACACAGTAGTGCCATCAAACAGATACATTAATTTCATCGTTCCAAGAACTTATTATGCCCAAAATACAGAGTGTATAAAATGAGAGCAGTACCTGATACTTAAACTAAATTAGTAATGAGGTCAATTGTACAGGGTAGGCAAATTTCGATGTTTGTATAGGGTAACTCGGTAACAATAGGAGATACAAAAAAATGGATGTCACGATCTCCTTTTTAGAGACAAATGAGTGAATGGTCAGTTTCCCAGTGGACTTTTACTTCATATAGATCTAGATTGTTAGTGAGGAATAAGTCAAGCGTATTGGCATAATGATAGTTTTTATCAGGGGTCCCTGTTGGTTCATTAATTAACTGCTCGAAACCATAGGTAATGGCGACAGCCTCAGCCTGTCGTTCTGCGTCATCCGTCTTGTTTGAGAACTTGAGCCAAGCGGAGTTGTGAACGTTGAAATCCCCCACGATAATAATTTTCTTCTTCTTCTGAATCTGAAACGAGTATGGATCTCGCAGCAAGGGGAGAACGTATGGGTCTTATTACTGAATGGATTGACCTGCGTCTTAGTTAAGACCAGTATGTCTGGTTTGTCTGTCTGTAGGTGGTAATTAATGAACATCGTTTATGTTTTTGCTAAGACCTCGAATGTTGCAGAGGTCTATCTTCAGTCTTATATTTTTCAACGTTCGGTTCCTTCGAACACTTCTCGGTCGGAAATCCAAATGGATAGTTTTTTTCTTGCCCACTTCACAGCAAATTTGGTCGAGGTGGTGGTATTTCACCGGACGATGCGGAAAACGTCTACCACCTATGGTTATCCTTTTAGTCACCTTTTACGACAGGCAGGATTCACCATGGGAAAATTCTTAATACGTCCCCATACAGGCTAAATTTTCGCCCACAATCACGTTTTGGATGTTACAGACAGAACAAATAATGAAGCTGAGTCCGACGATTGCAAAATGAAACGTTCATAGACCATCCAACGATTGGAAAATATATTGAGGCTCTCAAAAAGATACAGCGAGGGAGATATTTGTGCTACGAGCCATTACTTTCGACTCAGCAGGCGCTACTTAAATTTAAAAAAAACATCGCGATCATACCGAGAGGATAGTGTTAATAATAAATTAGGGATTATAGAAATGGAAATATTATAAATATGCTATAAAAGAGTTCACACTGTGGATATATTATAACACTGTTGATAAGAAATAATCACCCTTATCCACTGAAAATACTATTGAAGCACTGAGGACTTTTCGGCTACCAAGTACCCATCATCTTGAATACTATTTGAGGATAATGATGTAAACAATGAGCCCTCAGCTGGAGATGAATCAGAACTCAATAAATTGCTTTTACGTTTATACATTTCCATCCCTTCTAAATTACCCAGATCTTTGTCTGCACTGTGTTTTAAAAGTGATAAACTTATTGAGAAATGGCGTGATCTGTATTCAAAATATGTCCGGCTACCGCTGATTATTTCACCATTATTTTTCTTTATATGGGCAAAATGTTCTTTATAACGAATTAAAATGTTTCTTTCTGGTTTGATCCACATAGAATTTTGAACACGACTCACAATTGATTTTGTAACTCTTTTATTTGTCGAAATCGGGAACTTCATCAAAGGTTTTGCCTAAACGGTGTTTTAGCTTGTTCTTACATCTAGAAACTGGTTGTATTTATAAGACAAACTATAGAATTTATTATTTACTGAAGAACGATAAGTGAAACTTTTGGAATGGCTCAAACTTGGTTAGATGGTTACGTTCCAATTTCCTTTCATGTTTAGAAAGTAAGTTATTGATCAAAGATTTGTGGTAACCATCATCCAACACAATTTGCTGAAGTTTCTCAACTTCGTTGTTATAATTTCGATATCTCAAAAACCCATGTAAATCAAAATCTTTACTTATAATCGCAGAAATGTCATCAATGTATCTAT
Source organism: Endomychus coccineus (assembly GCA_958510875.1). Taxonomy (NCBI): domain Eukaryota; kingdom Metazoa; phylum Arthropoda; class Insecta; order Coleoptera; family Endomychidae; genus Endomychus; species Endomychus coccineus. The sequence goes on from OY294069.1 coordinate 178,218,654, forward strand.
ACCAAACTTTTGGGAACTGATTCAATTTTGATTTCAAGAAGGCTTCAAGTTCGCTTAGAAAAATATTGACCAAAAAACGAGAGAGTCGATTGTACATTGCACATCAGTAAACTAAATTATAAATCAAAATGTGTCTGTTTAAATACTATTTGGGAATAGAAATGTAGATGTAAGAAACGTTTAAACGAAAAATCAAATTTATTGAAATCGGATTCATCTCCAGCTGAGGGTAACCCATTGTTCACATTATTGTCCCCAAATAGTATTTAAACAGACACATTTTGATGTATAATTTAGTTTACTCTGATGATGGCTACTAGGTACCCAAAAGGACCTCAGTACTTTAATAGTATTTTTAATGGGCAAGGGTGATTATATCTTATCAATAGTATTGTGAATATGATTGAGCATTTAAGAGCAATATCTCATAATCATGTTATCGTATTTTGTCGATATTATTTTTATTACGCCTATCAAAGAACTAATCTCTTATGTTTGTCTAAATGCCTAAAACGGTATTGCAAACATTGGTCAATTTCTGTTAGTAAACTGTTTCATTTTAAACAGGAATCGAAACTTTAGCGGATCTAATGAGAAATATGAAAACCGGAAGTAAATATGTTTAAAGATGATTTCAGTGCAGCTTGCGAACATTTCAAGAAACGTTGGCTTTTGGGAGGAAATGTAAAAGATAATCATCTAGACTGAATATAAAGCGGTCTTTGAGTATAAAAGTTAATCATTTTAATTTAAACATCGGCTACTTCTTAATCTTGGTAATTTGTCAGAAGTAGGAATGTATCTCAGATGAACCTCATCTTCCAGAACGGGGCCATTCAGCGTTGATCAAAGATACAAAGCGTACGGCGATTCCCTTAATTTTACTTTTGATGTCATCGTAGTTAGTAAGTTGACGAGAAGTTGAAAAGATATCTCTTGAATCAACTCCCTAATGACTCTTTTCATCAACTTCCTATATACGCCCGATGCTTGTTACGACCGACCAAGACGTTCTTCCCGGATCTAAACTCGTTCAAGTAAACACGCTTTATAAATAAATATTTTTATATTCGAACATGTGAAACGCGATTCCATATGAACGTTTCCAGTTCTTTAAAACACGCTGTCAACAAAAACTGGACTAAGAGTTAATGAAAGAAATTCTTGATGATTTTATACACTTCAAGTTGTGATGTTAGGTCATAGGTGAAGATTGAAACAATGCAAGTCTGGCGCAGCCGGTCGTGTATATGTTTACGAAAACCATTCTAGTTGAAGAACAAGAACGTAAGAGATATGTGCTATTGGGTGTATCGCTGCTTTTCATGGTGCGTTATGTTCAGATAATAGTAAACAGCGAACAGGCTAATTTCCTATACATGACCTGTTTATAAGATATTTTGAAATATAATTTAGTGCCCCATTGGGAGATAAGCCTTAGCGTTTAAGCAGAATAAAGTTTTTACTAGCTTGATATAAAGCTGGTAAAGCATTGGAATAAAAACGGAGGTCGATACAAACTATGAATATATAACCCGCATACAACATGATTTTATTGGGGTCCCTATCTAAATAGGATGGGCAGAATTCAGGGTCTCGACACTTTATGGCATTATCATAAACCTATTCGATAAGATTAATTTTTCATGTTTTCGATATCTTACTGACTAAGTTATGAAACTGAAAAAGACATTTTCGAAAGGAGTAAAGAAAAATAGTGTAAGCATATCATGAAAATAGCAAATTTGAAATCTCAGTTCCTTCATTTATTTGAATAACACCCCATATTTTTTTAATTTGATTAGAAAATATATGAAGTAGTATGCGATTTAAATTGATATTGAATTGCATTTATTGAAAAACAGAGGCCGATACTAACTATAAGTATATATACAGGGATATGTCTTGGCACCAACTTTGTATCTTCTCCATATAAACACTCTTCTGGAAGAGTCTATCTATCCCGTCCACAGCTTTGCAGATGATGGTATCTATACTGCTTTTTCGTCTAGAGCCCCTATGCCACCAATGAAGCCATAGGAACGAGATAGAAACAATCAATGGAGATCTGGCAAAGATTTTGAAATGGGGATCTGTCAATCTAGTAGAATTTAATGGAACCAAAACTCAAACTTGCGTCTTCTCCATGTATGGAGTTCGACTCCCAGAAGTACCCTGAAGCTCTTGGATTCTACCCAGAAAGAAGCTATTCGTTTGATTGATGATGCCACATTGACTTCTCTAGAACATCGTAGAATGTTTCTATAGATATTTCTGTGGTCGGTATTCATCAGAAATCTCGTCTGTTGTTCCACCTCGAGAGATTCCAGATAGGAGAACTAGGCGAGCTCAAACTAGTCATCCCTTCATTGTTAACCTCGAGAATTGCTGAACTTCATTCGGTGTCCATTTTTCTATCGAAGAGCGAAATTCTGAAACTCTTTACTTAGTGAGTCTTTCTCTATGTCTGCAACCTCCGAACCTTCAAGAAAAATTTGAATGCCTATCTCTTTTCCCAACATTCCCCCACTGGCTCACCCGATGTTCTCCGAACATTATAGGCTTCAGTCTCGTGTAGTCAATGTATATATATATAAAAAAGAAGAAAAGTCTCACTCAGTATGACTTGATTTTATAGGGTCACTATCCATAGGATGAGCAGTAATCAGGGTTTTGACACTCTGTACCGCTAGTCCAGTCTATAAGCTGAGGATTTTGGCCGACTTTCTAAAAAATAAGCAAGAGGTCGTATCAAAAAAATTCTTTTTGCGTAATATTCTGTGGCCAATTTGAATCATTCGTAAGGGTTGAGCTAAGTGGACACGGCCTCCCATTCACACCTAAACTCTAAATTAACCCTATTTTCACCCTCTTTCCTAACATAACTTTGAATTTATTTAAATAATGGGTTTTTTCGGTGAGAACCTGAAAATAAAATCTTTCCACGTCATTGAAATTATCGTGTGATAAGTCGCTATAGGGGTTTTTGTGGTCGCTGATTACGAATTTGATAATTAAAAAATTGAAAAATTTCATTTTCTGGAAAAACGAAGAAAATTTTCTTATGAAATCTTATTTTTTTAATAGTAGTTTTTTGAGTGTCGTGTTGATTAGTATTTGTGTTTTCGATGTGCATGTTAAATTATAAAAATTAAAAGTAATGTCAAAAAAAACAATTGTTTGAAAATTCCGAAAAATCGAAGAATATTACAAACTTGTATAAATTAAAACAATGATGCTTGTATTTTTTAATGTTCCTTCATTTTCCAAATAATCCTAATGTTATTTTCAAACGTTTTTGATGTCAAATTCGTGTTGAAAAATATCAATTCTGCTGGTAAAGAATCATCGAACTATAACTATATCTTTGTCTATTTTGAAACTCCCTTCAAGCACTTACTATACAAGTTAAGAAGATACGGACAAATTACAAAATACAGTCTGGACGAATGTTTGGCGCCACTATAAGGAGTTTAAACTACCGGAAAATAAGCATTCACCATAATCTGTATAATCTTCGAATATATTTACCCATTACCTGCAATTTAGAAGTTAAAGACTATGAGAAATCCATGGTGAATCGACAAAAGCGTATAGTATTTCCCATAATTTTCTCCTGCAAAGCGGAATAAACGTTCGAAATCAGAATTTACCGCCAGACACAAGAACAAAACGACCGTTTTCGCTTGGTTAGACTCTATTTACGAACCGATTGTACATTGTTTTCGGCGCTCCTTTGTTGCTGTCTTCAAGTTGAATAGATTTTGACGTTCTAGTTATCCGAAAAATTGTTATGAAAATATGTATGCACCCACATCTGCTCTATACTGATCCATCTACGACTAGTTAAGGTTATGTCAACCATGTTATAGGGAAGTTTACGTTTAATCTGATAAGTGGAAACAGACATTTGTCAATTTTATGAGTTAACCAGGCATAACTAAAACGGTGCGGTATATAAAGTTGACATATTCTGCCCAATAACACTACCTACGTGATTAGAAAGTGTATGCTCGAGGGTTTCATGCAAGGCATCCAAAATACTTTCCCAAGCAGATGAATTATTTGACTGCTTCATAAAAATTAAATCAAGTAAGGCCAAGTCCAGATAAATGCCATTACCTTAACAAATCCTGAAATTAAACGAAATAGAAAATATAATGAACTTTGATCCATAGATCAGGATCACTAGTGAATAATCACTAGTAAGAACCGAAGATATATTTGACAAGATTATATACAGATAAAGACGTGGATGAGCTTTAAATTATACTCTATTACTATATTAAAAGTTTATTCGAACTCATAATATGACTCATGTTTCACAAGGTACGGTACTAGTACCTTTATTTAATTATTATATATACGCTATTGTTATTTGCTTTTGTTAATACAATATTTCGCGTTCAAATCCTTCTGCTAGTTAAATGCATGTCTGTGGTATATATACTAGCTGTTGTTCTCAACAGTTAAGCTTATAAGGCGTAGGCGTCAATTTACTCTATATGTCCTTGAAAGCTGATTCGAATTGATAACATGCGTGTTTTACAACTTTATGTTTTACACTTATAATCGGAGATGCAATTTCTTGGAAGTCAAACTTCGTTCGTACCACATTGCTTGTCTTTTTTTCAACATAAGGAAGACAGTTTATACAAAACTAAAATGTAGCATTGATTGAAGCTTCCTTCGACATATTTGAGCAGTGATTAATAGATTTCCAATCTCTTCTTATGTACTGGGTATAATAGTCCTTTGAAATTCACAAACCATTTCTATCGCATTGAAGACACAATCATATGGAGGCTGAAATAAAGTTAGATTTAAAGTTCTCATCATGGTAAACGTATTGAAGCAAAGCTTCATCTAAATAGATTTTTCATTTCTCCAATTGTAGAACGTACAGAAAAGACCTAGAATATAGGGACTCAGTTTGTTCTTGATTTTCTTTTAATAGGCAACCGTTTAGGTATCAACTACCGCGACTATTCATTAAATATCCCATGGCCATTGTCAAATAAATTGTTCTTATTTGACATGGCCCTATCTATGGTTATAGTAATAAAAGCGAATGGAAAAGCTATCGTCAGATGTTGGATTGCAATATGTTCGGGTAGAAATAATGGCGCTTGATAAAACTATAATCCGAAGTAGGACTGTTAGAATATAAAAGACAGATTACTCGGTCAAATGTCAAAGAAGAGCTTCGATATATTCGGCACTGATTAAAAAGCGACATCAAAGCCAGCTCTGGATGGGGTAAACGACAATCACAGCCAACAATCGCTCCCCAATTTACTCACATTGTTGTCTTTTTTCAATCGATATCCACTCTTATTTTTAGAGTTTCATTTGTTAGTGTTTCAATTTGGTTCCACAACGTCGTCCAACGTGAACTCCTCATAAAGTTCCATTATTCCACGCCGATTATTCGACTGAACGACTAGCTAGTTAAAGATCGCCTTTTGTTTCGTCTAGTTCTTTGCTTTTACACCAGAGGCTTCGAGTTATCAATAATTGGTTGGTAATACGACCTTTTATTCTAAACTAAGCTGGAGCAATTATTTGAATTTGTTTTGTATGTGATTCTCTATTGTTTTTCTTTCGGGGAAACAAAGAAAAATAAATACGACCTTTTTTGTTTTGTTACGGTTCCACTCACTTTTCATACGCAGAAAATGGCTGATTCGTTTTATTTGTATAATAAGCATTCAAAGTTATGGATTTGGTCGATTTTGATAAATTTCTGCTTGCAAGCACAAAGCACTAATCACTCAAGAAAGTACTTTCAGAAAGAGCTTACAAATTACAAGCACTAAGCATCAGAGTTATGGAGTAGGTATAACTTATTCCTATTGTGAACTATCCTGAAGATGTTTCACATAAAATGAAATAGTAAGATAGTAAACCATAGAACCGATGCACAATCATTCAGCCAAATTCACACAAATTTAATTTATATCATGGCGCCGAGATATGATGTTTTTAACTATGGAGATGACTCAGGTCATCAGGGTATCCTGATCACCAGGTTACTATTCCCTTCAAGGGAAGCTCCACAATAAGTTTCACTCCATTGCAGAAGATATTTTCACGAATTCCCTGAAGACGACGATAGTACCAGAATGTCCTGAGCCCCAGGTGTGTCGTAGTTCAAATCAAGCACCGGAATCGTGACCCCAAAACCCCCGAGTGAGAAATGTTGGCTATATATTTGGACATTTTGTCTTACTTTAATTATTTTCTTTATTATAGCTCCTGAAAATGCATTCAAAAAGATGCATTTTCCTCCGCACAAATGCTAAAATGCACATTAGAAAAATAAAAAATGGTAACATTTTTTCTAAATGACTTCCTGAATCGATTAAAAGAAATTATCAAAATCGGTTCATCCGATTTTTTTTTTACTTTGGCCTTATATCTGCTTCTATTTCTTCGACTATATTACATTATGATTAGTTCTTAAATTTGACATGTTAAAAATACTATTGTGTATATAAAATGGAATGAAATATGTTTATCTAGAAATAAATGAAATGAAATGTTTGAAGCTTCAATTGAACTAAGTGCATCGAGGCAAACTGCAGGATGGATATCTATGAAGTTGGTGGTCTATTAATCGAGCGGTTCGAACATCTAACAGTGGTCTTCGACAATTACCACTGATCGAACCTCAATTGCTGTAGGTCACTCAGGTTGCCCCTAATTAGTTTAAGCTCACTAGTCTGTTCATTGTAATTGAAAACCTTAGTAATTAATTTAAGATGAAAGCGCAGGCAGGTTCGTTTTCGATGCACCATGCACCACAATACAACAAAGCCCAAACATAGCCCACGGCCCAGAATGTTGCATGATATTCCTAACATTCCGTATGAGCTGGTAATGATGCAACTTATTTGATATTCGATAAACATTGTTATATTGTTCGGAATCAGAATGTATTCTTTGGCGAATAAAACAACGCAACCGAACAAATAAGACCGAATTAATGAAGTAAATGTTCATTACGAGGCTTCATTGTTCAATTGTAAGTAGAGAAAATGTGGGAATTCCACAAACCATGATAATGAAAACCGAAGAAATTCAAATATTCATTGCACAGACAACAACTTATTAGCGCTGTAATTTTTTTGAATATTTTTCCGGCTATTTGTTCTAGTTGATTAGTTAACGAACCTGTGAGAAGAAGCATTTGCTATAATGAAGTGCCAAGTTTTCACGTTTCGCTATCCCTCGAACAGCTAAAACTATGTTTGTAGGCTCATTTACAATGTGTTATTACCTTCTTTTATAAGGACTTATAAGTACAAACCAGTGTTATAGTCTAGTAGCACTGTTTTCAAAATCGACGATTTTGGAAATTTCATATATAATTTTTCTAAGGTTTTCATAATTTCCCAAGTAAAATAATGAAAAATGGGAAACTGAAATATGAATTCGTACTTAGAAACATATTTTAAACACTTTTTGTTACTTTGTTTAATTAAAATTTGATTTTAGCAATCAACTAACTTGGTGGAGATTTCGACCAAATCGGAAAAAAAACCACTTCCTATGAGAGAAGTGATATTGACGTTGAAACTTAGGGTCCTGTGGGTCTTTCCTCTCATGTGAATCAAGTTTGAGTCCAAAAAATGAAAAAGGCCCAATTAGAGCCCAAAGCAAAAAAATCTGCCCCTCTGAATCTACTTGTCGTACCAAGATCTGCTTGGGCTTAAACTAAGGGGAAAAACATTCGAATGTATTCGAATGGTCTAATCCGCGACTCCATTCGACTTTATAGAATCGAGATATGAGAGTTCAAATTTCGACCCTAACTTATAACGGGCGTTCGGAGCGAAAATATCCAAAAAAATCCTACACTACATAGGTAAAATGGAATAAAGTCCACCGAAGGGCATGAACGCAATTGGAAGTTGTTCAGACGAATCTGAGAGACTGCAGAAGGTTCTGAAGTCAAAAAATGAAAGTGCCATCACCAAAAAAAATTTCGACGGTTTTGGACCTCTTATTTCGTCACATTAGAGAAATTATAAATGATATTTCCTAACCAAAAGTTAATGCTACTGGACTATTAACAATCCGGAGGACTTCTCACTCTGTTTTTCGGTTGCTTGAATAGATCCGACGGAAAAAAATACAATTTAAACTTTCAGTTGAAGGTATAACAATAATAAGGTCTGTCTAATCGAAATCGACCAGTACCTAAGGTCAAAAACTTGCCAAGTTTGCAACGTTACTGAACTCTGTTTACCGGTTATTACACCATCTATGAATAGATGTCTGACTTAGAAGATCAAACAATGTACCACATTGACTGATAGATTTCTCGAAGTTTACAAAAGTTTCAATTTTCCCGTTTCGACAATAATTGAATTACTGCAAAGAAATCTATTCAGAATGAAAGGATTTTTTATTTAGATAAAATATGCATCTTATTCAAAATTTCACCACCTCCGAAAAAAATGATGTGATGTACCGTACAAATCTTGTTTTCGATATTATTCAATTTGCATATTGTTGACAAAACAATATTTGAAAATAGAGGGATTAATTATTACTGACAATTATATATTATATATTCGTTTTCAATAATTATGAATCAATATTAAAATATAAAATATAAATACTTATTGAATGACTCAATTGAGGTACAATTACAAGTGATAGGTACACTTTAGTTCTAAATATCAACTCCCAATTACAAACTATATTATATTACTTAGAATGATGTCCTATATCACTATCGTATAATATTAAATTACATTAATATTTTGATGTATGTATATCTATCTAACAAAAAGAGTAAATAATCAATTAACATTTTTTATTTACCAATTTTGATATTGAATTGGATATTACCCCGCAATGAATGTATTGTGCGCATGTATCCCAATAGTTTCAATGTTTCAAAGGCGGCTTGCGCTCTTGCGAAAGACGAGGTGAGTGTAGCTAACAAAGTAGACTGCGGCTCACTGCGCAACCATACAAGCATCGGCTCGCGCTCTTTATCAGCTTATGCGAAAGTTGGGCGCTCCTGATCGGCTCATACAATATACAGAGTGAGTGTAGGTAACGAAGTCGTTCTTCTTTCGCTCAAACGGCACGTTAAGACGTAGCGAACGTAGCTGACGAGGACATTCCTCCTTTCGGCACGTTGTTGTTTTCAACAAAGCGGTTCTCGCAGAGTATGTACATTGATCGATATATATTGTATAAAATAAAGGAAGAGGAAAACATAGATAAACAAGAAATAGAGTTGTGGTATCCCATACGTTTTTCTTGAAACTAATCCTTTTCACTGCAGCTTGACTTGATCGATAGTGGACCTTGCGGTGGCGTATGTGCTCTATTTTGTCAGAAACGCAACATCTGACCGCTAAGTGTTGTACAAAGATAAATGTCTTGAGAGTACAAAGTGTGAACGCCGACAATAAGCCGTAGATATGTGTTGGATGGTAAGTAGGTAGTCTGCGATAATCGTGTAAGAGCCGTTTGACATAATGTATAGTCGAGTAAGCCAAGCGTGTATAAGAGATCATTAGTTAGCAAAACACTTCCATTGTCACCTTTTGTGTCGACAATAAGGTCTTAAGTACGTATCGGAGGGCATGCCGACACTTCAACTCCGATAGCATGTGACCGTTTGTAACTTCTTTGAAAGTGCTCTCTCTTTGAATGCAACGATGGATATTTACGTATGATTTCGAGGGGTGTGATGGAAGTATTACCAAAAATTTATACAGAACTGTGAACTGAAATTTTACGTAGTTTCGTTAAAAGCAGAGTTTCTCAATCTTTTTGATAAGTGTGGCCCTGTTTTTATAATAGTACTTATAGTTTCATTACAAGATTCTGTAAATGGATTATTCGCTATAAAAGTTACAATTATCTAAATAATATTTATTTGCTTCAAATAGAAATTTCGATATTAACTCAAAAAGTCCTTTAACATTTAAATTTTAGTGAGATAATTGGTACTGCTTCTTTTGCAGATACACTTAGATGAAAGCTTATGTAGTCCACAGAAATTAGACATAAACAGGGCAATTTCCAGAAATCGAAGTAACATTTTGCATTTATAGATAAAAATGTAGTATTTCCCAGGTAAAAAATCACAGTAATGAAAAGGTTTTTAGAACGATGATTTACATAAGACGCTATGGCAGTGTAGTTTTCAAAAGAATTTTCGGAAAAGGAAACTCAACCGTCAAAATAAGCATGGTAAGATGTACTATTTCACATAAAATGTTAAATATAATGCCTGCACTCGATTTTCGGAAAACAATAGTTGCCATTTTACAAGAGACCAAACTATAAAAACAATTTGTTTTCCAAATTTTCCAGAAATTGCGAAAAACATCTCGTAATACCGATGTATAATATAGAAAAATCTTGTCTTCCGGATGGATGCCGCGTCACAATAGCTCAACCTGATGCCGACGTTTCGCCAACCATTACAGGTGGCATCTTCAGGGCAGGTTGGAGGCTTGAACTGAAACTGGTTCTACTGGTTTCTGTAGCCGTATTTATTGTAGGAAAAATCCTTCACGCTACATAGTTCACTGCCTCTATTCCGGTGGTTAACTTCGTTCCGGCACCTGACCCTGCCGTTGTGCGATCATGTGCGAAGTGGAATTTTCGAGGATGGGTTTCCAAATGTTGGGAAGGTAATATCCTGAGTCACGGTTCAGATTATTCGGATGTTTTAGGATTTCTATCGCTTCAAGGATTTTTCGCTGATAGAAGTTTGCGGCTCGGACTAGGATTTTAGTATCTTCAAAAAGGATTTGATGATTTGTGTCAAACTTGTGTTCCGCAAGTGCAGATCTACTATCTACTGGTGTCACGAAGCTTTGTACAGCGCTCATGTTCTTTCACAAGAGTAGCTACTGTACGACCTGTTTCACCAATGTAGACTTTACCGCAACAACAGGGTGCTATAAACACCTTCTAAGTGGAGAGGAGGAAGGGGATCTTTGATAGGTTTGTAAAACTGAGATAATTTTGGAAGTGTGGAAGAACGGGTAAAAATATTATGTTTTTTGAGGATTTTGGAAATTCTATCTGTTATATTTTGAATATATGGAAGATAGGCCGTGGATAAAGCAGGCGGGGGGGTTTCTGGCTCAGGTCGATTTGAAATTTTAGGTGAAGTGTATTTCTTTATCGCTTTTTGAATGTTGAATGTAATGGGAGAAATTGTTTGATAATAAGACAGATGAAAGATGTTTTAATTCTAATTTTAAGGATTGAGGCTGAGATAGGTTGACAGCTCTGTGGACCAGGGAGTTCATGACAGATTGCTTTTGGGCAGGGTGGTGGTGGGAAAGACCATTGAGGTATCTATCGGTATGGGTGGGTTTCCAATACACAGAATGTCCCAGAGTACAGTCTGTCGACTAACCAATACATCCAGGAACGGGAGTGAACCTTGCGATTCGACTTCCATGGTGAAAATGATATTGGGATGTAATGAATTTAAATGATTGAGAAAGGGAACCAGCCAGTCTACTATCCAAGATGTATAATATACTTTTTTTTGGTAACATCGAAATATCTCGCGTTCTGATGTGTCCCACAAGGATCAATCCTTGGTTTTCGGTTATTTTTAATCTACATCCCGGTTATTTCAAGTCAAGATACTCCGTTTGAGTGGACGATACTAAATTGGATGCTTGTAGTGTTTATTCATTCATTTGATTCACTTATTTGTAATTGGGATAACAGGGTTATACCTTTTGTTGAATCTTTGAAGTAGTGAACCACACAAAAAATTATTTCATTTCCACGCCACCTCAAATTGATAACATTTTCTTTGCACACCGTCTGGCATGTTTTTGTCAAAGTCTGTCTTAATTGTTTTGCTGATTTCCTTCCCATTGAAAGGGTAGAGCTGGTTCTATTTTTGTTTCGGGAATCAGTTGCAACTTTCATTTTTTTAGCGACCCGTGCATTTCTCACATGGTCAAAAATGACGTCTTTGATTAGATCAATTTCTCCTCAAACTCGTCGCGAAACTACTCTTTCTGGACTAGTTTAGCGGAAATATTTCAAAGTGTTTTCGCATTACCTTCTTTGTTTGCACGTTTCATGTCGAATCTTTCTTCAAGATACCTGCTAGTTGTTCGTGTGAAGTTTGAGAGCAAAATTTATAATTTAGAATTTTACAAACTTCTGTAAGCTGTTTCCAAACATACAAGTGTTGAGAGATATTGATTTCTCCATTTCCCGATCTATTTCGACCAATCAGCTGCAATCGAACCGTTATTCCATATCGATCAAATTCAAAAACTTTGACGATCCCTTTTTTCACATTTATCAGAAAAATCAAAAAGCATATTCTCTTATCACTACATAGCTATATAAGTAACTATGTGAATTTGTAATTGTTATTGGCTAAATTTATGACGAGTTATTAAACCTTTTTTTATTCACAATAGCCAGGGAAGTAATTGTTTAAGAAATATTTACAGTTCCTATGCTAGTACTGGCTAGTAGAATTAGCACAAATTGTATTGCCTGGCAAATCCATCAACTTGTTATGAGAAAAACAAAACATAATGATGCAAAAACATGACAAACGCATTAACTTATTTCCTCGAATACCAATCTCGCAAAGAATTCTCTCAGAGTATATCGATATAAACGAGTATTTGCAAAATAGGATAGCCGTCAAGACAAAGATGTCTAACATGGCAGAGAAGCCGCTTATCTGTAAACGTTTCAAAATGTAAATCGCTCAAAAACGGTTAATCTGTAAGAGCACTCCACTTTCCTACTTTTGAATTCGCTCCGTTCACAGTGAATGAAGTAGGTACTTAACTGTAATACCTCTAATCTGTTCGGTATAAGCTCTTATAGCACCTTAAGTGCCTCTCAATTATCACCAAGTATGTTCAATGTGACCCATAGTTCACATTGTACGTAAGGTTTTAGCTCCGCTAGCTGCTGTTTGTCAACATTTACAGGGGATTATCAGTCAACTGTAAAACATCACTTCGAAGATTAGAATGTGAGAGACGTTCCGAAGGGTCCTTGAAAATAACAAATTTATATACACGCTCTGCAGTTTATTGTGGTCATATTCTTCACTAAATTGTCGACAAGTAGATCACACCTTGATTTCATATCTATTCTCACCAATGAGATTCATAATATCCCAATTAGATATTAGACAAGCCTCTCTATCGTTTAATATTGTCACCGTTTTGCGAGCATCGCGAAAAGTTACCAGAGAGTTGTGAATAAGATACCTAGCAGAGACGAAACACCTGTCAATTCTTAGCAGCTTTATCGCATTTTTTCGTGGATTGAGTTCTGCTTGATAAAGGTTTGTAATATTTTCGTAGAATCATCATTGTTATCCAATATCTATCGATTAATCAGCCAGGAAAGAATCTAGGTATCTAAGAAATATTCACAGTTTTTATGCTAGTACCTACACCATTTCTGGGACCTGAACCCTCCTGCGGAATAACCGCCAGTACAATATTAGAAGAACTCAAGAAAGAAGTAGCCAACAAAAGATTTCATCACCGGGTAGCACCACAAGGACTGAGGCAGACAAAGATATTTAGGGGGAACTATAGCCAGAAAAAATCTAATATCTGCATCAACCTAAGAAAAAATAAATACTAACGGGTATCCCAACAGGGCACTGCCAGTTGAAAGGACACCTTAGGAAGCTCCAATAAGTAGAAGAAAGAGATGATGCAGCTTCTGCGAAGAGAAGAACAAAACCACCACTCAGATCATCACAGAATGCACTACCTCCCAAAACCCAAGGGCACAACAAAATTATATCAAAATTGTATACAAATTATTTTGATATTTTGGAGTGACCTGAAACGTGAGATGTTGAGCATGAAGTGATTGTCGGGACCTCAGGTGACTCCTGTGACAACATAATGTAAATAAGTATTTACGAAATGCTTAATCGATTTTATAACCTATTACAACGAAGGGAGGTATGTAATATTAGGCTTACCTTTACGCATTTAGCTAGACAGTCGAGTTTTTTTGGAAGGCCCAGGTTAGTCAGACCGTCAGACGGCTCTTCTTGGGGTCTGGAGACTTCTCTGTTGTCGGATTAGATCTACTACTACATACTAGTGGTAAAGGGTCGTCGAAGTCGTCTTCTTCATATGACTCAGCCATGGTCAATGGAGGAGTATTCAGGCAGGTCTTCCCCTAACCAATTTTGCAGAGAGCAGAGCATTTCAGCCCTTGTCTCTGACAGAATCAGATCCATTATCCGCACCCTTTCTGGCACCTGTATGACAGATATTTCAACAGAATTAGCGGCGATGGTTCCTTGGTTGAGGTCACCTGGGTCAACCCCTGCTGGCTTTTGTCCACCTCCAGTTGATGGGCCTTCCCTCTACTCCTTCTTTTGCACTTGCTGGTAGGTTCTGTAGGAATATTGGGCAGCAGCCTCTTCGGTGGGGGCAGACGAGCGAAGTGGACTTTGGCGTTGGCAGCAGATCGGAAGAATATTTCGTAACGCAGGGAGTGGATATAGTCGTCTTCTCCCAGCACACAGGTGACCCGAGTATAATGAACTGCTTAGGTATTGAAGGATTTGATTGTAATACATTGAGTGTGTAACAAATATTATTAATAGAGAGCATTCGGGAAGACCTTTGACTTTTAATTACGATACCATCTCACCACTTAAGTCTTTTCTCCACTCCCAAGTACCTCTGCACCTGGTGGTATGTTCTGTAGGAATGTTGGGCAGCAGCCTCTTCGGTTGGGGGCAGACGAGCGAGGTTGGTGTACTTTGGAGTTGGCAGCAGATCAGAAAAATATTCCCTAACGCAGGGCATAGAGAGCGTCGGCTTCTCCTAACACACATTTGAAGGAAAATCATCTATTAATGTGCACCAATTGTTAAACCAGTGACGAAATTCAAGACGGCGTTCAGCAACGCCAGGTTTTAATTGTTGTACAATCAATGCTTGTAAGGATGCTATTTATTTTTGACAATACGTTTTTGGCAATAATAGTATGCGGCTTATATCTTTTGTTGAAATTGTTGGGTCCCCAAGGAACAGAAGTTTTTTTTTCTCTATCTTTTGGGTCCACTTCTACCTGCCAGTATCCTTTCAAGTCTAATACACTGTCACATTCTCGATATTTTCAATATTGTTGAGGATTTACTTAAGCTGTGTCTTGCGGCATATGCCGAAACAGACTCCAAGTCATCCTTTAACATCTGGCCTGCATTTATCAAGAATCTATAGTCAAAACTAAGACAAATTTGCGTGTCGTCCACATAAGATTGAACTGTCGAGCACCCTACAGATTCACACATGTCAAAATATAAATTAAGAAGAAAAGTGGTCCAAGAATGAACCCCTGCGGTACGCCAGATGCAACATCTTAGGAAATACCATGGCATACAACCCTTTGCAACCTACCACTCAAATAAGACTCAAAAAATGCAACCGCCTGCTGATCGAAAAGCAGAAAGGATAACTTTGCGCAAAGTACTCCATGGTCCAAACAATCAAAGGCCTTAGAGCAGTCTAAAAGTATCAAAGCAGTACTAAGACCTGAGTCATCATGACTTCTAACAATATTGTCGACTAAATTTAGTAAAGATGATGAACAAATGAATAAGAACGATACTGTTGAAGCTTTGTACCAATTAAGGTATTTAAGGTTTTAATGGTTTATTGAATAATGACTTCTAATTGTCTCGAATTAATTTGACATATTTCAAACTCTATATCGTTTCCATAAATGATTCTTGTCAGATAGGCGTATGAAAGTTGTTGCTAAGCACTCAACAATGCAAACTACAACGTTAGCACTTTCTGGATTATGAAGAACATGCGAATAGAGGTTAGAAAATTTAATGAATCTTCATTTGATTTCATCGATTACTTTCCAAGTAGTTTCCAGGTTCAGCCAAACGAAAGTAATAATGACCATGAGTAAATAACAAACTTTGGAGTAGATCCATCCTCGATTCCTAATGGAAATGACATTCAAGGACTAAGGACTATTTATCCGAACATTATCAGATATTATTTGTTAACGAGTTAACGAGGTTTCACGTGGAACGTTGTTCCGTGATGGTTAAATTATAATGTCGAAGCGTTTACAGAGTCGCGAGGCAGTAAATTATTAAGTGGGTACAAAATTGCGCGATGGCAAAACATCTGAATATTTTCCCCTGCTTGACGAGTTAATAGCATTTCCACTCTCCCCGCCGCTACATCCACATCCAATGGGATTGTCCGGCTGGTAACCCCTTGATAGTCTATTACCACCCTCCAATCACATCCGAGATTTTCAAGTCAATATTTGTTGCTTTATAAGCGCAAATTTGACGTCTTTGTGGAGCGAAATGATCGGTATAGTGAGGCGATAAATGGCTAAGCTGCATTGTGTTTCGTTTCTGTTTACAAGCTACCGTCGCTCTCTCGTATAAAGCTATTTCATTACGACTATAGGTATGCGACGGCATCGAACGGTTCTTCCTTCTCTATCACGTATCGATTCCACGTTTTCATACCTTACCTGAGTCCAGTAGATCGAAAAACTTATCCCATCCGAAACGTGGACTAGTTTAACAAGATACTAATTATAATAAACCCACGAATATATAGTGCTATATTCAGTTATCATACAGGATTTTGCGCTTGAAAAGGTTATATATAAATTTTCGAGAAATGGGTCACACTAACACATGCTTTATTATTATTATTGGAGCACGTACCTACAATTTATCAAAATCTATCAACAATATAATAGGGAAAAATGAGTTTTATGTGGAAGACTCATTGCATTTTAATGAATTTATAAAAAATCAATCCGTACCCGTAGATCATCTATTAATTTCCTTGAACTTTGTTTCTTTATTTACAAATATAGCAGTCGTTTTGGCATTGAATAGCATAAAAAAACGTTGGGCAGAGATTAAAAACCACGCACCTCTAAATCAATCTGAATATGTAAATGCAGTAAAATGTCTTATGCAAATATTCGGCCCAGCAGTGGGGTCTCCTATTTCAGATACTATTGCTAACCTAGTTATGGAATGCTCAGAGGAATCAATGATAAATTCATTAGATTTTCAACACGTATTTTTCAAACGGTATGGCCTGATGTGTGTTCACAATGATAAACTTCAGATAAACTAGATATAACACAACGTCATCAATGAGTAGTACACATGCAAAAGTTTTCACTTATACACATCACTAATGTTATATTCTTATGACAAGAATTATATTCACAATATTTGAAACCTTGCACGTAGATACGATACTAAGTACACAATGTACAACTAATAAATTCAATAAAAATATGACTTTCGTCTGTACGAGGACCGAGGATTGAGTAAATTAATAACGTCGAGTATCCGACTCAGATATGCACACGTGTGTAAGCGTATAGAAAGACTGCCTGACGCCTGACGCGAGTAATTGCGCACGCGGCAGTATACATAATACCTAATATATATAGCTACAGCGTGACGGCACGTGACGGACTCATGGTTTTACCCCCCATCTGAAATACCTCAACGCTCCTAAACAAGTTTTCACTTCAAAAAGTATGATATAAATGTTGCGCATAATCCTACTTACTGTGTTGGTAAATATTTTTCAAATCTAAAACCTTTAATACCTAAAGATAAACAAACCCACACAGTATACAAATTAAATTGTTTAAATTGCGATGGGACTTATACTGGAACCTCTAGACAATATTTACAAAAAAATATGTATGGCCATAAGTATAGTACAAGAAACAAAAACATAGAAAATTTCACTACCCTTGCTGAACACTGTTTTGATTATAACCATCAATTCGATTACAAAAATGTTAATATTTTAACTAAGGAAACCAATTATTGTATAAAATCTATTCTGGAGATGATTCATAAAACGTGACTTCAAGTCTGTAAATCATAGAACAGATATTCAGTCATTAAGACTTATACTGATTTAATTATTTAAAACCCTTGCAAATTCCTACATGCGTCTTTATTATTTTAGGTAGAATACTCAAATAGTAATATTTCTAATAAGGTCTGACAATCTTTTTCTTTTACCTCATAAATCTTAAACTTCTGGTTCGGAAGTGGATACTTAAGCGTCATAATTGTTAGAGCAGGTGACTCGATTATAATGAACTGCTTAGGTTTCAAATGATTTGATTGTAATAGATAGGGTGTATAACAAATATTATCATAATAGAGACCATTCGGGAGTTACGATACCACATCACCACTTATGGTATACTTTACATGGCGATCCTGCCAGGATCATGAGTGAATCACAGTGGATTATTGCTACATGATTCTTTTTCTCAGTACGACAACATTATTAGTTAGATAGATAGATAGATAGATAGGTAGCTTTATTCAAAGATATGATAGATTACACACATAGCTATCAGAGAGTTAGGGCCATGATGTAGAACTCAACGTATTCAAATGGTATTCGGCTTTTAATAACATTTGAAATTACATTAATAAATAATTTATGACTCCTTAACCCTGCTGTGCTCTTCGGTTAGACTATACACTTGTAGTGTTGCGGGTCATATTGAACCGATACTCTGAAATAGGAAATATGACGAAAGTTATCGCAACTTTCTTGTATATTTGTCTTTATTACTATAATATATGGCATTTTTACATCATGAAAAAAATTAAAAATTATCAAATATTAGAACAATAAACAGAAAAATGTTATTTTTTGCAATCGGGACAATGATACGTAACATGTGCTTTACAAATATATTTGGAGCAATTACAACAATTTACATTTGTTTTGTTTTCACATTTGCGTCGGGCACGTTTGTTTCTGTTGTTGGTCCCAAGTAAAAGCTGAGGAGGATCTTCTAGAGATGCAAGTGGTAGTAAAAAAATTTTCACAACAACGCTACCTTGTTCAATAAGAGGAAGATCTGTTCTTACCAATTGGTTCCCCAGTTCTTATAAAAAAAATTCTTCGTCTAATTAAACATTTTTAATCCAATCCGGATTTATCTCTCGCCATGAGACTAAAGCTATGTTAAGCTAACGCTGATTTTTCACCATTATTTTTCTTTATATGGCCAGAATGTTCGTTATACCGAATTGGAATGTTCTTTCTATAGTGTGGCCCACGCATTTTGAACACGACTAACAATTGGATTTGTCGGAAGCTTCATGAGAGGTTGCCTGAAGGGTTTTTTACTTGTTCTCACATCATCTTCAAACGGGTTGTATATGATGGCAAGTTTGGAAAACAAATTGAATTCATTAATTACTAAGGGATGATAAGTTAAAGTTTTGAACTTTATTGCACTATTTGAAGGTAGTGGCCTCAAATTTGGTTAATTCGTTGAGTTCTAATTTCCTTTTTTGTTTCGAAATCAAGTTTTTAAACAACGATTTTTTGTAACCATTATCTAAAGCTATTTGCTGAAGTTTCTCAACTTCGTTGCTATATGAGTTTTCTGGCTCAAATGGACGTTCAATAACCTATGAACACTATGTAGAGCTATTTGATAATAAATTGGCTTAACTGATTCCGCAGCTATCTATATAGCTATTTGTTTGAGTGGGTGAATTTGAGTGTATCAAATTGGCTATTAAATGTGTTCAAAAAGCTATGTTAAACAAAATCTTTATTTGTAATCGAGAAAATATGATCGACATAATCTGTGCCAAACTTTTGCAAACTGATTTCACTTTAATTTTGAGGAGGTTTCAAGTTCGCTTAGAAAAATATTGGCCTAAAAAAGAGAGAATTGGTTACCCATTATTACTATAAACTAACAAGCGGATGCAACGGGCAATCCACTCTCCCATTTTCTGCAAAAGTTTGGCACAGAAATGTCGATAATATTTTCGCCATTATAAGTAAAGATTTTGATTAACATGGCTTTTTGATGCTTCATGACCAATTTGATATACTCAAATTCACTGTATAGAAACAGAAAGAGATAAGCAGTTTGTTTCCCTTGATATTAACATTGTAAAAGATGGTAATCACTTAGAATTTAAAACATATACAGAAAATCCACCCGAACAAATAAAAAAAGATGCAGTTTTGAGTTATGGTGTAAAGTTGTATTTTTTCAGATGTTCTTAGTTGGCTATGGTTTGGTTTTTAGTTCGCTTTTGATGTGTAAGTAAAAATAATATTTTACTATATCAATTTTGGTCTTGGCTTATTGAGGGATCCACAATTGATAAGATTTTCTTTTATCCTCTTGAAAATAACTTTATTAGGTAGTCTTCCTTCTGGATAGCGACTGAATAATATTTCAGAAGCAATATCGGAATTGTTATTACTTTGAATAAAGCTTTCTAACATATCATATTTTTCGTAATTTTCGTAAGACATTTTCACTTTTACGATTAAATAAGTTAATTGTTATTATGACGGAAGCTAGGTCGTTAATATGCAATTTTCTGACAAACATATAAACGATGTTCTAGATGACCCCCGCCTACTTGGAATAAATATAAAAAATGGTAAACTAACATATTAAAATGAATAATTACTTACACATCGAAAGCGGCCCGACATATGATACATAGTAGAAAGAGAAAAAAAATCCATTTGGCCATAACTCGAAATGACAAATTTTTTAACATTTTCTCAATGTCACTAGATTACACAGAAAAAAGTGAGTCAAGAATGTAAAAGCTATTTTCACAAATAACCACGATAACATGTGTCTAAAAGCCGAAAAATGGTCATTTTGTTTATAACTTGAAAACAAAAGGCGATAGCAAATTTGTGTTTCCGCCAGCAAATTTGTTTCGAAAAAGCGAATAAAAACGAGTTCCATTTTTTTGTATCTCCTGTAGTTACACCCTATACAAACATTGAAATTTGCCCACCCTGTACATATCTAGAAAAAATTAATCGTGAAAATCAAATTTAAATTTGTATTTTAATATTAATTAAGCTGTGAAATTGAGTTTTACTGTTATTTTGCTATTTTAATAATTGTAACTTTATTGGTTTAAATCAAATATCGCATAGGAAAGAACGAACAATTCAATTTTATTCAGTATGAACTTTTGCAAATAATGATATTTTTTCCGTTTATGAAGTGTGATATATCACATCTATTACAAATTGTGTATGAAATAATACGTTGCATTTATCTTTTTACAAACTAAAAAATAAAAATGCCCAAACTATCTACCCGTGTGAGTTTGCTATGTAAGCGAAACAAACTACCACTGGAGAACACCACTTTAGAGGGTGCTAACTAAAGATATAAACAAAGATAACAGAACAGCCAGCTAACAAATAAGAGAGACGCAGAGCAAAAGTAGCACATAACATAACATGTATACGTGTAACGATTTGGAATTCAACCGTCAAGGGGTAGAACAGAGACAGACCAATTCGCAGCCCAAAAGTTTGAGAGAAAGAAAAATACCAGGTGAACTTAGGGGTGTAGACGCTTTAGGATAGGGAGTGTCTTGTGTTTCACCGCCCCTAAACTCGCGTAAACCCTCTGTAAATGTATTAGAACCAGTATTTGACCATACTCTATCAAGTGGTTATCTCTATCGCGGCTTTTTATTTAGATAATCTCAAACGGCCCACTCGTCAATATAAGTGCAATCAGTTGTATTTATATATATAAGCGATGTTCTGAATATTACCCTGATGATGGCCTCTCCTATCCGAGAAATCGAAGTCAACGTCGTGTCTAGTCCAGAATCCAGTAGAAACGGCTCACCGGAACCCGAAAATTTTCGGATTATCAATCAACTGGCCACGTCTAACATCACGTGTTACCCTGTGATTAAAACAAGTGAAGAAGACAAGTCGGGTGAGAAGGACAGTTCGAAGAGCAATCAAAAAAGTTCGGGTAGTTCGACGAATTTTTCGATATCTAGTATTTTGTCTAGGACCGAACCGGCGTGCAAAAAGAATGGACTTTTTTCCTCCGGCCAAAGTATTTTGGACAGTGGCTTGTCGCCTAGTTCTGACAATAATATGTTATCAAGGTAAATTTTTATCCCACTTTCACTATATTTTGTCCACTGATTCCAAACTGACACAAAAGTTTAACGGGAAAACCTATAAGGTAAGGGCCTAATTTCGATTTGCAGCACTAATTGTGATAATTCACTTTCTGCGGTGATAATTTGGAACAGACCAAAGCCATTCATCTATAAATAAATCTGACGCTCTTCCCGGCTCTTCAATTTATCAACAGTTGAGCTTTTTATCAGTATAAAAGGAATGTTTAGAGGAAGAGTTTTGTGGGGCTTAAGGCATTCCAATTATTATTCGTATTTAGGAAAAGAAAGACTTAGAACCACCTCTAACAGCATTTTAATCTTCACCTACACTAAGTTTATAATTTGTTGATTCTGGAGATAACCTCAGTCACCTTCATATTTCTTCTATTGTCGTCTGAATAATAAAATATCCATTTAAGAATCTTTAAATGCTTTGAAAGACGTAGGTTTTGACGGCATAATACTTAAATTTATGCAGTAGTCATCAATCAATTCGCCAAAAATGTGTGAGTATTGAATATACAAAAAGCGCATTTAGAACTGTCAATTTTGGAGTTCCACAAAGAACTGTCCTGGGGTCATAGCAATTTAATATATATTTTGAACGATTCATTTTGCATAAAAACAACTTACGCAAAATATTTGGGAAGATCTTGAGAACAAACCACAACAAGAATAGCACTTTGACGCTCTGCAATCTATCGACAATTGAGCTTTCCTGATCAGTATGAAAGGAATGTCTCCGGGATGAGTTTTGTTAGTCTTAAGGCATCCCATTTATTCGTATTTAGGAAATGAAAGACTTAGAACTACCTCTGACAGCATTTTGATCATCTCCACCTACGCTAAGTTTATATTTTGTTGATTCTGAAGATAACATCAGTTAGCTTTATATTCCTTCTATTGTCGTATGAAGAATGAAATTCCATTTTAGAAACCTTTAAGTGCTTTGGAAAATGTAGGTTTCCACGGCATAATACACTCAACTTAATGCAGTAAAGTCATTTATCAAATCGCCAATAACGTGTGAGTATGAAAAATACAAAAGGCGCATTCAGAGCTGTCTATTTTGGAGCTCCACAAATAACGTCTTGGGTCACACCAATTCAACATAAATTTTGAACGATACATTTTGCACAAGAACTACTGATGAACTGATGATATTTGGAAAGAACTGGAGAACAAAGGACAACAAGAATTTCACTTTGACGCTCTTCCTAGCTCTTCAATTTATCGCCAGTTTAGCTTTTTTGATCAGTATGAAATGAATATCTCGAGAGAGAGAGTATTGTGAGTCTTGCGGCATTCCATATATTCGTATTTAGGAAAAGAAATACTTAGAACTTTCTTTGACAGTATTCTGATCTCCATCTAACCTGAAGTTTGTATTTAGTTGATTCTGGAAATAACCTCAGTTAGCTTTATATCTCTTCTGTTGTCGTTTGAAGAATGAAATATCCATTTTAAGAACGTTTAAATGCTTTGGAAAACGTAGGTTTTCACGGCAACTTAATGCAGTAGAGTCATCTATCAAATCGCCAATAACGTGTGAGTATGAAAAATACAAAAAGCGCATTTAGAACTATCAATTTTGGAGTTCCACAAGGAACGGCCTTGGCCATAATTTAATATAAATTTTGAACGATAAATTTTGCATGAAAACTACTGATGAACTGATGATGACATCTGGGAAGATCTTCAGAACAAAGCGCAACAAGAATTTCATCTTGACGCTTTTCCTAGCTCTTCAATTTATCGCCAGCTTAGTTTTCTTGATCAGTATGAAACGAATGTCTCAAAAAAGAGTCTTGTGAGTCTTACGGCATCCCATATATTCGTATTTAGGAAGAGAAAGACTTAGAACTACCTCTGACAGTATTTTTGTTGATTCTGGAGATAATATCACTTAGCTTCATGTTTTTCTATTATCGTCTGAAGGACGATACCATACAAGAACTGTTAACTGCTTTGAAAAACGTAGTTCTTCACGTCATAATATACACAAATTAATACAGTAGTGTCATCTGTCAAATCGCCAATGACATTTGAGTATGACAAATATAAAAAGCACATTTAGAACTGTCGATTTTGGAGTTCCACAACGAACGTCTTGGAGGCACAGCAATTTAATATAAATTGTGAATGGTGCATTTTGCATAAAAACTACTGATGAACTGATGATATCTGGGAAGATCTTGAGAAGAAAGCAAAACAAGAATAGCACATTGACGCTATTCTTAGCTTTTCAATTTATCGACAGTTTAGCTTTCTTGAACAGTATAAAAGGAACGTTCCGAGGAAGAGTTTTGTGAGGCTTGAGGCATCCTCTAACATCATTTTGATCTCTACCTATACTAAATTTATATTTTGTTGATTCTGGAGATAACATCAGTTAGCTTTATATTTTCTCTATAGTCGTTTGAAGTATGAAATATCCATTTTAAGAACTCTTAAATGCTTCGGAAAACATCGGTTTTCACGGCATAATACTTAAATTAATGCAGTAGAGTAGTCATCTATCAAATCGCCAGTTCCCCACAGAAATGTCCTAGGGCCACAGCCATGTAATATATATTTAAATGACTTACAAATAATAATTGCTTGGTTCAAATCTGAATCATCACTATAAATAAAAAACTATCAACCTTATCCAATTTCTAGTGTTCTAATGTATCTACAGTGTGAACTCGTTCATTGATTATCTCTGGATTATCAACTTAATTTTCAACAAGACTCTTGTTATGAAAATTCTTGACTTCCGGTTGGATTCAACTTATCTAGTGGTTTTCTAATACATACTCATATATTTTACACATCAATATGTTACATTTTCAATTATTCGTGTTTCATGCTTAGACATTTATAGTTGAAATTAATGCGATAAAAGACGTTCAGTGCTTAGTACAATTAAATTCCGCGCTTTAGTAACGTGAATTAGCTTCAAGCGCCTTCTATTCGAGAGACAAAAACGTATGTAAAGACGAAAATATAGTTGGCATAAGTGTTAAGGTGACCTATTTCCCAAAAGATTACATATAATTTATACCAGAGTCAAGAATCATCATTATTTGGTAATTATATAATTTATGTCAAAGTTGCAAAATTTTCATAAACTAATCTACATATCTATCTATAGACATAATCAAGCAATTTTGATTTTGATTTGTTTCCATTATAATCTCTTTTATAATATGCACTATAGTTTGTCTCAATACTCCTTATCCTCTGTATTTCATTCATAGATATTTTCACACATTGAAAATAAGGAACATAATATGTAAATTTTTCATTGTTGCTGACGATGAGAATGAGCATAGCAATGATTGAAAT
Source organism: Endomychus coccineus (assembly GCA_958510875.1). Lineage (NCBI taxonomy): Eukaryota > Metazoa > Arthropoda > Insecta > Coleoptera > Endomychidae > Endomychus > Endomychus coccineus. The sequence goes on from OY294069.1 coordinate 178,243,990, forward strand.
GATGGAATAGAAAAAAACAAATTATCGAAAGCTGAAGAGCTGAATTTAGGGTCTCGACACTCGTACCGTGGTTGATCATGTTCTCGGTTTAAAACCTACGTTAGATTCGAATTTCCCATCACCGAAAATGTATTGAAACAAAGTTCCTTCAGAATCTACGAGGCTGGCCAAAATCGAGATTTTTCCATAACTTACATAAATTCATTATAATAATTGAATTGTAACGCCATAGAATTAGAATTGATCGCGTACATTATATTACAATTAAATAAACATCGTTATGCACTAGAATGATTCAGTAAATCGCATAAAATATAATTACTGAAATTATTGAAATAATGTAGGAATTCAAATACCTATGCATTATTTAATGTCATAAATTATGATTTGTTAGAAGACCCAACATTTAATAATGAATTACGCTGAAAGGTTAAAGGGCACACCGACGAGATGTTTTTTTCTGTTGCTCACGCCTTTATTTGTAGGTTGTCTTGAATTTGCCGATTATGCGATTGCGAGGTTTTGCCGACCATCGCAAATGGCATTCTGAGTGTTAATGGAACTTCAATGAACTAGTTCTTTGAAATTACCGAAAAATAACTTATGTATCACTTTGGAATGTGATCCGTTCTCATGTCTAACACGTCCCTGCTCAAGATTTTTGCGAAGCTCATGTGTCCTGGCCCAATGTGAATATTCTCCAGTGTATTCTGTATTCTGAAAGCACCAAGCCTTGCCTCCCCTTGGATTACCAATTGGAGAGGAGGTAATCCCAGTAGAGGCTTCATTGCTGCAGTGGGCGCTGATTTCGTGGCCCCTGTAATCCTAAGACATGCAAGTCTCTGGATCTTGATTAGTCTTGTCATAGTTCCTCTTTGTTGTACCAAAGAAGCGTATGTTGTTGGTGGTGTTTAACCACCATGTTGTACAACCATTAGAGCATGTTCGGTAGTAGCCCCCATTTTTTCCCGAAGAAGCGTCTGGCCACAAATAATGAAGTCTCTGCTATTTTAATTACTCCTCCCAGCTAAGAGGTTAAGTAACTATATAGAAACTCGAAGCACTTCTTTGCTATAGGAATTCTGCAATGGAACTTCAACAGCTTAGTTCTTTGAAAGTACAGATAAATTAACCTATGTTGGTTTAGAAATATGTCAGAAATGTGGTGAGAGCAATGTCTATTGAAGAAAGCCTTTAATAAAAAATGGTTAGAACTAGAAGATTCAGTAACAATACAACAACTGGAAGCACTTTTCTGTTAATGGAACTTCAAAGCCTAGTTCTTTAAAATTGGCTGAAAAACGAACCTATGTGTAAGGAGTTTAGTAATAATATAGAAATTGGAAGCACTTCTCTGATATAGGAATTCTGCAATGAAACTTCAACAGCCTAAGTTCTTTGAAAGTACAGATAAATCAACCTATGTAGGATCAGAAATATGTCAAAAATATTTGGTTAATATCTATTGAAGCAAGTCATTAATAGACACGGTTAGAGTTAAAAAATGTTGTAACGATACAAAAACTGGAAGCATTTTTCTATTAATGGAATTTCAAAAGCTTAGTTCTTTGAAATCACCAAAAAAATAAATCTTCTAATAAATTTGAAATATAGGGAATATACAGCTTCATCATCTTTGATATATTTCCTTAGTTTGTTACGTATGTTAAGCCATGCAAAATGAAAAAATACGAACTGTAGAATGTTATTAATATATAAATTCTCAATTCAGTGACAATATATCGTTTCGCCATCATCATCATCATTAAAGGGCGGAATATATGCAAAGTGCATATATTTGCATATTTTTACAAATTTCATAAAAAATTGCATATTTCGGCAAAAATAAAATTTGTGTGCATATTTTTGTGTTTTTCGTTTTATCAAAAGATTAAGTGCGACCCTTGCAGATAATTGAAATAATTTAAAAGGTGGGTAGGTTTTATTATTATATGGTTTATGGACCCATTTTATTATTATATAGTTTATTGCCGTCATTTATTGGATGCTTAGGAATTTCCAAGTAATCAGCTTGCCTAATTCACCGAGCAGAAACAAGACAAGAAGGTTCACTTGAAGCTCCACCCCTCATGTTGTCTATTTCACTGGCACACTTAAATAATCCCTGGTGGTGCCAAGTCGTGTTTGGTGGTAGTAAGTATTGTCACCGAACAGAAACTTCTGTTCGGTGCGCGGGGGTCTAGTTGGAATGCGGCGGCTTGCTTTTCTAGTTCGGACTTGAAAGTACCGACGCCAAGTAAACCTTCTTGTCTTGTTTCTTTTCGGTGCCTAATTGGAGAGCAAATGTGATCTCTTCTTTTGTATTTATATTGTATAGTTTAGTTTGTCGATAGATTCCATGAAAAGAGTGATTTCGAAAATATTTATTTCAAACGCCTAAATGCCGAAAGCCGCTTCGTGGATTAAAACTTTTCCTGAGTTGGAGTTTAGTGGGGGTAAAGTGTTTTGCAAAGTTTGTGCCAAAATCATTGTTTGTGAAAAGAAGTTCCAAATTGATCAACACTTGAAAACAGCTATGCATAAAGCTAAGTTGCAGAAAATAAATCTGTGCTTGTTCAGCAGTGTGTGCAAACCGCATTTCAAAATGTCAAACCAAAGAGTGAAAAGGAGGTGTTTCATCAAGACTTATGCAAAGCTTTAGTCGCAGCAAATATACCTTTGAAGAAACTGCAAAATACACAATTCAGAGATTTTTTGCAAAAATATTGTAATCAAAACATCCCTGACGAATCCACACTTAGAAAGAATTATGTGCAAACAGTATACGAAACCGTAATGGAAGAAATTAAAGTTTCACTGGGCGATGAACTTTTTTATATTATTGTTGATGAAAGCACAGAATCATGTGGTCGATATATCGCACATCTTATTATTGGAGGGCTTCAAGAAAATGAACCAGGGAAGCCATATTTAATATCTTCTAAACAGTTAGAGAAAACAAATAATGTGACCGTAACTCGATTTATTCAGCGGTCTCTATGAAAATTTTTTTTACCAAATCCAGTTCCAGTAGAGAAGTTTTTAGTGTTTTTGTCTGACGCAGCGCCGTATATGGTTAAAGTAGGCCAAAACTTGAAAATATTTTATCCCAATATGGTACATGTCACTTGCCTTTTACACGGGATAAACAGAGTTGCAGAAACTATTAGAATAGCATATCCCTTGGTGAACAAATTAATTTCAAATGTAAAGAAAGTGTTTTTGAAAGCACCTCTAAGAGTGCAGATCTATATAGAGAAATTGCCAGGAGTTAGTTTACCTCCAGAGCCCGTAATTACTCGATGGGGAACATGGATTGAGGCCGCGATATTCTACGCAGACCATTTTGAAGCCATTAAAGACATAGTTTTAGATTTAGAAGACAATTCACAGTGTGTAGTGCAAAGTCAAGCAGTATTCAAAAATGTAAATTTAGGTAAGGAACTTGTTTTTATTAAGGTTAATTTTAGTTTTATACCAGATATGATAACTTCGTTAGAAAGTAGGAATATGAGTTTAAGAGAATCAATTAATATTGTTGAAACTTTTTCCGACAAATGCAAAAAGTTCCCGGGGATGTAGGAAATCAAGTAAGAAGTAAACTTGAAGTTATTGTGGGAAAGAATGAAGGCTTTAAGTATTTAATGGAAGTCAAAAATATTTTTGATACTAAACCATCCAACGAAGTAATACCTTGGCCTTATAACTTACTACCCAAATTAAAATATTGCCAGGATCACATCGATAGATGTTGAAAGATCTTATTCTTTGTACAAACATATTTTTACAGACAGAAGGCAAACACTTTTATTGGAAAATTTTGAAAAATATATCGTTATAAATGCATTTTATACTATTTCAGGTTAAAAATGTTACCTATTATATTTTTCTTTTAATTTTACTTAAAATAAATAATTTTTGTAAGAATCGGCGTTTCTTTATTTCCATTTTTCCATGTTATATTCAAGGCATATAATTGCATATTTTGACGAATAAATGCATATTGTTGCATATTTCAAAGAAAAACTATGCATATATATGCGCATATTTTAACTGAATTGACGTGCATATATTCCGCCCTTTAATCATCATCATCAGACTGAATTATTTACCCGATCCTAGTGTAAATTCGTATTTTATTTATATTTTACTCTAAATTGTTATTGAATATATGTGAAATGATTTTAAAAATGCAGAAAGGAGAGAAAAATGAAAAATTTTGGAGAGCTGTTTCTGTTCAGACTGTTCTATGTAATTCAATTGTAACTAACTGGGGGATTACTATCAATGAACGAGAATAAAAGCAATTGTTTGAAATTGAATCCGTTTCGCTTTTCCGAACTGACGTCATTGGATATATAATTTCCATGAAATGAAAATTGTAGAATCGAGGTAGTTTTAATTCTTCATTCATTTTCATTTACAATTATCGAATTCAATTAAAAAGCGTAGCTGCATCGTTAAATATCTACCGACCGACCTTGTTAAAACCACAATAGTTTTGTTCAATGATTTTTAATCCAGTTGAATGTATCATTTAAAATAGCACTTTGTGAATCTGATTCCTGCTTTCATCACAATATTTCGAAAAAGAATGACCTATTAGTTTTTCCCATATACCATATATATATATATATTGTTTATCGAATTATATTTATTATAAATGTTAAATTAAAATCCTAATTCCTATGAATTCATTGATATGAATTTGAATAAGGTTAATAGGTAACTTCAGAGGAATATCGAAAAAATTAATCTTGCTTAAATTCCAGATCTGCTAAAAATGACATTTTTGATATGGGGATGTAATTTGGTAGGGTTTAACCCAACCAAAACTCAAGCTTGTATTTTCTCTAGTAAGGCGAATTCAACAATTCTTAATAAAAGCTACTTTACATCCCAGCAGCTCCTCATAATCTACAAAGCATAAATTCGAACTATCCTGGAGTACTGTTCATATGTATGGTATTCGGCTTCCAAACATACGCTGAAGCTCCTGGATTCAGGTCTTGCTTGACAATAGCAACTGAACTGGTGTACTCGAGTTCTTGAGGCGGGTTAAGTACTTGCATAGGTTCATGGTTGATCACAGCTTACTGATTTCCATAGTCAGTCGGAGTGCAGTTCTATAATGGTTATCCTGGCTTATAGTAGTTGTCGATATTGGCTAGTATCCTAGTATTGTCGAAATCTATCTTGTGTCCTATTGTCTTCACGTCCTCAGCTAAGGATGATGTTTTCTGGTTTTCCGTACTGCGTTAATATGCTCCTCCTAACTCACTCCTATTATTTGATTGGAATTCCTAATATTGCCCCTATAGTTGAGGAAATGAATCACTAAGATAGGCCCAATTTTCCAAAACTGGCGCAGTAAGGTGGATTGACTTGCCGTTTTCTGCATTTGACTCGAAATGTAATTTAGAAATTTTGTGCCTCGTTTGTTTTTTGAGCAAACTCTCTATTGTATTTCTACAGAGAAAAAATGCATTTTTATGAGTGCACTTCTTGAGGTAAATAAAAGAAAATTAATTACTCGGTGAATAATGGGTCAAACGAACTCAAGTTTTTCGAGGTAGCTGATCAAGAATATAATGTCTAAAAAATGTCCTGAAGCTACCTTGGACCATCCCCGGGGTATCCGGGGGTCCTGACGTCCTGGATGTCGATTAATATCATTAAAAATATTTTCTTATGCTTGTCAACTAATCGAGCGAGGATATAAAAGTCGCTGATGATGATTACGACATGCAAAAACTTTCCTGAAACACCTGGGGATTCCTGGAGACCGGATATCTACGTCATCGTTTCAGGGAAGTTTTTGCATGTCGTAATCATCATCAGCGACCTTTATATTCTGGCTCGATCGGTTGACAAGCACAAAAAAAATAATTTTCAATGAAATTAATCGATATCCGATGCGTCAGGACTCCGAATACACCGGGGATGGGTCGAAGAGGACCTCAGGGAATTTTTTGGACATCATATTCGTGAACAGGGACCCCGAAAACCCCCGAGAGTCAGAATTTGTTGTATATTATGGAAAAAAATTAACGAATTCCTAGAAGATGACGGAGATATCCGGTCTCCGGGTATCCCCAGGTGTTTCAGGAAAGTTTTGCATGTCGTAATCATCATTAGCAACCTTCATATCCCCGCTCGATCAGTTGACAAGCAAAAAAAATAATTTTTAATGAAATTAATCGATATCCGGGGCGTCAGGATCCCCAAATACACCGGGGATTGTCCAAGGTAACTTCAGGGAAATATTTTGGACATCATATTCGTGATCAGCGACCCCGAAAACTTTTGATAAACCAACTCAAGCCCGTTTAACTCATTATTCACCGAGTAATTAATTTTTTCTTATGCACCTTAAAAAGTGCACTCGTAAGAATGCATTTTTTCGCTGTAGAAATGCAATAAAGGGTTTGCCCAAAAAACAACGCAGCACAAAATTTCTAAATCACATTCTGAATCGAATGCAGAAAAGTCAATCCATCGTACTACACTAGTTTGGACCTATTTTAGTGCTTTATTTCTTCGGCAATAGGGGCGCTACTAAGAAATCCGAAAACAATTCCGCTAGAAACTCAAGGAGCTTATGAGATTCCTTGTAAAGACTTCGGAAGATCCATATATTGGACAGATCAATCAAAGAATAGGAATAAGAAATGAGGAGCATATGAACGCTGTACGGAAAATCAGAGCTGAGCACGTGAAGACAATAGGACACAAAACAGATTTCGTCAATACCAGGATACTAGCCAACATCGAAAACAACTTCAAAACTCGAAATCAGAACCCGTGGTAAAAGGAGTGTCTTCTACCACTTCCGTTCATTACCTTTTCTATTGACGTCATTACCAATCCATTGGACAAGGTTTGATCGAAATTCATTTTGTAGAATTCAAATAAGAGATTTTGGTTATTTTAGCGCTTCGGTAAATGGACTATATAGCTATATTCGAATCGAGATTATCAATTGTTAATTCATTACAGAACATAATAAGGTTCTACTTTAAAATAAGTTATCAGAACATCAAAGTATTCATTAAAGTGGATAAGACGCTTGCCGCAAAGTTTCTTCGCAGCAGCAGCGCCCGCGTAGGGTTCAATTCAGCCCTTCGAACATTAAAGTTGCTAGTAAATCACTACGGAGTTAAAAATTAAAAACGAGGTGCCGTAAATCGATATTCGTTAGTCTCTTGAGGCAATCATCGAGGGTGATCTGCCATTAAATTTGCATTGAGTTAAGTGTTTCTCTTCAAAGACGAACTCGACGAGCGGAAGAAGCCTTCCTTGGCGAATTCCCTGAGAAGCTTACTATCCGTTTAAGTGGCTCGATATTACGAAGGCTTGATCGATAAACAACTCTCTCGTATACCGGGTAGATTAAATTCTACCGGTTTTCTTTCAGTATTACGTTGTGCAAATATGAAATTATTTAGTAGCTTAATAAACTTTCCACCAACTGGAAGACAGCGCTCTTTTCATCTGGGATGCTTAGCTATTTAAGAAAGAACACAACCTTTCATATATTTTGAGACTACACATTTAATATCTCTAATGAACCAACTTGTCCAGTTTATTCTAGGTTCGAAAAAAATTGGAATGTTCGTATAAACATGGGTCAAAAAATGCTTCGGTTTCGAGAAGTTTAATGCTAGAACTTGAAAACGATTTTTATCAATTATTTGTAAGAGTCGCAAGATGATTGAAAATTTGATAGCATCACGAGCCAATTTGTTGGTAAAGCTGAATGATTTTAAATGAAGATTGCTTTGGGGGCGAGAGGCATGGCGAATCCCTGCGGATCCTCAGTGAAGGAGCAACATGGATTTGTTGAAAAGAATTCTAACTTAACTTGCATTACACAATTCACCTCTCACGTCTTAGATAACCAAGGTCATGTCGATGTCATATACATGGATATTCAAAAAGCCTTTGATGAAATAGATCTAGAAATTCTGCTTTCTAAATTAGACAGCTTGAGACTCTCCGATAAGCTGAGAGAACTATTCAGATCCCATTTATTCAACAGAAAACAACGTGTGGTTTATCTTGATCACTGGTCGAGACCATACATAGTAACCTCTGGAATCCCACAAGGCTCAAATCTTTGACCGCTCATATTTCTACTCTTCGTAAACGACATTACAGAAATACTACACTGTGAAGTGTTAATGTTTGCGGATGACTTGAAAATATATCTCAGAATCTCAATGCTAGAATATTGCTAAATTCTTCAAAATTGTATTGAGTAGGTTTGTGAATGGTGTAGAGTCAACAATTTGAATGTAAATGCATCTAAATGTAAAGTCATCACCTATTCTAGAAAATTAAGCAACATTGAGTACACGTACACTATAAATGGCTCGGAGTTACAAAGATGTTTGGAAATAAAGGATCTCGGAGTGATGTTTGATGGTAGTTTGAGTTTTCCCACACACATCAACCAAATTATATCACCGTGTTGTAGATCCCTAGATCGATTTATCTTCAGATGTTCAATGTTTAAAAACGTTATATTGTGCATTAGGAAGGTCTAAGATAAAATATTGCTCTTTTGTCTGGTATCTCATCTATAAATGCCACATTTATAGTATAGAATCAGTGCAACGAAAGTTAATGAAATATCTAGACCATAAAATACGTAGGAGTTAGCTGCCACGCGGAATTGATAATAAGGTGCTGCTGACAAGATTCAATATGAACACTCTACAGAACAGAAGAACTGTCCCATCAATATTATACGTTCATAAACTGGTTACCAATAAAATAGACTATAACCAACTTCTTCAGCAAGTAAACTTTACAGTTCCCAGACTGAACTGTAGAAATCCACCAATACTTTATTGTAAGCTGCACAAAGCTAATCTACTTCTTGAAAGTCCAATATATACAATGTGTAATAACTTCAATAAAATATCACAACAATGTGATATAAACTATGACTCCCCTATTAAAGTACTTGAAATAGCAAGAAAAATTATTCAATAATCGTATCCTATGCTACTCTACATATTAATAATATTTATTCTTGTGCAACCATAATTATATTCACAATGCATTGTAATATTATTTATATACAAATTCTCGGGAAATAGGTCATACTGACAAATATGTTTATTATCTTCCTCTTTACGTACGTATCGCATTCAACTAATCTCTAATATCATAATAATAATAATTTTAATAAAGATTCTTGACTCAAGCATGAATTATATATAAATTCTTGATAAATAGGTCACACTAACACATATGTTTATTATTTTCGTCTTTACGCACTTTTGTGTTTTTTTAAAGCTTCTGGAGTCTGTTAGGCTCTTCCTAACGATTTCTACTTGGTCGCAATGTCTTAAAGATACTTCAAGCTACATTTTGTAGTTTTTCCCATATCTTCACAAATATCTCATCGAAAACATCAATTTATGGTTTGCTTCATTTCCAGGTTGGGCCTTATGTCACATTTTGGTGCACTTGCAGCAGCCAGTAGTAGATATGCCGCTCTCTGTGGAACACCAACAGACCCTAGGACGTTACCCTGGTACTGGGGTAGAATACCATCACATATACCACAAGATAAATGTAGTCCGACTGGTAAGTTCGTATTATCTATTTTTAAATGATTGTAATCGCCCAAAAAATGATTTGATCGAATTGCATATTGTTATCAATGATGTTCTATTACCCATAGATTTATACAAAATACCCATAAAAATATACAAAAATACACTTTGATGGCACCAAAGTTGTGTAATTGGACAACCTGCTGGACCAGACATCCAAGAATCTGAGTTCGAATCCCATCTATGGTTCAATTTTTGTTTGCTCATCTTGATAATTCATTGCAATTTTTTTTATATACTAGGTAAAGAGTTTCGCATCTGCGCTCGTTCGATAGAAAATGAAGCTCATCTAGCCCGCCTATCTGGAATTTCTCGTGGTAGAACAACAGACAAGATTTCTGTTGAACATATTTATAGAAAAGTTTTCAAGATTGTCGTTATATTGAACCAATAGCTTGTTGGAAATTTTGCTATATTTATTATGTATGAATTATCGCGATTCAGCAGCGAGACGCTTACCTTCAATCTGAGAGTTGCCATCGTCAACTGTTACAACTAGCCGGTTCCTCGTATCTCAGGATTTACGTTGTCGCATTGCTCATTGAAAAGCATTTTGCCTCGCTTAACCCGTCTACTGTGTCAATCATTGCTTACACGTGGTTGAATATTGTGTTATGCTTGATGCATAAGATAACCTTATCAATCATGCATTACTGGAGGTTTGTAAAAGAAGATATCAAGAATTAATAACAATTTAAACTTCAATCACGCTTGGTGCTGATACAATTAGTTTTAATAAATCCCGTTTTTGACATAATACGTCTTCTAATGATGGTCGCGAGACCAAAACGTACGTAAAGACGCAAATAATAAGTATATAAAAAGCGATTGTAGCCTACTCTGGGTCCCTGGGATTTTCCCAATCTTCCCTTCCAAGAATATGCTAGTAGTAAATCGGTACTTGCTCGACCCATTCTTAGACCTTTCTGAGAATGCGTGAATAGTGTGATCCAAAATACACGATCAGATGTTCGTTTGTAAATGAAGTAACAAGTATATCATATATATGAAATTAGAGAAATGCAAGAATAAATGATATATGTGCTATAATATGTAATTTCGGTTAAGATGATTCCATTCTGTTAATGAAACAATTGCTGAAATTTATAGAGAGACAAGAGAACCATAACTCTGATGCCAAATATATTGATAGATTAACTGGAATTTGAAAATGATAAGCTATCATAGAATAAGAGAAAATAGGAATATTCAAATTATAGAGAAGAAATTCATACAAATTATCGTCTTTCTATTGAGAGATATTTAAGGGATTATGATCATGTCCTTATGTGAAGGACTTAGGTACAATATTATGGGAAATGTTGAGATAATCAAAAAATACGATCGTGCCAAGATAATAGTCAGAAGCAGAAACAGAAATAAAGAAGAGATTAGTTCGACAGATTGTTACGAAAATTGAAACTGGGTTGTGTTTAAAAAAAAATAAAAATTACGGCGTGACTAAAGGAAAGTTCCAATTTCTCCGGATAGTTAATCCGCTTTGGCGTCTCTCTTATAACATAGAGAAGGTGGTGGTTATAGATTTACTCGTATACTCGAAGTATTTAAACAGCCCGAAATGGTTTCCGAAACCTTACGCTAAGTTTGAGACTAATCGACGTAAGCCGTACAAATGTCGGATTGAGCGAGAACAGACGTGACAGCTACATGGAATGGAAATCGTACCGAACAATAAAAATACGTCGTTCCTAATCTACTTTAACTGATTTAAAGTGATTATTCGACTCTCTAAAGTGACGCTTTGAAGCTAAACTGCCGCGAGATTTTCTACTTTTAATAAAATAAAGAAGGTGCGATAATTATAAAGATATTGTTTTATAAAATATGGGAAGATATGCGACACGTTTTAAACTTCTTGATACCCAAATCACATAGATTACCACCTTATTCACAGATTAGTTAATATTCCATTGAACAAGGCAATTTCTACCTTGAATTAAACCGCTTTAATATTGAATCAAATCAAATTTCTCAGAATATTTGATTCAACAGTGGGTAAAACAAGAAAAATGTTAAACCTTATATACATCTCAAATCGTGAAACCATAGCCGCCCTGCAAGAATAATAGATAAGGTTGGTTATTTGTTATTCATAGTCTCAACAATAACACACAATAAATTCTTGAAACAGAAGAAAAAATAAAACAATTCAATCAAAAACAAAACAAGAAATGAATTTAATATCAAAAATAATATAAAACCAAACACTTCTATAGTAGGCAACCAAAATTTGATAACTTATCCGAAGTAACCTTCAGTCAGTCAGGAATTATTTTATTTAACAAAGGCTTCAAATATAATAACCTATTCAAACCTAATAATGAACACTTCGAAAACCTTACTGTTGAAATAGAAGTTGCCCTCAAAAAAAAAAAACAATAACCCACAGCAGATTTGTAAATTCATAAATTGAAATTGGTAAGTTACTATTTGAAAATATATTTAAAAATAATAATGATAATGGTAATAAATTAATTACAATAAGTAGAACCACATATTTAAGTAAAATATAAGATTCTTGGCTTCCGGCTGGATCACAATAGCACGACTTGATACCGCCGTTTCGCCAACCATTACAGGCGACATCTTCAGGGCAGGCTTGAGGCTTGAAACTAATTCTGCTGGTTTCTGTAGTGGTATTTATTATAGAATTCAACCTTCAAGCTACACAATTCACTGCCTTTATTCCGGTGGTTACTTCCGTTCCGGTACCTGACCCTGCCGTTGTGTGATCCTGTGCGAAATGAAATTTCCGAGTATGGAATTCAAAATGTTGGGGAGGTAATATCTATTACCTTCAAAATATTTAATAATTATACCAAAGAAAACCCGAGATATTAATAATATGCTATTCAAAGAAAAACTGAAAACATTTCTTGTAGGTCGTCTTTACGTACGTTTCGGTCTCACGACCATCATCAGAAGAAGTATCACTGTATAAAACGTGATTTCTTAAAACTAATCGTATAAAAACGCCCACGTCGCCAAAACGAACAAAAACAAGAACAATCGAAATTATAACATATTAATGTTTCAAGTATAAATTAAGAATCCGCTGCTAAGCAATATTCCTATAAACTCTAAATTCATATCGAATCATAGTACGTCATACGACTAAAGGACTTAACTAAAAATATAACGTTCGAGTATCCACTTTCGAACCAGATGTTGAAGATTTATGAGGTAATAGGAAAAGGTTGTAAGACCTTATTAGAAATATTGCTATTTGTGCATTCTACATAAAATACACTTTTAACATTATAGAAACGCATGATTGAATATCTGTTCTATGATTTACAGATTTGGAGTCACGTTTTATGTGAATCATCTCCAGAATAGATCTTTCATAATAATTCGATTCGAAACTTTGTTTTTCTTTGTAGCTACGTATTTTCTTTTATGATTTGAATAATTTCATCTTACTAAATCTATTATAGTACTGGCGCGTTTGATGTATCTTTTAGAGTGGCCTCCTGAATATTCTTTTTTATTCCATATAATTCTATGTTATTCTATCAAAATATATATAAATAAACTCAAAATTCTCTGAATGTTCACCATGATGGTGAGGCCTATACTCACCTTTGGGCTGTAACCGACAGTACCAAGCAAATCACCAAACAAAGGTAATTAAGTAAGATTTAATTTTTTTTTCATTGCAGGAGGCTCAACGAATGACGACCAGTCTCCACCAATATCACCTAGAGATCACCATCACACATCCAACAATACGGAAACGAGTCGATCTTCGCGACCTTCCTCACCTTCGGAACACCAGAGGTCGCCACAGAACACACCTCCTCACTCTAACCTCATTTCGTCGACGCACCAAGCGTTCCTCGATCAAAACTACCTGAGCATAAGATCGAAAAGTCCCTTCAGAGAAAACGAAAATATGGTCATAGACGAGGAAATCGATGAAGACGAGAGCGATTACGATAACGACAAAGATAAGAAAGTATCCAATAGCAATATGAGTCCGGGAAATTCGTTAGCCAACAAGCGGAAAAAGAAAACGAGGACGGTGTTCTCGCGGTCGCAGGTTTTCCAGCTGGAATCGACTTTCGACATGAAGAGATACTTGTCGAGTTCGGAACGGGCCGGTTTGGCCGCCAGTTTACACCTGACCGAGACCCAAGTGAAAATCTGGTTCCAGAATCGACGCAACAAATGGAAGCGACAGTTGGCTGCAGAATTGGAGGCCGCGAATATGGCTCACGCTGCCCAAAGACTTGTCAGAGTGCCGATATTGTATCATGAGTCGGCCAACAGGCATCCGTTCGATCAGTCTCATCCGTTGAGTTTACACCACAGTTTAGATTCGGGTAGAGATAGTGCGGCCGGTGGAAATAACCCCGTTGTTAGTTCGGCTGGATATCCTAGTTCGCTTTATTACCACCACCAGGCGGTGGCGGCGGCAGTACACAGTTTACCTTCGAGTCCTGTTAGTAGGCCGCCAATGTCTGGGCTTGTGTAGATTATTGTATATTTCTGAAATGGGTTCTTGTGCAAGACTTGTATGAACGAATGTGCTATACGTTTGATTCCACAAAGAAACAATCGATAAAATAGGTAGTTAATTGAATATATAGTAAACTACAAATACAACAAAAGTACTGAGGATCTTTCGGCCATCATCAGAGTAAACTAAATTATAAGTGAAAATATACCTGTTTGAATACTATTTGGGGATAATAATACAAACAAGAAGCTACTCTCATCAGGCTATAATTCAGAATTTAATAAATTGCTTTTTCACTTATACATTTCCATCCCTTCTTAATCACCAAATTACCTAAATATTTGCCCGTAATGTGTTCCAAAAGTGATAAACTTTCTTGAGAAATGGTGTTCGGCTATGGTGAAACATATTTTGAATACAGGTCACACCATTTCTCAAGAAAGTTTATGACTTTTAAAACACAGTACGACCAAATATCTATGTAATTTGGAACGAAAAAAACAATTTATTAAAATCCAGCTGAGGGCAACCCCTTGTTTACAATATTATCCCCAAATAGTATTTACAAAGACAAATTTCGATATCTAATTTATTTCACTCTAATAATTGCTACTTGCCGACCTTTTGGCTCAGAACTTTAACAGTATTTTTAGTGGATAAGGGTGATTATTCCTTATTTATAGATTCATATATAGATTGAGTTCAAATTGGAAGCCATACAGCGTTCCAAATACAACAGCTAGCAAATAGCTATGATAAAAAGACAGAACTAACTAATTAATAGATTTGAAGGATTCGAAAATAATAAAATATTTTCCATTATATTTCTATACAAATCAATGATAAAGATGTCTAATAATTTTTTTCATTACGCAACCCAACTAGTCAGTTTTTTATTGTATTTATGCTGCAAGATATGCCTCAATAGCAGAATTCATTTTCCCTTAATTCACCGATACCAATTAAATTGAAAATTAAACGTTTTATCGACTGTTTCCTAGCTAAAAATCAATTGTGCAAATGAATAGAAATGCTTTTTGTAAATAACTAATAAATAATACTTGTATTTATATATTTATTTATAACTTATGTAGCTAATTGTACATATTTACTTCATTAAGCAGCTACCACAGTTACCTATAAACCAAAAAACAATTACTTTAAATTCATGTTTAATTGTGTAGTAAGACAAATTGTTGTTACAGTGAATAAATGGAGCTAGAACATTTTTGTTTTATTCTTATGAAATATTATTATTATTATTCTATTTTAGGTTTTAAAATGAATTTGGTGATAAAAAATAATTTTTAAAAACTCCAGAAGTGGGATTCGAATCCGTGAAATCTCGATTCTACGGTTACATCCCAACTTCATGGTTAAACAAATACACTGAAGTGACACTTATATCAAAACAAATAAGATAGAATATATTTTTCATAACATAATATCTTGATATCTGTCGAGCGGTAAACATTTTTTCAACAACTCTGTTTGCTGAAATCATGTTTTAATACGACCGCTACAATATATCCTGATACGTGACTATTAGCTCATCTTTGCCCTCTGGTTAACCCTTCTAGCATAGTGTATGTCATCGTCGTCGTAGACTTATTATCAACATCAATATCTGCAAGGGGGGGCTTCTGTTTTCATCTTTTTCTTCTACTGTCATCTTTTTCGATGACTCTTTTGTTTTCATCATTTATGTTGGAGAATTCACAATAATTCATGATCATCTTCAGTTCCATTTAAAATATAATGAAGATTCAGTATGAATTATGCATAAAAATTCTCGGGAAATAGGTCACATTAACACTTTGTTTTATATTTTCTTCTTTACGTACGTTTCGGTCTCGATACCATCATGAGAAGACTTATTATGTCAAAAAGGGGTTTTTTATATAATTAATTATCGCACAAAGCGTCCATATCGCACCAATTTCAATCAAAAAAAGCCCACGTCGTCGAAACGAACAGAACCACGAATAATCGAAATTGTAAAGTCAATATTTCATGTATGAAATATAAAAAGAATCCACTATTCAGTAATATTCTTATAATATACAAGCGCACGTTGGTATAGTGTCTCAATGGCTGGAGATCAAAACTATTATGTTAAGTATCTACTCTCGAACCAGATGAATGATTTATGAGGTACTTGAAAAAGGTTGCAGACCTGTATTGGAATATTACTTTGAGCATTCTTCCTAAAATATACTTTTAACATTATAAAGACGCATGTAGGAATTTGCAAGAGTTTTAATTAATTAAGTTAGTATAAATCTGACTTAATGTCTGAATATCAGTCCTATGCTTTACAGAATTGGAGTCACGTTTTATGTGAATCATCTCCAGAATAGATCTTTTATAGTAGTTGGTTTCCTTGGTTGAAATATTAACATTTTTATAATCAAACTGATGGTTATAATCAAAGCAGTGTTTAGCAAGGGCGGTGGAATATAAAAAACCCATTTTTGACATAATGAATCTTCTGATGATGGTCGTGACCTATTTCCCGAGAATTTTTATACATAGTGCCATTTAGATTAAAATTGTATTTTCTATTCACTCCTGACTTTTAAGCGATAATATTTGATGGTAAGTCAGCGAATTTTCTTTCAAGAGTTATCATCCTAGGTGAATATGGTAAATTGAGTTCCACTTAGAATTCTTTAATACTAATTTCCTTCACACCATATCTGCAAAGAATGTTGCTCTGCTGACGAAAGCCATTTGACAATAGCATAAATCATATAAAAAGAAATCAGAACTTTATATGAATGTTACGTATTCTATATATGATGGATATGTATATTAGGTTGCCCACCATAAAAACAAATGGAGTATACCATCAGGAAGAAATACGAGGTCACTTCAACAGAACGTTGATTGGAGCAGAAATAAAGTGGGGGACATGACAGATCCTCGTGGAACATCATCATTGATAACCATTGTATCGGAACAGATACCGTCATCTAGTGATCTATTTGAGAGAAAACTTGATTTTAAACGACTTTGGCACATCACAATTTATTAATCAAATTCTTATTAAGGTCGTTAAATTTAAAAATGGAACAAAATAGTAAGAGATCCATTATTCATTTGTTTTAAAATGCTTAGTCCTTTTGAACGTGGGTTGCCTACTAAGTAATTTTTTACTGTTGTGACCAATATGACGGCAGGGCCCAAATTTATTTGCAACTTATTTTGGACGGACCCTTTTGTGATGTAGTATTTTACACCTAAAATAGTATTAAACTAGAATATAGTACTATTCTATAAGTTATTTATTGTATTAATTTCACAAAACGTAAAACAACAAAAAAAAATGTAAGAGTATTACATAAAGTTTTGTCAATCATCAATCTAGACTCTAGACTATTCAAGCTTATGTTTTCTTTTCTCATTTTGGCACTGACTACAAACTCTTGAAACGATTCTGCATTTGGAAGTTTCCCAAGAATGCCTTGGTGGAAAACTCGGTCAAACGCTCTAGAGAAATCCAATGCTACAGCTTGGTGTTACCCATATCATTCAATGGATGACCGCCATATAAGTGTTACGTAAGGAAACAGGTTTCCTGTTGATCTCTCTGCTGACGAAAGCCATATTGCTGGTCGTTCACGATTTAGGAGCTATCCAAATTGTGCATGAGCTCGATGTTGTGTAAGGGTACAAATTACTCTCACTTATGGATAAACTATGAGTACTATTTTATCGCTTGGTTGCCGACAGCTACAGTGAAGACGGTGGTGAGTTATAATTTTAGATGTTAAAAATTCGGGCGCCGGAGTATTTTAACGAATCAATGAATTATGTATATAACTAGGGGATTCAAACACTCAAAGTCCCCAGGTTAAATTACCCTGAAAGTATACGAAAAAATGAAAGACTGTACTCAGAATGATTGAAATTTACTGGTAATTGAAATAATATTGTTGTAACAATTTATCACAGAGCTTAATATCAATGAGCTATGAAGTGCATGAAATTGAAGTATGAATGAAGTTAAATTTCTTAAATTACAATGAACACAGTTAAATTTACATATATATCAATACTCAAATGATTGTTTCAAAATGTTACATAACCAAGTTGGGTATCCTGACCTGATAATTGCTGGGTAAGAGGTTATACTTGTTCGACTATGGATTGGTACTTCCTACTTGATGTATGGATCCCTGCTACAGTTCTAATACAGTTTCCACGATTATACATCACAAGTCAATACACAACTTCTAAATCAGTTTTCCACAGCAGATTCAAACCAACCTCAGAACTTCGTACCTTTGTTGAATCTTTCACAACACAAAAAACCCTGAAATCACGAAATGTTCAAACCTCTATTGCTCTATTATCCTTAGAAGACAGACATGAACAGAATACATAACAATTGTTGAACAAAACTAGGACTAACCTACGTCCTGTCAGATATCACCTGGGAAAGCAAATTAATTCTTGAAGTTAGTGAGTAAATCAAATGGAATTACAAAGATATTTACCTCTATGACGAGAGAGTTTTTTTCTTTCAATGAAACGACTTTACTTCTTGTCCAAAACCAGTCACGTTAAAACTAAGTTTTAATCCCCTAAGGTGCATTAATTACACAAATAATTCCAACTATTTCAATCCAAATTGGTAATTGATGCCTTTTCTTTCAACCCAGAATTTGGTTCCAAACATAAGCTTGGTATCACCTCTCTGTTGAAATAACTTAGCAACACGACTTTCCACTTGAACGATTTGACCAGAAGTAACGCCATTTTCTTGCCTTTTCCGACGCTTCGATGTCTCACAGAACAACCTCGAAATATAAGCGGTAATTACAAACTCGACACTGAATAACCATGACTCGTAGAATATACGGTCTAGCATAGCTGACGTCACAAGAGTTAACCGATTGTACTACAGCGGCCATTTCTAAGCCGTTAAGTGAAATTTACACTTTACAGTTGATTGGTATTTTCTCTCTAATATTGATAATGATGATTCATATTTTCTCTTTATCAATAATTTGGAAAGTAGATCAACCACTACCACTATTAATAAACTAAACAAAAAAATCGTTTGATTTCTTACAGTGGTTAAGGTGATATTGGCGTATTCTGAAAAGCGCAAGAGGTAAAACCGGGTACTTTTATAAAAAATCTTCATTGACTGGGCTATTTCTGTAGATAAACCCACATCTGCAAGATATTCTTCCACCGTGTATACCGTTGCCATTAGTATAATGTAATGGCTAGTTGGTACATATGTTTACAACACATTCTGCTACAGTTGTTGAATATCATCATCCGCTTGTTATACTTTCATAAATTGCATTTAGTTTCCTGCCTGCAAAGCATTTTCGGGTATGCATAACTTTCATTAACATTTGCAAAGAGATATTATCGTTCAAAGGTCGGCGAACTAAACACACGATCACCCCATTATATCTGTAATTAATGTTAAAATATATGAGCTAATGGCAAAATGAAGAATCTAACGGTTCCTTCAATTATAATATTCGAAATTAATATTTACTCACGTTGTGGTTATCTTAGCTAGTAACGATGGGCTTGGTGTCTGCTTCTTTGCGATTATAAAACGATTAGCAAATTAGCTACAATCAAATGGGTGCTAATTTTTTAAAACAGTCTCATTTATATGAAAATTACATTGCACCGTTGATAAATTATTATCTCCTAAATATCTACGCTATGCTCTTCTTTTCATCGTAAGGTGATTAACTTTTCTCTGGTATATTGAATTGTTTCTTGTAAATTCGTTTGTACCACACTTTTTACATTACTTATAGTTTATTATTATTAAGCAAACTGTTGTAATACGATGATAAGGGTACCTACCAACTGTAAATAACCAATCCGATGGAGAGTATTGTCCTCATTACTCTGGAACCTGGATGGGGAAGGCTTGATAATCAAACTAGGAATGGTTCAAAAACAATTAATTCAAACTCGCTGATTATTATTAGATAGGAGTATTTGTTGATTGTCAAAAAAACTAGAGGGTAGAGTTAGAGCAGAAACCGACTTTAAGTGCAAGTGTTGCAACATTAATTTAAAAAGTTGTAAAAGCTGGAAAAATTCGATCAACCATCTTGGTAAAATAGAGTCCATCTTTGACATTAAACCTGAAATTCATCAGTGATAAACTTTAAAACTTAGGATTCAGAGAGCCCATTCTTGAGGCTAAGCTCATATGTTGCTTTAAGGAAATTGCCCGTCAGAGTAGATAATGAGTGGTCTTCTCAATACGAAACAAAAACAGGAGTCCCGCGTGGCTTGATGATTGGACCGTTAATTTTCCTATTCTATGTAAACGACTTGCCAAATTTCACATTGGCTGCAGTATCCTCAATAGCAATTAGCTACAAACGATGATGCAATAGCAACAACCTTATTTTGAACTCAACCAAAACTGTTATTCTCAGTTTCAAAACACAATCTACTACATCTAACATAGAGCCACTTGTTATTGACATAGATGATAGACCTATATGCCTTCACACCAGACAAATTGACAGACTGCACTATACAAACTCGTGGAGAAGGTGAACACGCACTAGAAAACAGAGAGATTTTACTGAGTGCATTCCTAGACATTGAACGAGCATTCAACAATATGTGTCTTGACTCTATCTCAAGAGCAGATCTCTGATGAGAGAAAAGAGTAAAAGTCACCAGGGACTATTTGCAGGAAAGATTAACTGTCCCCTTTGCTCTTGAGCTTGATAATCCAACTGAAAAGGAATGGTTTTAGACAATTTGGTATCACAGTCCAAGGAATATTCAACACAATAATTAGATACTCATAAGTATACGGATATAAGAACAACATTGTAACTTTCACCCGAATGAGGAAACTAGAAAGAGTAAGTCCTCTAACCCTCCAATGTGCTAACATCCAGCAGAGAAATGAAATATCTTTGAGTCGTCGACTCTGAACTAATCTGGAATCAACAGCTGGTAACAATCCGAGGCTATAAACAAATGCCTCAGTACAACCGGGGCTATTAAAACAACACCAACAGCAGCTATGGAAGTACTATTGGACCTACCTTCAATTGCAGTTACGATCACAGTGGATGCAAGTATTGAACTTCTAAGGCTTTATAACATGGCCATAACAGAATCAAGGAAATCGTTGGAGGTAACATCCTTAAAATGAAACGGACCACATAACTCTCATAGCACTCATTCAACCAGCTCCACAGAACCATGCTCAACATCGGGTTACAGCAGGACATTCTACAGCGTTTCCCGGCCACTTAAACTCTCGTTTTGGCGATTTGCACTGGCCTCCAAGTTTTCCCGATTTGACCATTACAGACGTCTTTCTTTTATTTAGTATTTTTTGAAGCCACAAATTACCCACAGACCTTGGCGGCTTTAAGACAACTTTAGCTGCAGGCACATGACCGAAAAATATTAAAAACACTCTTATAGCATATTCCCATTTTATGCATGTGTCGTCTGTTTGAAACTTACTGGTCTTGCTTCTGTGTATTTTCTCTCGATTTCTCAGACCGAATTGAATTCGTGGAGAATGACGAAATCGATGGGGCAATATAAAGTTTATCGTCAACAAATAAATACGGAAGGCTTACACTAGAGTGCATGCCATGAAATGCGAATAAAAATTGATTTGAATGAAAGGACTGAACACGGTATGTAATCTGAACCCGCTCAGACCCTATTAAAATGATTCAAAACGATTCATGAGGTTCTGAATGCATTGTGCCTAGAGGACCAGATGTTCACGGGACGTCATGATTAAAGTTAAACTGGAATTAAAAGCAATCGTTAATCTGTTAAAAGATTCGATTCTGACAGATAAGTTCAATTTGACCAGACGACTGCGTGTTTTTCTAATTACTCTCACACAAATCCCCCAAGTAAATAGTAAGTACAAGTTTGATGTTGTCTGTGCGTTGACGCTTCGCCCCATTCCACAGAATCATTGATAACTCTGTAATTATGGTATGTTTTGAAAATGAATCTCAATGTTCTAATTTGCAATTATCATTTCTCTAAGCCAGTGACACGTATCACGTATCATCAAGTTAAATTTTGTTGTATATTGTGCAAGATGCCCCAGATTTGTAGTAGTTAGTACTTCACCAGTCGATAGCACATCGAGAAATAAGTGGACACGCATGATATTTTCAGATACTTCTTAAGGGGGACGAAGCCTTTTAAATTTCGGTTTGGAATGCAGTTTTTTTATCGTAACTGTCTGTTTGTTCCATCGATTTTGACCAAAGTACATAAGGGGGTAAGGGGTCGTTCCACATCCACCAACATGGCATCTGTCACACAATACATCGCTGAAAATATGAATTCCGGCTTCCAAGTCGATGCCATATTTACCGATCTGACCAAGGCCTTCGACAGGCTTGACCACAGACTTCTGCTAAGTAAACTTGATGGTATTTATTTCGCTGTGGAACTCATCGCCTCATATCTCAGTGATAGGCGGCAATTTGTCGTGGTAAATGGGCAGAGATAGGTTGAATATCTTGCTTCTTCAGGAGTCCCCCAAGGATCAATTTTCGGACCACTATGTTTTAACATCTTTGTTAATGATATTTCAATAGATCTCAGTGTACTCTGTCTTTTATATGCCGATGATTTCAAAATGTTCTTCGTCATCAAATCCACATTTGATTGTTATCTACTTCAGAGAAGTCTTGATATGATGGTTGTATGGTATTCAGCGAACAAGCTGTCTCTTGATGTTAACAAGTGCTGCGTTATGTCTTACACAAATAAGACCAACTTGACTATATTTGATTACAACGTAGACGGTACTATCCTCAAGAGACCAACAACCTATAAAGACCTCGGCATTATTTTCGATCCCAAACTATCCTTCATTTTTCATCTGGAGTCTATGATGGAGGCTGCTAACAGACTACTTGAGTTTATTGTGCGAAGCTGTCGTGATTTTTCAGACATGGACACGCTCAAATTGTTGTACATAACATTTGTGGATTCGCGGCTTGAGTACACATCTGTGATTTGGTTCCCTGGTTATGCCGTTCATAGAGATACCCTGGAATCTGTTTAACGCCGGTTTTTGAAGTACCTGTCCTTCAGGACAGACGGTTTTTATCCTATCAGGGTCATTCCTAATACTTTCCTGTTAAATAGATTCAATATGTCATCCCTTTCTCGCAGAAATAATTATGTACTCCAGGCCAGTCTGTACAAGTTGCTCAATAACCTAATTGACTGCCCCATGCTGCTGGAAAGAGTCAATTTCCTAGTTCCTCGGCTGAACTAACGGTCTGTAAATACTTTCAACCTCCAAACTCCTCGTACTACTTTGCATGTGCCATGCGTATAACACCACTGACACTACTACTAAATATGATATTTTCAATTTTAGCCTAAAGCAGATTGCTCGCCTACTGCGATGAAACAATATTCATACTTTTTCAGCTCTTTCTTTCTTTTTTTCTCTTTGTTCATTGCTGTG
This sequence comes from Endomychus coccineus, assembly GCA_958510875.1. Taxonomy (NCBI): domain Eukaryota; kingdom Metazoa; phylum Arthropoda; class Insecta; order Coleoptera; family Endomychidae; genus Endomychus; species Endomychus coccineus. The sequence continues at coordinate 178,267,586 of OY294069.1, forward strand.
TTAAATATTTTCGGCTATTCTCTCTTTTTCTTTTTGATTTTGTCTCCTCTCGGACTAGAGTATAGTTTTATTTAGATTTAGTTTACATAATAATTGTTAATTTATATATTTTCTTATGCATTGTCCTGATCTTTAATTGGGTTTATACATGTTGATCAGTGTAAGATTAAATAAATAAATAAATAAATAAGTCCGAATTGATAGGAAACATCAATTTCTAGAGAAGCTAGATAAAAACTAACTCACATGTTACAAGCTCGATTTTTGTGAGAAAGTGAATACTGAAAACAGCATATCGATATCTTGAACTGTTTAAAATATATAGAATGGTTTCCAATTTTGTGCATTTTTTACTCATCCCCGTAATTTATTTATTTATGAACGTTTCTGTAAAAATTTTGTTGAACCGCTTTTTGCAAAAGAATCCAATGTTACCTCCAGTTTTTCATTAAAAAAATGGTTTTGAATCTATGACATAAACTTTTATTTTTTCTTATGGACCAACCTGTTTATTTTGTTTATTTTTCTAAATGTGTAACGCACTTGCTACTTTTCTTTTTGAAATTTCATTTTATTGTTATCAGTACTATAGATGAATTTTGTAAATCTGTTTTTTTTTTATACTTTGAGAGGAGATGGGCATTTGTATTCTTCTTGAAGGTTCGAAGGTTATAGGAACAGGGAAAGACCTTACTAGGCAACTTCGCTGTTCGATAAAAAAATGAAGTTTGAGCTCATGTAGTCCGCCTATCTGAAATATCTCGTGGTGGAACAACAGATGAGATTTCTGATGAACACCGACCACAGAAATATCTATAGAAAAGGGAGGGTTCTCCCACCTTTGTACGATGTTCTAGAGAGATCATTGAACAACTTAAACAATGTGACATCATCAATCAAACGAATAGCTCTCCTGTAGATAGAATTCAAGAGCTTCAGCGTATGTTTGGGAACCGAACTTCAAACAGGTGAACAATACTCCAAGACAGGTCGTATTCGTGCTTTGTAGATTATGAGGAGCTACTGGGATGTAAAGTAGCGGAATAGAAAGTCAAGTTTTCGCAATGAACCTCACATGATCGTCTCATGAGAGGGTGCTGTTGGTGGTGCTCCCGAGCATTGTTATGGAAGAATTCATAGGAACAGTTGTAACTGACATCATCATATTAGGGATTGTGTGATCCGCCTTCCTGAAAAACACGCAAGCTTCAGTCTTCATTGCATTAAACTCTCCTAGATTATCAGATCAGATCTTTGCCAGATCCCCAATAATTGCGTCAACCTATGGATGACATAGGAGCTCTAAACGAGAAAGCGATGTGAAGTGTACCATCATCTGCAAAGCTGTGGACGGGGCAGGTGGTCCTTTCTAGCAGATCATTGATATGGAGCAAAAACTAAGGCATATCCCTGCGGAACACCAGTATTGATAGTCATTGTATTAGAGAACCACCACATGAAGTGATCTATCTGAGAGGAAGCTCGATAGTAAACCATGCTATCAGCTTATATTGCTTATCTGCCATGTTTTCTATCATGTACATTGATATTTTCGTTGTCGCACCCTTATATTATCGATACGACTTCCGAAAAAAGTCGTTTACCCCGCTAAGTGGGGTACCTCGTAGGACCATGTGGGCATATATATTTTTTACTAATCGGTTTGACCAAAAAAAAGGAGCAGAATATGCAACAATAGGTACATCGGTATGTTGATATGATTGCAAATCAGGAAGGTGGAGTCCTTTTCACGAATAATGATAATAATGGACAATGTAAGCTATCATAGTCGCCAACTACATAATGCTCCGAGCTTAAATAATACGAAATTGGAAATTCTAAACTTATTTATAGTGTTATAATATATCCACAGTGTGAGCTCTACTTCAAGTTGAATATGAAATTGGTTGAGTAGTAATTAAAAGTATGTATAACCAAATCCAATTCGTAACCAACATTAAAGAGTAAGTTTTCTTCTCATTTAATGATTTCCTTAATGTGTTTTTATTTTTATTTTTCAGATTATGTCTGACAATTTTATTGTGATCTTCCAATACTGACCAGTGTAAAATATCATAAGTATAATTGCCACTAATAAATTATTGTTATCATTGTTATTTCTATTCCAGACTTCAGTAGTTTAGGCTCTGCGTTGATGAGTCAGTCAGTCAATCAGGACTTGCCCCTTTATTATAATAATATGATCATAGGACTGCATAAAAATGGGTTAAAAAATAATCAGCCACGATAAAAATTCCGCAACAATTCGGAGGGTTGAAAAGTCGAAAACGCCATATAACTTGAACAACACCCGCTGAAGATGAGTGTTCATTCGAATGAACATTAGTTAAAATTTTTGCCAGAGAGAACACAAACACGCGACCAAATTTCCGGTGTGTGTGTATGAGTACAGGACCTTTCTAATTAAATAGATGATTTTTGTTTGCTTAGATAATCATTTAATAGACCCTTCGTATTAGCTAACATGCCTAGTTGGTTTCCCTTTTACCAGATAACATCTAGATTATATCAGTCAATGCACGCGCCTTTTCAAACGTATTCAAATACCAATTCGATTCTTGCATTATATAAATGTCAAATTGTGGATTAATGTGAAATGAATGCTGATCCATCCGACATTTGCATAGTTGGTTTTAATTAGACGTTAGATTTGCGTAATATTACCATCCTTCAGCAACCCTTAGTGGAACAGAAGTGGGTGTAATATTATTATTCAAAAATATTTTACAGCAAATTTTAACCTTCTCCACAACTTACTTATTCTTTCATTAAAACTGAGTACAATTGACATTTTTTTATCTATTAATCAATCAGTTTTGATATTCAACATATTCATTTAAAATATTTAAAATTACTAATTTGTACCTCGTATAAAAACCAAATCCCTGACTGCAGTCAAAAGTTGATTTAAATTTCTGTATCTTCATACCTTTATTATTTCTTCCAAAGTTCACATTTTATGCAACGTAGGTAAACCAATATATTTAAAATAAATCTATGAAAATTATCTTGAATCTAGAAGAAATCCTACTTATGTTCAAACATTCATCAAATTTAAATAAATATTTAACACTGGATATCTGAATGAGTCTGGCACTAAAGCCTTCCTGAGAAATTTCCGACATACGGTTTGCCGCCTCAACTTTGAGGCAACGGTTATCAAACGGGTGTGTACCACAGGGATCTGTCTTGGTACCAACTTTGTTTCTGTTCCATATCAACAAACTGTTGAAAGTTACCAATTGCCCCGTCCACAGCTTTGCAGATGATGGTTCGCTTCATACCGCTTTTTCATCTAGAACCCCTATACCAGCCAATGAAGCCAGAAGAGCGAAACAGAGACAGATTGTCGAAATTAATGGCAACGATTTTGAAATAGGGATCTCAAGAAAGGTGAATCCAATTAACCTTAATATGATGATATCAGGTACAACTATTCCTAAGAAATCTACCATATCCATGCACGGGATCATCACCAACAGTACCCACTCATGGGATGATCATGTAAGGTCAAGCTTGCATCTGCTTTAGGAAAGCGGATCCCATAATCCCTAATATGATGATGTTAGGTACAACTATTCCTATGAGGTCTTCCAACATTTGGGAGTCACCTTTGCCTCTGAACTAACTTTCTTACTCCATATCAATAGCATTGCCTCATCTGTCGTGCAAATGTTCGTTTTTATACAACCACGGGCTTGGAAACGTTATACTGCTCTTTTATACGGTCGAAACTAGAGTATAGAGCTCTGATCTGGGATTCAATCTACAAAGTGCATATTAACCATCTACTATACAATGCCGCTTTATCAGTTTTAACCTCCATGCTCTCAGTCTTAGGCACCGAATAATATATGAAGTGCTTACATAATTTCCATCTTTCTATCGAAAAAGACAACGAGTAATTTTCTGAATACACCATCACTCCTTGTAAAAATTAACTTCCTAGTTCCAAGAGAAGGCTTCAGATCTAGTTCAATATTCTATAGTGACCTGAAAAGAAGGAATATCATGTCAGGGTCTAATCTACATACTGTGTCGTGAATTCGATAGAAGGTATTTCTACTTTTTACACAATTTAGTCTAGTTGGAGCAGTGTGCATTCGTTGTTTTTTTGCCTTAAATTGTCGTCCTTTTCACCAGTTATACTTTTGCGGGTGGGGTGCTTTGTGCAATCCAATTCGATGCACTTGTAAGTGCTTGGTTTGACGATTGTTAGATATTAGGTGATTAAATATTTCTAATACAATCATGCATCCAATGTTTCATAGTATTTAATTTTTTCTGTATTTAGGTTCTACCCGTTGGGAAATAAAGTAATATTATTATTTATATCGATGTCACACTTATGAATGCATTGACCTCTCTAACATCGCAGAAACGTGGGCGATCTCTCCCTTTTCTATAGGTATCTCCGTGCTCTGTAATCGTAGGAAATTTCATCTGTTATTCCACCACGAGAAATTCCAGGTAGGTGAATTCGATGCACTTGTAAGTGCTTGGTTTGACGATTGTTAGATATTAGGTGATTAAATATTTCTAATACAATCATGCATCCAATGTTTCATAGTATTTAATTTTTTCTGTATTTAGGTTCTACCCGTTGGGAAATAAAGTAATATTATTATTTATATCGATGTCACACTTATGAATGCATTGACCTCTCTAACATCGCAGAAACGTGGGCGATCTCTCCCTTTTCTATAGGTATCTCCGTGCTCTGTAATCGTAGGAAATTTCATCTGTTATTCCACCACGAGAAATTCCAGGTAGGTGAACTGGAAGAGCTCAAGATAGTCAACCCTTCATTGTCAAGCTCAAGACCTGCTGAACTTCTTCCTCCCAGATTTAATTTTTCTATCGAACAGCGAAGTAATGGAACTCTTTGCCTTGTGAGGTCTTTCCTTATGCCTATAATCTCCTAACCTTGAAGAAAAATGAAACGTGTGGCACTCGGAGACTGCCGCGGTAAAGCTATTGCATAGCACTACGCCACTGGAAAAAGTTGGGCAGAAAAACATCCACTACCCCTTCAAAATCTTCACGAATTATGAGTAGAAAAGAGTATCATCTTGATCTCTATGAAGAGTATTCTGTGACAAGTGCATAGATAACTCTACTACCAGTAGTAGAGTTATCTATGGTGACAAGTGTCAGTTGACTTGTAAACACAATTTTATACGAAAGTTTTAACGTTCAGATCTCGATAGCGCTTCCGGCTCCGGGATTTTCACGTGGCCTATCGAAATTAGAAGGTTCGAATTGTATAAAAACACAATTGCATGAACGCCAGACGTCTTATGTAATTAGCTACGAACGTAATAATTTTGACATATCCTCGAGGAGGTCGCTGTGCGTAAGTTAGAGTTTATACATTTTACCTCTATTTTGTTAATTGGGAACCGTTTCGAACCCCGTGCGGCTGGCGCCAGTTGTAATAAAGTATTTTGGGCTATGGGCCGCTAGCTTTTACCCGCTTTCGGTATATTCAAGTAGCTAGAAAATTCCCTTTCGTACGTCGCATGTCAGATGCTAGTAGGTGACAGCTGAGAATACCTTAAACTGTTTTAATTAAAATTTCCTATTTAATCGACATTTTGGGGCCCGAGACTATGCTATTTAGTTGGCCCCGTTCATAAACTAACGACATGGAGCGAAAACCGCATGCGAAAAGTCCTCGTTAAGACGTTCTATGTACCGTAAATTTGCACTTTTCTAACTCGCGAGCTACGCGCTTCTCACGTGAACGTCATTCGATTTATCGAAAATTAACCAATTCAAAACAGTTTTCGACCCAGTTTGGGGCTATCACGACCTTTTAAAAGGTTCAAAGTTAACATTTCGACAATTTTAAGCTCGGCCGAGCTACATGGTAGGCGGAGTGGTGGGTGTCAGTATATTTCGTTACGGTATTTGTCTTTTGTTTTTTTTTCTTGATTCGGTCGCCGCGCTCAAAGCCCGCGATAAAAGCTATATGCAATAGCTTAAAAATCGAATGTCTATCTCCCCTCCCAAGATTCCACCATTGGGTCACACGATGTTCTTCGGAGGTTTTCCTCTCAAGTAGTCAAAGTATAGAACAAAAACATTATGAATTAAGTTAAATCAATATTTCTTAGTTATTATTCTACATGTCTCACCGAATCGATTTCTTTTTCTGCTGAGAATATTCCTACTGACTAAGGAATATTATAAGTAAGAAAAAAACAGAATACAAATGGTGGTTTTTTTCAATCAGAGTTTTCATTTAACGAGTGCATGAATCGCCTAAATACGCAACCGACTAAAACATAGAAACAGGGCACCGACGGCAGTCACATTGCAGATTAATTGGGTGGATAGGTGGTTAGTAAAACGAATGGAGGGTTTTCGGGGCACCTATCAAAGTAGAGTCCGTTGCTATGTGACCATTGATTGATGCGATTTTAACACAGTCATTAGTAGTGTAGCCGGCACTGGATGTGAACGTCTAAATGGTGATACGAGCGCTACATATCCTGCATGTTAGTGTCATATAACTAGGTCCGACCGCATTTCGTATAATGCGTCAACCGCCACCACCCACCAACCCCTCGACATGCTAAACGGCCAAGCTCTACTTCAGAAATTCGCTTCGCAGCAAATTATTACAACTTTGATGTCTTTGTATTAGGAACCAGCACGCTGAAGCTGGATCGTTAGATATTTACGTATTTAGTTGGTTGCGAAGAATATTCTCAGATTATATCCGAGTGATCCTACATTATAACCTAATAATTACAATAAAATGAATTCAATAACACTATTCTTGAGCTATGACCTTGAAGCATAGTATTGTTGGTCAATTCTTAAAAAGGAAAATCATCTTCCGTGAGGGTTTGTTAAAGAAATGGACCAGTTTACATCATTACAATGATGTTAAAATACATTCAATAATTTAAGGAGTAGTTAGCGTTGTTTACAATAGATTCGTCTTTCGATCGTATCTCATCAATTATAACAATAGAGCCCATATACCATTCATTGAAGCCAAAGAAGCGAGACGCAGAATGGAAATTTGGCAAAAATTTTGCAAAGGGGATCTGACAATCTAGTAGAGTTTAATGCAACCAAAGCTCAAGCTTGCGTCTTCTCTAGGAAAGCTGATCCCACAATCCCTAATCTGATGATGTTAGGTACAACTATGAAATTTACCATAACAATGCTCAGGATCACCACCAACAGCACCCTCTCATGGGATGATCATGTAAGGTCCATTGCAAAAACGCTTCTCAAACTTGGTTTTCTATTCAGTGCAATAGCTACTTTACATCCCAGCAGCTCATCATCATCTACAGAGCACAAATTCGACCTGTCCTGCAGTACTGCTCACATGTTTGGAGTTCGGCTCCCTACCATATGCTGAAGCTCTTGGATTATATCCAGAAGAGAGCTATTCGTTTCATTGATGATTTCACACAGGTCATCTAGTCCGCTCATCTGTAATCTCCCGTGGTAGAACAACAGACGAGATACCGTTAGGAACCTTTTCATCAATTCCAACCCTACGAATTCAAACGAACCGGAGGGGCTAATAAAATGACCCTTTACATGGCGATCCTGCCCAGTGAAGCTGTGTTAAGTTATTGTGGTGTCCAGAACTGGCAGAAGATCGCCATGTGAATTTATGTAAACCGTATAAAGGGTCATATCAACAGATCTGCAAAACATTGATTGTCAGTTAGAAATGTTATCAGTTATTATCAGTTACTGACAAGGCAATAATTTTATTTCTGACCGACATATTATAAGCTTATATCGTCATAGTTACGCTATCAATAATGAGGGTCATAACTCCCTTGGGACATTATAGATTCTATAATTCCCTCTACCTTTCACAAGTAAAAATAATATAAGAAATGCTAATATGTATATATTTATAAATCTGATGACATCTTTAGGAGATAAAACAGCGGACTTTTTCGGCTTATAACTCTTACTCTTCCGTTTCAAAAAAGCCTCTATTTCATTGAACTTGGTGATATCTCGTTTCTCATGTATAGTCACCATCGATTTTAGCATTGACCGTTTAGGCCATAAAGAATTCGGACTATACGTTTCTGACTGCAACGAATAAACACAATTACTACCAAATCTACCGAAAAACATAGAAAATTCCTTACCAGTTCTTGAAAATATGCCAGAAATACAGTTTCAGTGGCATCTTTTGGCATAACATTTTTCCGTGTCAGCCACTCTAGATATATTTTATATTCTTTTTTGTATACGGCTTCACTTTTCGATGGAAATAATGATTCTCTTGCTTTTTCAGCATTTTTCAAAATATCCTCCATTATATTTGGGGTAGAAAACACGTTTTTAACGCAAACACAACTTGATAGTAAAGCTTTGTTTGTAAACAAGTAACATAGCAACAACCTAGCAATAACAAAACTCCTATAATCAACGGTACCTGATTCAAATATAGCGGGAAGGTAATGAATTGGTGCATTTATTCCGTTTTAAAAATTAACAAAAATACTGAAATCGGTCAGAAATAAAATTATCTATGTACCACGGGAATTAATAATTAAATTAATTAAGTCAGAAATGGAAAGACAAATGAGTCAAAACCAACTAATTATATTGGACTATATACATATATGGAGAAGAAAGCCAGCCAGCCTCAACTCCAAAAAACATCATATTGTGTTGTGTACATTTGAGTGAGTAATGACAAATTACATCGAAACATTCAGATATATATATGAAGAACTTAGTGTTCAATAGAAATTCAGGAAGAGATAACCAGGAACGACGAGTTTTTAAAACAGAAATTTTTCTTGAAGGTTTGGAGGTTATATCCATAGTGAAGGACCTCTCTAGGTAAAATAATCCACATCTTAGCTGTTTGATAGAATAATGAAGTCTGGTAAGAAGAAGTTCGGCAGGTCTCGTGCTGGACAATGGAGGGATTTGAGCTCGTCTAGTCCTCCCATCTGGAATCTTTCGTGCTGGAACATCAGACGAGATACTGTTAAAAACCTTCTCATCAATTCCAACCCTACAAATTTCAACGAACCTGAGGGGCGTATAATATGAAGGCTAATAATAATGCCCATTATATGGCGATCCTGGCAGGATCGCCATGTGAATTTATTTAAACCATATAAAGGGTCCACGATCTGGAGTGCAAAATTAAACCTATACTATATTTTTTGGTTAGAATGACATGTTTCGTGCTAATATTCTTCGAAAATAATCACCATCGGTGATTCTGAATATGTTGGATGAATATATTACGACAATAACCTCTACCAAACATGTCATGTCTTTTAGAAGTTTTATCGCCCTTCCGAAAATTATTTTCATACAACTTTTGTCCTTCGTTTCAAAATCCCTTGTAAAGAGTATTTATTTTTATTTCTTTTCTCATTACCTAAAAATCTGTCTATTTTCAGGGGTGGATACAAGACTATTGTAAGGAGGCTGCAGGCTTTGGAGAACGTTTTCATCAATGGCGAATAACAAGTATGTCATCATCATGTTACAACGAAATTTTCTTGTCATTTTTTGTTTGTATTCGCCAGTTTTTGTAATGCTCCATTATACCGGCTAGTTTAATATACATGCCGTAATTAAATTTACGATGTATTTAATATAATCTCTCTTACTGAACCGTCCTTCATAATACATCATCAATTTAGAGTGGTTGCTTTAATGAATATAAACCACTAACAATAAAACAGTTCCAGTAATATTTGATACGCTGAATATCTGTTAATTAATATTAACAAAGATAATCACGTATATAAGCATACAGCAATTACATTAAATTATAAATTTCCATTAATTTCATTTAGCTGGCTGTTGTTGTTTTCGCCGATATTTAATTTCATATATGGACCATATTAATTACTGTTTTGATGGCCGTAATTAAAACTCACTCGCCATCGTCGGCGTCGGTTCGTTCAGTGTGTGGGTTATATTTTGAGATTGACGATACGAAATTGCGGAGTGTAGCTTCATTAAACGTTTCAATATATATCATAATGTTCAGTGTTCTGCATGTAGATTTACCAAACCATTATATCAAATGATTCGACAACAAGAAATCCAACACGACCAATATTTCATTTGTTTCTGCATAACCTCAAATAATAAATAAACTTCATTCCATTTGAGTGTCAGAAAAATCATAACCCGACAGATTTTGATGCAAATGGAAGTAGATAGGGCATAGCCTACTCTAATAACAGGCCGGAATATTGATGACTTTTTTTCATACTTTGACACGAGAGGGAAACCTATAATGTTAGAAGAACACCGTGCCAGTGGTGGAATGTTAGGAGAGGTGAAGGTAATAAAATCTTTCGAATGAATTTAGTTTTAGATCGATAACGTAGGTATTTCGTCTGAAATCCGTAAAATACGGATTTTTCATAATGACCCATTTTGGCGTCAAAAAATGAGGTAGGTCAAAATACCAGAAGCCGAAAGGAGAGAAATAAAAATACTATGTTTCCACCAAAACAGAATATGAAAAAAACAAAAACTCTTCTACATATGCTCCATTTTTCAATGTGCTAAAAACACACTAAATGGGCCCTATCTTGGGCCCACTACTTGGAATCGATTTCGGACCAGAGCCAAAAATCGCGTATTAATTTGTTCAACAACTTTTCTTCAAACATTTTTTCATACAACCCATAGTTTTGTCTCAAAACGCAAAAAATCGAAAAATGGCCATTTTTGGGTCCAAAAATGGTCATAGTTTTTCGAGCACAGTGTTAATCCAAATTTAAACTATACCATCGTATTTAGCGTGTCAAAGTACATAAGAATAGACAAAAATTAGACTTCGGGAAAATTCGGATAATTGCCGATTTTCCTTCTTAAATGCCTGTACTATAAACCCTTTAATAAATATTAATTTAACGACGTGATTCTACTTCAAGCAATTATTGTATTGTTCAACAAGTAAACATAACGGAAAAATTATATATTTAAGATACGATTATCACACGATATAGTCGGCTAGGCTCGAACAAGCCGCCAACTGTAACAATCCGTCAGTCACTCAATGCGATACTATAGATTGCTGTTCAATAGCCGATATACGTGTACCAAAATCTAAACACTCGGTCTGGTTTATTTCCATTCTAGCGTCAAATAGCAATCAATTTTTGAAAAGGTCCCGGTAGTTAGCCGAAAGTGTGTTTCCGAACGGAATAGAATGGAAATAAATTGGGTTTCGGTGTAATCTTTCTATTCCGGCACAAGCGCCATTTTGAAAATAGATCATCAACAATGAAATCTCGAATGTCGATTGAAAAAGTGGCGACGAATATTCGATTAGAGGGACTGAATTGAAAGCGATGAAAAGCTAGCGATTGGAACATTTTCATCAAATATGTTTGATCTTTTCAATGGAGAGACGTGTAGCCAAAGTATATAGGTACAGTCGGTGGGGAACAAGCGAAATTTCATTTTCACGTTTTTCCACGTCGAATCGATTCGATTCAGACTTGTCAATTTATCCCGATGAAACAGATTTATTCGTGATTCAACTGTTCGTACACAGTGTTGCACGATAGCAAATGAGAAGGTTTCTCCCTGGAGCGGAACTAAGTTTCAGTTCAAACAATTGCAATCCAGATTATCATGACGAAATAAATTAGCGGAACTTTCTTAAATGGTTCCTAAAGCAATTTGTTCCAAATATAAGTAGACCATATGGGGACAGACTGAAAAAGTCCCCATGGTAAGTCTTGCCTGTCGTAAAATGCGACCGAAAGGATAACCATAGATGGTAGATATTTGAAGCACCACCACATCGACAAAGATGCTGTGAAGTGGTCAACCCCATGTTTCAGTGTTTGGTCAATGCTTCCGGTCTCACCTTCATACCCATTTTCCTGTCATCCTACCCAAAGCAACTTTTTATTTATGCCAGGTTTATTATGAAAATACTAATGACGAAGCCTCCTAGAGTAAAATACTCCGGAAGAAAAATACCTCTCGATTCGAATTTCCGGCCGAGGGATGCTCGAGAAGGTTCAACATGGAAAAATATAAACTTGAAGATAGACCTCTGTAATATCCGAGGTCTTAGCAAAATATGAACGATGTTCATCACCACCTGCAGTTGAAATTATCATTCAACCTTCACACCTCCGCTTGGCTCAAGTTCTCAAACAAGACGGATGACGCAATGCCACAGGCTGAGGTCTTTGCCATTAACTATGGTCTCGAGCAGTTAATTAATGAACCAACACGGATCCCTGATAACAACTATCATTATGCCAATACGCTTGACTTATTCCTTACTAACAATCCAGATCTCTAATAAGTAAAGGTCAGTTCACCATTGGCAAACTCTGACCTGTTACTTTATCGAAATTAGAAACGAGACAGGATCCAAAACACAATCTTGAGGAACGCCGTAGGATATTAGAGAATAATAAGATGAACTATTGTTAATAATTACAAATAACTGTCGAGTTGAAAAGTAAGAAGTGCTAGAGGAAAGCCTCGAACTCCATAATGTTCTAATTTTTGAAGAAGTATGATGTGTGAGGCCTCTAAGATTACCCTCCTCTAGATCATGTGCCACAGATGACAGTACCAGTACGTTATGTACTGCATTGTGGAATAGCCGAAAACCGTGTGAAGAAGGAACCAAGCCGGTTTATTATAATATTTTCGAGGATCTTAGCAAAGATTGAAATCATAGTTGACAATTATCAATAATGGATAAATCTCCTTTCTTGAATACAGATATCACTTCATACTTTTTAAATGATGTAACAAAGACATTAGATTCAAGGCAAAGGTTAAAGAGTGCAGTCAGAGGTAAAATAATATAGTTGGAAGTTTTCTTGATTATCATGGTACGAGTATTTAAGCCATAAACATCCAGGCTATTGGAGTTTTTCAGCTTATTTATAGCTTCAACAACTTCGTGAGATGTGATGGAGATAGAGTGAAGATGATATCGGAGGGAAATTTACCATACTTGTTAGTGTCAAATTGCCTTTTGGAAGCGAATTAACTATATAAGGAGCAACAGAGGTAAAATAAACATTAAATTCTTCAGGAGATATGGAAGATTTTGTAGATTTGCGACACTTATTGCGTTCAGAGTTAATTAGGATCCAGCAAGCTTTAGGCGTATTTGAGGACTTGGTAATGGCGAGATGGGATTCTTGTTAATGACTAGTCTGTACTTCTTCCTGAGATTGCAGTAAAATCTTTTTGCAGCAGGATCCTTAGTTGAAACAGACATTAGTTTGGCTTTAATTTGGATCTGAAGTATTTAACCGTATTGTCAAACCAAGGGACATGTAAGGAATTGAACTTGCAGTTAGTAAATGTTTTTATTGGAAAATGTTGGTTGATGAGGGTGCTGAATATGTTTATTAGACAAGTTTATAGAGTTTAGGTTTTAGAAAACAACTTCTATCGTAGATAATGCAGATTTTACACTTATCAAACGTCTTTCCTCATCTTTATCTGTTTCTAATTTCCAATATATTTTTGTTCCTACGAGTGAGGGAAGTCCCTTGATCAATTGATCACTTTTTTTTTCAATATACTATCGACTGGTGATGTTTGGCAGGTTACAACTGGGATCCCTATACAATAATATAATAAAAGTCCTAATATCGACCCTTTTAAACTCATCATGTTGACAATTTGAATATAACGACAGAGAGTATATAATTTTTGACGTCTTCAGCTGCTTTTGAGCATTTGTAATAAATTTTCGGTTCTTACCGGTGAGGGAAATCAGTGACCTATGAATCATAGCTAATTTAAATTTTGTTCTATTAATAACCAATCTATGTACAGTCTACATTTGGACTTACCATGTTGCAAGAAGTGACTACACTATGACGTCATATTTTGTAGAAACTTATAGAGGAATGGTTTAGGGAGTTTGTTCTTTTCATTGTCATCGTAACATTTATTATGTCTAGTAATGAATCAATTTTATGAGTACATATATTCCTAAATGATAATGGTTAAAATTATTAGGTAGGGCAAGATAATTAATGTAAAGTCCAAAAGTCTCTAATTATTGGTATCTGATAGGGCCAAATGTTCTGTAAAAAGTAATCTATGACGACCATATGCCGGCACTATTTTATAGTACCGGAGGTGCAACATTTACGGCGTATAAATATCCCCAATTATATAAATTTAATTAGATTAGGGAGATGGAATAACTTGATAACCTTAATTCCTGGTTATTTTGTATTTGATAGAAGAATTAACATAAGCATTAGCATTTTTTTCGTTCAGTCTGTATTTAATCCGAGTATGTTATCTTGACCAAAAACTCTAAGATTATAGCCGCAGGTCATGTGGACACGTTTAACAACAACAAACCGAAAAAGCACTGAATGAACATACTTAGATTATGAGATTCTATCTTAAATAATTTGTTATGAGTAAGTACCTCGTGTACAGGGTCGAATTAATACTAATTGGGGACTCACATGCTGAACTATATTTGCCATTATACTTCTCACATATTGATATTTTCCGTTCATCCTTATATACAATCAAAAAGCATGCCCGTAGAACAGAAAATCATCAATCATATTTTCAAATAAATGATCCTTACATTTTTGTTATAATATAATTATGAAAACCTATAATTAAAACGAAATGAAGAATCTAAATTCACATAATCAGGAAGATTTCACCTAAGCAATGCTTCTTAAATAGTAGACTTCCGCGGATGACTAATCTTGAAAATCCTTGACTCCCGGATGGATTCCGCGTCACCATAGCACCACTTAGTGCCGACGTTTCGCCAACCATTTCGCGAAAATCTTGTCCACTTCCTCAATCATTTAAATTCATCACAACCCAATATCCCTTTCATCATCGAATCGTTCCTAGATGTATTAGTTAGTCGACACACTACTCACTCACACCGATAGATACTTCAATGGCCTTTCTCACCACCACCCTGCCCATAAGCAATTTGTCATAAATTCCTTGGTCTACAGAGGTGTCAACCTATCCCAACCCCAATCCTTAAAATCAGAATCAAAACATCTTTCATCTGTATTATTATCAAATAATTTCTCTCATTATAACATCCAAAAACCCATAAAGAAATACACTTCACCTAAAATTTCAAATTAACCTGAGCGACTAATCTTCCTGCCTGCTTTATTCACTGTCCATATCCATATGTTGACAATATAACAGACCGAATTTTCAAAATTCTTAAAAAACATAATATTTCTACTCGGTTTTCCCCACTTCGAAAACTGTCTCAGTTTTACAAGCCTATCAAAAATTCCCTTCCTCCTCTTCATTTAGAAGGTGTTTATAGCATTCCCTGTTCTCACTGTAAAGGCTACATTGGTGAAACAGGTCGAAAAATCCACTTTGCACATGATCACACAACGGCAATGTCAGGTGCCAGAACGGAGTTAACCATCGTTCTAGAGACAATGAACTTTATAGCGTGAAGGATTTTTTCCTACAATAAGTACCGTTACAGGAACCAGTAGAATCAGTTTCAGTTCAAGTCTGAAGCCTGCCCTGTAATGGTTGGCGAAACGTCGGCATCAAGTCGTGCTATTGTGACGCGGCATCCATCCGTAAGCCAAGATTTTTCAAGCAATGCTTGCTTTGTGAATATCCTCCAATAGGATGTACATAAAATGGTAAAAAAAAGAGAAATTTATTCAACCTTGAAGACTTGTTCAGCTCTTAACAGGCCCAGCGATTCAAAAATGGAATGAATGTATTTACAAAGCGGAGAGCTATTTTTGTAGTTTTGCTCAGAAGTTATTTTTGGATGGAAATCTATGGGTATGGTAAGTGTAGACATCTTTTTTCAAATTGTTTATTTATTTCTCATTTATCAATACACCCAACATACAACAAGAAGGCAAATTAAGTTGGGGTAATGTCAAATTTAAAAGGGAACTCAGACGTTAATAATTCAAACTCCCCTAAAACAGAACAGTAATATAAAAAATTGATTTGAAAAAGACCTTCGGGAAACCAATTTCACTGGAGGCTGCAGTTTGGGCACAAGCTGAAGGTATATTTCCAGAGATATTGTTGCTGAAACGATATAATAAGTGCATTGATGTCAGGGGGTATTATATTGAAAAACTTTATTTAATTGTAAATCTACGCCCGTTTTTTTCAGTCAGGCCGAGAATTTTTGGCGCTATCCTCTCACGTGTTATACACTTGGATTTATTGTTTGGATAAAGAGATTCAGGCAATATAGTGAAGAGAATGTTTGTGAAAAAACATAACTCGATGCGGGGTTTATAGATTAACATGAAAAATCAAAGTAATAAAGCTTATTTTAGTGAGTCAACATAGTCAGGTCCCAGTTTTTCCACACCGTTTTTTTCAAATTGTTTTCAGACAATCAGTTTCAAGATGTTTGTTTTCATTGGTCAACGTAAGTAATCTCTGAGCGTGAAGTATAATCAATTTCTTAACGAACCCAGGCTAGGAAGGGTATGTTAAAGACCTGAATAATAGTTTTGTTTCATAATTAATTACTACAGATAAAACACATTAACATACCGCGAGGCAGTTTTACATAAATTAATAAATTACTTAGACCTACTTTACATTCCAACTAGAAGCCTTATTGGTAGATGGTTGTCGGTATCACTTTTACAATAATCTTCGATGGTCATGAGCCTTAAACTTCCTGATTAAATTACACCAGTTAAAATCAATTCAATACAAAGATACAATAATTGAGAATTGGTGTCATTCTAGAGAAATATAGCTATAACCACCTGCATTATAAGATCTCTGGAAACTACAAACTACCAAATACTTAAAAAAACTTGTATATCCGACGACAATGATTAAATTATAGTGGTTATTATTATTTCTCACACCACTACTGATCACATTAATTAATTCCAACCTTTGATTGAACTGAATAAGTCTCCAACAGGATTAAATACACAAGTAAACTGAGAAATAACAGGAAGTCTGTAGTTATAGGATTAAATTTTATTTGCGACAAAAGGTCGCTGTTATGAATCCTCTCTCAACACGCCCATTTATTTCAAATAACATACAACCGAACAATAACTTCACTCATACAGCCCGTTATACAACAATTGATTCACACCTCCAAACTACAGATTATAATTTTTGAGCTTCAAAGTGTGTTAATTATAACTTGCAGTTGTCGAAACCACGGGTGCTTAACAACTATATTTCTATGCCAAACTCCCTACTTTACACCTAGGGAATGATTGAAAATCCACCAGCAGAGTTTATTCAATCGTGGTAGGTAATTTGCCTACGTTTCGTTTTCAACGTTTTGAATAGGAAAATTGTTGCTACCATTTTTCATTTTGGAAGAAGAACCGTCGTCTTAGATAATACACAGTTCTTTAGTAATGAATGGGCAATACCTGTACATGAAATAATATAATTTCAGTCAACATATGTCGATACAATTTTCCTTCCATAGAAATAGGCCTGAGAACAACTTTAATTATACACTTTTTCTTGTTTTTTGATAAATATACACAACGTTTCTTACGTTAAAAGTACAGGCTGTTCTAAGCGCCAGTTATTATCTTATTCCCTTGAAATTTTATTCAAAGATACGTAGCGATGTTTGAAATGTGGTTGGTTATTTTGAATAGTCGATTTGTTTGAAATAGGGTACGTTTGATGCATGTCGCTGAAATGCTTCATTTCAGAGAAAATAGGGCTTATAGCTTACAAATAATGCATACATACATTATTATTTGTTCTATTATTATTACAAAAAGTTTACTATAGTTCTTGTAACAACTGTAAACAAGCTCCTTACCTCACCTGTATGAACCAAAAATATAATGCAAATGATTAGAAGCAGATAAAGTCGTGGGAAGATGCATTGAAAGTTTATTCGAATTAACAACATAATTTGTTTCACAAGGATCATCATTGTATTACTATAGAAATATATGTTCTATACTAATTTCTTGGAAGAAACTTTGTTTCTCGTTCCCACCACGACGAACACGATTATTCCGAAACTGAGCTGACAGTGGTTAAGGCCTTCACATACACCATTTATATTGCATTGAGATACAGTGACATGGGCCTAATTGATCTTCAGTGGTTTATTTCTAGATAACATGAAGGTATATATAGCTGCATAAAAAAGATTTTACTTATTTGTTCAAATTTGATGACATGTTGTTTCAACCATTCTTATTTATATTTCGTAGAGAACCGAATTCCCTTTTGTAGATAATTCCACGAGAACACTTTGAAACCAATACTACGGAATACGGCTTAATGCAGCCTATGGATGAATTGGATTCACGCAATTCTTCTTGTAAAGTCTGCAGCGTTATATGTTTATCTATGAAAATAGGAGCTGAAATTTGTTCAGCAAAATCTCAGAAGGAAAGCGATAGGAACTATAAGTGTTTAATATCTATCTGACATGATTTTATTAGGGTCACTGTGTCTATGGGAGGATCAGAATTCATGGCCTCGACATTCTGTACATGATCTAAGGATAAACTAATGCTAGATAAGAATTACTCATCGAAAACGTATTGAAACAAAGTATCATCAGCATCGATGAGGTCGACCAAAATCGAGATTTTTCCATACCCCTTATGAATTTTGCAAAAATCAAAGATTCCAAAACGTTGGATTAACAGGTGAAATTTGCTCGACAGAATTTCAGGAGATCGATGCATACTATAAGTATATGATCCCAGTTCAGTTGGATCACCATCTATATGAAACGAGCAGAATTCATAGTCTCGATACCATGTATCGTGGTTAATCATGATCTAACTGATGAACTCTATTTGTTAGCTGAAAGGTCTTTAGTATTTAAATAGTATTTTTCCGGATAAGGGTATTTATGTCGTACTTGTTAGTGTCAAGGCATCTCGTTGAAACACTTTGAGTTAATTATACTTTATAAACATCTGGAACTATGTACAGAATAATCCTAATAGTGCTAATGGAGTAGTTGTTAACAATGAGGTTAAAAGTAAACAAGAAATGAATTTATTATAAATTCATGTTTTCGTTCCAAACATATGTTTACAGTTGAATACCGTTACTACAAAACAAACATTGTAACACAGACGGGCTTGATAATTATATGATGGGCGTACATATATTAAATACATTATTAGGTTCTTGATTTACTGATTCTCAATGAAACAGAGAGGAAATAAGAAACATTTATCATTGCATTTAATTAAATATATGAATTGGTATTTATAAAGCATGTCCCGTAGCACTAGCAATTTCGATAGTATATCGGAAAAAATTAGTCGACACGTAAGAGAAATACATTCCTCCAAAGGTGGGCTGCGAAATAATATTATTGAATAGTTTAGTTTTGAAGGAAGCCATGGATTTCTTATTTAAAAATTTGCGAAGCATTATGCAGTGTTGGTGTTAGTAATCCATAGGCCCTTCGTCTAATCGTGTTAAGAACGAGTATTTATCTCTATAGTCATGTTGGTTGATTTACAAAAAAATAATTTCAAGTGTTCTTTTTTCATTGACCTATAATAAAATAATTGTCTGTGATCTAGCATCTTAGAATCCTTAAATTAATCGTAGGTTGAACAAACGTGGGATTCATGAATAACTTCCAGTAAGTGTATGTGGGTTTTGGACGCACCATCCCATGATAAAACCCATAACGAAGATCTTACACTTCTTAAATTGAAAATTTGTCTCAGTCGTTTAAACCTTTTTAAGATGTAACCAATCAATATGGAAATATATTGCAAAGCATTAAACACATTTTGCATAAAAAAAATGTTATGTAACTTACTCATTGGAAACGAAATATGGAGCAAAATAGGCCCTGTCGATTTTTTCAGCACTAACTGATATTGGATCCTTTGTTATTACAGGATAACGATGTTTATTCAATAGTCCATTAAAATTACATCCTAGATTTAGTCCGACATATCAGAACCGTTGAAATTCAATATATGATAGAAATTGTCTTATTGTACATATATTATTTACATTTTCGAAATGTGAAATGAAATTTTCTGTCTGAAATTCACTGAATGAAAAATTTGAGCATGCAAGAGTATAATATGTTGGATCAGCTATCAGGATCTCAATAACAACACAACTACATTATTCACGCGAATGATGAATACAACAGGGATTGTATATCTAATTAATATTTTGAAGATTTAAAAATTATTGATACAAATGGGACGGACATGAACTGAGACGGTTAAGTACCTATAGTAGTAAAGTGTTACAGTGTATCCACAATGTGAGAGTGATCATTACTCTATTGGAAATCAACTTTGTGCATATAATGACCCCGACATTAAAATATTTGTAAAGGGCATGCAGCTAAGTTTCAAAGAATTGAAATGACTTATGAGTTTCGATGTGAACATGAACAGTTAGTTCAAGTGGCAAAATTTGTTACATAGGTTCAACCGCTCCCCAAATGTCGCGAAACATGTGACCTCTTGCGTCAATCTTCTGTTTCTCCAATGACCCGCTATAGCATTGACATACTTAGCCTGGACTATCAAACTACAGAGGTCGAGGTTATCTCTTTCTGAGATTAAATATCTCACAACAGTTATCTGAATGATAAATGACCATCAAATAAATTTATTATCGTCCAAAACGTTACAAATTATCACGGCGTTTATAATAAATATTCAATCACAAGCTACTTATGAACTGATCAGAAATGTCTTCTCATTACCCACTAAGAGATATCTTTGAAACTTTTCATCTAGCTTTGAATTTCCATAAAAACAATTAGATTTTACTTAATTTAATGTAGATATAATACCTATACAAATGGTGTAGGTAGTTATCATGATTTCATTCAAATATCTTAGATTTTGTTTTAGATTACATCTAGCTTTGAATTTCCATAAAAACAATTAGATTTTACTTAATTTAATGTAGATATAATACCTATACAAATGGTGTAGGTAGTTATCATGATTTCATTCAAATATCTTAGATTTTTTCCTTCGATTGACTTTTTGTCTAATTTGACTGGATTATTGAATTACAAACAATATAATCCATAAATATAATTTTAATTTACTTTAAACAAAATATTAATGTAACTTAATAAATAATAAAACGAGCGATTCTACAATGGCCTTGAAAATATGGTTCGATCAGGGAGAAATATATCTCAATCACAATAAAATTTGAAAAAATTTCTGGGCAGGCATAAATGATAATAATTATAACGTAAGTAACAGACAGCGTGCAGACGATATGTTAGCTGTATTTATTTTATATAGCATTTTGTCGATTTGTGTGTTGGAAGTAGCGTTGAGTTGAAAAGAGCCCGGTACACTCTGGCAGAGTTGGCGTTGATTAATTTATCGGTCACAAGGGATGATACAGCCGCCGCCAACCTAACCTCACTTTACACCGTAATGGCCGGCAGCTAGAGGGGTATTCCCGCCACCTGCCGACTCTACCTTTAATTACTTGTTAAAGATTATCTAGGGACGGCACAATAATATTTCCTACTTTGCAGTTAATGGTTATTACTCATTTAATTGAATGGCCGCTAGAAACGCGACAATTTTATTTAGCATTTACTTTCCCCGAATTAATTTGCTATCAGCCGACGACTTTTCCCGTATGATAGGAATGGCTTTAACGTCGTATATTTCTTTATTCCTTCTCATGCTAACTTTCCTTTAATGAACTGCACACAGAATCAAGACATAACTGATCATCCTTACGTATGTTTCAACCCAACTACCCTCTATGGAAGATCTTGAATAGTAGACTTCCGCGGATAGGTAACTTGGCTTCCCAATGACTTCCGCGTCCCTATAGCACGACTTGATGTCGATGTTTCGCCAACCATTACAGGTGACTTCTTCAGGGCAGGCTTGAGGCTAGAACTGAAACTGATTCTTTTGGTTAGGTATTTATTGTGGGAAAAACCTTCACACTACATGACTCACTGCCTTCATTCCGGTGTTCACCTCCGTTGGGTGATTATCTGTGAAGCGGAATTTTCGAGGATGGGTTTCCAAATGTTGGAAAGGTGATATCTCCTGAATCACGGCTTACATTATTTGGATGTTTCAGGATTTCTATGGCTCCAAGAATTTTTCGCTGATAAAAGTTTGGGGCTTGGCCTAGGATTTTGGTATTTTCGAAAGGGATTCAATGATTAGTGTCAAGCTCATGTTCCGCAAGTGCAGATCTACTGGTGTCAAGAAGCGCTCATGTTCTTTCACACGGTTAGCTACTGTATGACCTGTTTCGCCAATGTAGACTTTACCGCAAGATCAGGGGATGCTATGAACACCTTTTAAATGAACAGGAGGAAGAGGATCTTTGATAAGTGTGTAAAACTGAGATATTCTTTAGGATTTTGGAAATTCGATCTGTTATGTTTTCAATATATGGAAGATAGGCAGTAGATACAGGAAATGTAGGGGTTTGTGGCTCAGGTTGATTTGAAATGTCAGGCGCATTGTATTTATTTATGGCTTTGGGAATATTGTAATGGGACAAATTATTTGATAATAAAAAGATGAAAGGTTTCAATTCTGATTTTAAGTATTGGGGTTGGGATAAGTTACCATCTCTGTGGATCAAGGAGTTCATTACAGATTGATTTTGGACAGAGCGGTGGTGGGAAAGGCCGTTGAGTTGTACCAATACACAGAATGTCCGAAAGTACCGTCAGTCTGTCGACTAATTAATACATCTAGAAACGGGAGTGAACCTTTCGATTAAATGATTCTGGGAGGTAACAAGTTTTTGGCGACCATGTTGTCAAATGACAAAACCAACATTTCGGCATGAGAAAAGATGAGTCAATAGCATCTTGCTCAAAGTTTCCATGAAGATATTAGCTAAGACCGAAGAAAGTGGGAAACCCATGACAGCTTTCTAGGATTGCGCATAAATCCACAAGAAGCATAATATTTCTACTCGTTTTTCCACACTCCCAACACTATCAAAGATCCCTTCCTCCTCTTCATTTAGAAGGTGGTTATAGCGTCCTACGTTTTTGCATTAAAATCTACATTGATGAAACAGCTCGTATAGTAGCTACCCATGTGAAAGAACATGTGCGCTGTACAAGTCTTTGCGACACCAGTAGATCTGCAATTGCGAAACATAAGTTTGACACTGAGCATCAAATCCTTTCCGAAAACACCAGCGAATATTTCTTACAACTTCTAAGAAACCTCCTAAAACATCCAAATAATCTGAACCGTGGCTAAAGATATTACCTTCCCGACATTTAGAAACTCATCCTCGAAACACAATCGAGTTAAGCACCGGAATAAAGGCAGTAAACTATGTAGCGTAAAGGTTTTCCCCACAATAAATACAGCGGCAGAGACCAGAAGAATAAGTTTAAGTTCAAGCCTCAAGCCTGCCCTGAAGATGGCACCTGTTATGGCTGGAGAAGTTAAATATGGGAAAACCAGAGCTAACACATAACAGTCAAAACAATGAATGCGTTATCAACTTGATTTTACATTTCTATAAAAATGCCATAAATCACAGAAGCACGACTACATACCGACGTTTCGTCAACCAATATAGGTGACATCGTAGCTGTCTGGTAAAACAATTCATTTTTAATTCCCTCACTATATTAATATAACGGAAGTACATATTGTAATCATAACATAAATTTGAACAATTATGGATATTACAGATTTCTGTTAACTCTGAAACCGAAACTGGTTCCTCTAGCTGTTTTCACAATGATTAAAGTATATTAAGTACAAAGTATTTCGTTAAACCCCTCATATATTTGAATAAAATATAATGGGATAAACTATGCCGCAATTCTAAAATTATATGACAGTTTCCTAACAAAACACAATTGTTGGCAGATTACCAGCCAAACGCAATTATTCTAAAGCATCGAATTCAACACCGTTGTTTGCAACAAACAGCAATAAACGGCCTGGGTTCGTATTTAATTCGATAAAAAACATCCGAACGATTGTTAACGTGTCCTTTTAAATGTCGAATAACCTACCCTCAAATGTCACACTCAGAACAGAATACAATTTCACACTTAAACCGAATTAGTTTTAAACTGACATGTCATAAGAGTGAAACTTGAAAACCGATTGCTGGCGAGTAACTCAATAATGAGAGAGCACTGTAATATTACACTGCTATCCCTTAAAACGAGCTTTCTTTTATTCTATAGGCCACCCTTCGGTACTCCAGTTTCAGCTTTCTATTAGGATTACGTGTAGCGTGTTCGATAAAAAATAAATTTAAAACATCCAGTCACAATAATAAAATTCTAAACAGGAATGCATTGTTTCATCACCGCTCGTATCATTTTGCCATGATTCTAATTAATGACCAAATAACACAAAAACAATGATAACTAATGAAACACAGCAACGTATCGTTACGTTTGACGAAGGATGGTGAGACCGAGCATTTCTGAACAACTGTCAACTCTTAGCAACTGGGATCACATCCTTTTGTGTTCCACATTGTACTTGTTAAATATTTCTAATGAATTTATACAATATTTATTACCTAGCATTGGTTTTAGACTGGAATGTAAAAGTTAAAAATGATTATATCAGTATACAGGGAGATTTATACGTACGGAGGGAAATAAAACGGAGATCGAAGGGCACAAAACAAACCAGTGATATCAATAACTTTTCACAAAAGCTCAATTATTATGAAATTACATTGATGGAATGTTAAATATATTATCAAGACTTATCTACAAAATAATTACAATTCATGTTTGATATTTGAATTTACTGAACTATAATTTAGTTCCAGATGCTATGAAACAATTGTAAAATAAAAATTATACTCTTTGCCAATTTTTCCTTAATGCTCTCAATTCTCTCAAGTCTGTTGCGATTCTTGAGTGTAGCTGCTTGCACCTAAAAGCCTCAGTGAAGTACCTTGGAGTTATTCTCGATTCTAAACTGAGCTGAAAAATGCACCTGGAAGCCCGGGTGAAGGCAAAATTTGCGATTGGGCTGTTGGAAGCTGTCCAATCATCTGACTCAAGCTGGATGCGTTAGCGCCTGCTATCAGGTTCCAAATACCACACCCTTGCACACCCTGAACGGAGCTTTCAGATCCCCTAGGTGCTGACGTAACCGTTTTCAAGGCAGAGGACTGTACAAATTGACCTATGTTCTGGAAAACCTGAGACTAAGCTACCGAGGTAGGCGACTACATATCTGCACTGTCAACCTTTAGGAGTATATAGAAACATAAATCACTTCTTTTTTAGAAAACTGAGCCCTTGTTCTGGAAATTGATGCACTATTGCCCTAATATTCCTCCAAGTTTCATTAATAAACGTATGTAAAAAGTGCATCAGTTACAATTTTCTTCTCATTTAGCTTTGGTATTTTTTATTACATTCTGTCTCTATGTAATGTTACTTTTTTTCGTTCCTCTTGTTCCAGGTTCGTCGTCATCCTCGCGGATGTTTCCTTCATCCTTCATCTTGGAACGGTTCTGGTTCAGATTCACTGCTTGTATTATCCATTATATTAAATAGTAGTACCTAGAAATTATGTGATTTTAGATGAACACAGTGCAATATGAATGTATTTTCTATACTATAAATCCTTTCATAATTGTAGATCACCCAGCAAGTTTCAGTCTTTTTGATAGGACAATGATTGTGCTGATTCATGTTTTGATCATAGTTTCTGATAGGAGATGTTGTGTCTTATCGAACATTTCTGTTCTGATTGTTTCCCCAACGGGACATTCACAGAGGACGTGATCCGTCGTTTCATCATTCTCCATATATAGTCGACATTGAGCGTCTTTACTAAACCAGATTACGCATAGGTTCAACCAACTTTGCTCTAGGAGTATTTTAGCTCTTGTTCTCGAAGGATTTATAATGAACGCTTTAGAGTGGGCTGAACTGGCAAGGTTTTCCAGTGCTAAAGTATTCTACTTTCAGTCCAGAATGGTAAAGCTAGTTTAAATGTGCTTGCAGATATGCTTATCAAGCACGGGTTCTGGTGGAATAAATTTTGAAGCTAACCAGAGGGTCGGCTGCCTTATTTCTCTCAATGTCCGAATATCCAAGTATCCATCAGATTAGCTTTATACATACTCTTTCAAATATAATATTTTCGAATCCGTTGAAGACCAAATTATGTTTTTCACCAAGCAGCTCTGTAAAGATTCCTAATGAACACTGATTCAAATACTGGTATTGTGGTATCCAGAACTGCTGAAGGATCACCATGTAAAGGTCCAGGATTCTTGAGGTTGGTAATTGGTGTCATTTTGAAGGGTGGAAGTATACCATCAAAGGTTTTAGTGGTTTATTGGGTAACACTGACACTTATAATTAATAGCACTTAAGATAGTAGACTGATACTAATTCTGAAATTCATACTAACTTGCATATTCTAGAAATCTATTAATCTCTTCTCCAGGGATATATTTGTCATCAATGCGAGGGTTGACCTGGTCGCACTACCGACATTGACTTGATTCAACCTTGCCGACCTTAGCATTCCATACATTTTAGCCATAAAAAAAATTAAAAGCGGAAAAATATATCAGAATCAGAAAATAAATCCGCGAATATTCATTTCCACTTAGAAAGGAAACTGGGTATCTAAGTTTACTCAATCAATATCAAATAGCCTACTCTATACTATATTCTCATCTCGTCAAGTCCTTGTTAGAATCAAGCAATTTAGTAAGATTGAAAAGTGAGAAAAGTTAATAAGTAAACTTTTCAGTTCATTTTAAGCAAGAGCAATTGAATGATAACTTACGTTAACTGAGCTACAAACTACCCTCTTTAACAATTCCATTTAAAGTTCGACACTGTTGAAAGAAAGTAAGTAAGTCCAAACCATTTTCATTCATTCTCGTTTTCTATTACCTCGACACACACGAGGCGCCATTATAAAAAGCTCGATAGTCTTTTATTTGACATTTAGTGGCGATTTTCACCACGGCGTAGCGTAGCACGGCTGACAACCGAACTGATGGTATCGTCCCCTTGGCGCTAACTCTCATCTCTCTCACTCGCCCCTCGTCTTAAGTTTTGTTTAACGCGTTTATTTTTAATTTATGGCTTCTTTGTTTTTACAACGATCTTCCGCGGTGGTGATTGCCGGTATTTTTCAAGGTTCAATTATAAACTTGTATCGAATAACAAAGAAACGGTGAGATTGTCTGTGAGGTTTTAATTTTCATTGAACCAATTGTTTCATTATAGAAGGTGTTTCTTAAATAGAGATCAACAATTTAAGGGCGTATTCTTTGGCCAAAAATAAGGTTTTTTGTTGTATAACCCTATGGTCTTAGGACAGTCGTTGTTCAGCTACAGGATGTCTAAAATTGAAAAAAAATTCCGTTTCTAATTCTTAATTTCTAAACCGCATGAGGGAATTCAACCAACCTCGGTATACATATTCAATTGTCAGTGGGTATAGAACAAAAAATTAACAGCTTCAGAAATTTACCAGAGACGTAGGTGCAGCTGTACTTTATATAGGTACCACAAATAAAATAGATCGTCATATGCGTTATTGTATTTTTTTCATTTTTTGTCTCCTTACATTTTTCGTATTCCAAACCGATTTGCGACAAAATTCATTTATTTGACCAAGTTCAATTTGACGAAATTTAAATACAGTAAATTGTATTTGTAAATATCTCAAAGACGCCATGCAAAACAATGAGAATAGGAAGCCGTCATCTCATTTGATCATTGTTATTGTCAAATTAGGCTTATTTCTTTAAAAAAGTAAGTTCAAATCATATTCAAATGCTGAAATGGCCAATACGATTTACGTTTACGGCCGTGCAGATGGGAATGGTAATGGGGTAGGCGCATTTATTTTGAATGATTTCCAAATCATCCAGGTACAAATGCAAAAAAAAAAAGCTGACCATCCAGATCACCAAATTATATATAAGCTCTCGGGTAATAGGTCACACTAACACATATGTTTATTATTTTCGTCTTTACATACGTTTGGGTCTCACCACTATCATCATGGCCATGAGATCAAAAACATAAGTAACGATAAACATAATAAGCATTATGTGTTAGTGTTGCCTATTTCCCGAGAATTTATTACATAATTCATATCTGGGTCAAGAATCATTATTAAAATGACCAGATATGAACCCTTTTGATTTTTATTTGTTTGAGGGGATCTCAAGACATTTGTTTACAAGGTCTCAATTGGATTTGATGAGCACTTACGTAAACAAAATATAGCTGATTGTGATTCGAGAAGAAGATCTGAAGCATATATTTTGGCTGAAGATGGCCGTTTTTTACAGTTATTATAATAAACCATAGTAAAAATTAATAGCTCTGTTATTATTGCAGTTGGTCAACTAAATCAATTTCGCCACTAATCGGTTTGAAATACAAAAAATGTAAATAGACAAAAATGACGATAATGGAATGAACATGTGTTGACCTATTTAATTCGTGATATTATACATGGTGATATATTTTTTCATAAATAATGATCCGTGTGTTGGTAATACCTCCGCCACTGGTAAATTTCTGAAGCTGGTAATTTTTTCATATCAATGATATGCTTATTACTTCCAGCAGATCATTTGTATGGAGCAGAAACAAAGTTGATTCCAAGACATATCCCTGTGGAACACCAGCATCGATAGCCATTGTATCGGGGGATATTACGTCAACCACTACGTGATGGTAGTGATCTATCTGAGAGAAAACTCGATAGTAAGCAACAAAGTTGAGGCGGCAAACCTTATGACAGTTTCCCAAGAGGGCATTGTGCCAGACTCGGTCAAATGCTTTGGAGATATCCAATGCTACAGCCTAAGATTCCCCATGTTTTTCAATAGATTTCTGACATACATGTGTTACGTAGGCAAGCAGGTCTCCTGCTGATCCTGCTGACGAAAGTCATATTACCAATCGTTCACGATTTTGGAGCTCTCCAGATATTGGATGACCTCGATGTTGATTGCTTTCTCCATCACTTTAGAGACCACAGATAGTGCAGTAGTGCAGCAGATTCCGAATTTTGTCAGCGGTTGGGTTACATATTATTGATGAAAATACGAGAAAGCGGGTAATTCCGCCCACCTAAGGGTAAATGCTAAAAAAAAACTCCTTATTACTTCAAAAAAAGCTGTGATTATCCTTATTGAGTTTACGAAGAAAAAAACAGGTATGTACAGAGGCATCCTATAATTCAAACATAGAATTAAACAAAAAAAACCGGCCAATGTACGGCAGTGACTGAAAAGTTTGGATCGTTTCAAGCTTCTAAAATGTAAATGTTTACAATTTCAACTGGTCAGCGTAAAATAAATTTATTATTTGCTTGCGTTTCTCCACCGACGTGTGTATGTTATCTCCCAACCCTCCCGTTGAAAATCATGAAGGGTGAGGTGTAATTCCAACCTCTCCTCTGACACACAGCAGTAAATTTACACTCATATAATGGGCTACACACATTTTTACTCCGAGCATATTAACTCGCGGAATAAGCGTGATTTCGGATAAATCCTTCCCTCCTCCATCATCATAAAACCGTGACTATGTGAGTGAAAGGGCATATTTTTAACAATTTTTCGTCCATTTTTAACGGTAATGCACTGTTCAAATGAATGGCCGTAATAATATTTACTTTGGTTTACAAGACTAGCATTTGTTTTAATCTTTGTAATTTATCTTTTGTTTCTTCGTAGCATGCTGCGATTCCCTTTTCGTAGCCAATGTTTTACGTAAGAAAAAGGTATGAAGAGTAAAAACATAATAATAAGAGTAGACAATACTAATGTAAACGACTTCATTATTACGTCAAAATGATTGCACCATCGAAAAATGTTGAATATGTCTATATATCACTGTTGTTTTTCACTATCAATGAAGTACAAGTACAATAATGCAGATTGATCAATAACTCGAAGAAAAATAAGTTTAAAAGATAAGTAAACTGTGATTAATGCCTTGTCATCTACATGAGGTAGATTTGACTTAGCTATGATGTACGATTCGAAGAACAGTTGTGAAGTTTTAAACTACAGCAACAAGGTCCAAATTTTGCTAAGCATTTGTTTGAACAATTTATAATTTTAACTACTACCTAAG
The DNA here is from genome assembly GCA_958510875.1 of Endomychus coccineus. Classification (NCBI taxonomy): domain Eukaryota; kingdom Metazoa; phylum Arthropoda; class Insecta; order Coleoptera; family Endomychidae; genus Endomychus; species Endomychus coccineus. Next base: position 178,297,689 of record OY294069.1, read on the forward strand.
TACAATAATGCAGATTGATCAATAACTCGAAGAAAAATAAATTTAAAAGATAAGTAAACTGTGATTAGTGCCTTGTCATCTACATGAGGTAGATTTGACTTAGCTATGATGTACGATTCGAAGAACAGTTGTGAAGTTTTAAACTACAGCAACAAGGTCCAAATTTTGCTAAGCATTTGTTTGAACAATTTATAATTTTACCTACTACCTCAAAATATGATTTTCTCTCGTCTATTGTTATTTTTCAATTTTTTTTATATACTTCGACTACACGAAAAGGAAACCTATAACATCGTGTGAACCAGCGGTGCCATGTTGGGAGAGGAGATTTTTCTTGAAGGTTTGCAGGTTATAGGCATAGGCAAAGACCTCACTAGGTAGAGAGTTCCACAACTTCACTGTTAGATAGAAGAATTCAGTCTGGTAGGAAGAAGTTGGGCAGGTCTAGAGCTCAACAATGAAGGGAGTTTGAGTTACCTCCCCAAATGTAAATTACGTTGCTCAAATTGGGGCAAGTGACTTTATTGATTCTGCCTTACTGGGGAGAAGCCCTGTACATATTTTCAAGATCGCATCCTCATCCATTACCTACCCCTATTTCGAATTTTTTTTTGGATTTGAAATTTTTCAAAAAATCAAATGGGATTTGAACAATATGGAGCTCCCTGGATATACTGGTACTATAACCAAGGCATCTAAGATCACCCCTATCAATATTGAAGACCGCTTAATACAATCAGAGGAAATGGCACAATAGTGGTACACCGGAGAAGAAAGCAAACAGAGGACGCCGAAGAAGAATTCAAAATCAGTTGGGGGTATATGGGCTCAAGAGGGAACAGCTGAGAGAAATTCTGAAAAACCGTGAAGGACTTACGCAGGAGGGGCGCAAGTGGCGTATCTATAGAAAAGGGAGAGATTTCCCCCCTTTCTACGATGTTCTAGAGTGGTCAATGAACTCGCAAGTGTGACATCTTCAATATATTCATATACAATACGTTTGGCTACGGAAGGATGGAGATAAGGGTTACCATTGAGTTCCAACGAAACCCAGCTGTCAACTTGTTTTACTTGATTATATTTGCGGTATTTTTCTCTGCTTACTTTGTAATTGTCTTAGAATTATATTCACATTATATGAACCAAAATACCGAAAATATATATTTAATTACATTATATTGTTTCTGAATTCGAAATGAGGAATTCCTGTATGAATACAAAATCCTTGTTCCATCCTTTTTTTGCTGAAATCATTCGATACTTCTTTTTTTTCGTAAAAATACGTAGCCGCTGTTTGAAAAGGGCGTAGTCAGATTATCATACCTATGGCATGAACTGTACACGAACCGAAACCAACGAGAGAGGTGGTGTAGTGGACAGGGGTTGTCAATGTTTTAGAGCCCCTGTGCTGACATGGAGATAATCCATCACGATTTACGGGCGCATTGGTGGCGATTTACAGCTTCCATAGACATCTGGATCACCGTGTTCTAAATCATAAACTACATTTTATTAGTTGACAACAAGCTAAACAGATATATCCGATATTATAGGCGGTAACATTATTATTCAGTTTTATAACTTTGAGTCACACCGAATTACAGAAATTACAGTTTATACGATGTTGCAGGCTCATAATATAAATACACACACAGTGAATGTTCAACTCTGATACTGTTCATAAAAATAGAAAATGCTCCGACAAACACAACCAGAGTTCACTAATTTTTTTCTTATATTTATATACCCATAAATCTTGTCAAGAAACACGGCTTCTTTCGAAATAAGAATCCCGGAGAAAAATTAGAAAGCATAATGAATAGTTCACGTTTATTCACACAAATAATGCTTTATTTGATTGTATATTTGACCACCTTCTATTAATCTTAAAAATAAAGTATATCTACAAATACCAAAAAGCGTAATTAAGATCCAATTATTAGAAAACTACAGAAATTATAATTCAAATTTAAATAAACTAATAAAACAAACCAAGCATCAATACTATGAAAATAAAAATAAAAGATAATATTTAAAATCCGAAAAAAATATGGCAAAGAAAAAAACAAACCAGAAACAATTCATAAAAACCAAACTACTACTACTACCAATAAATTTTATTGTTACTTCACAGAAACCGGCAAAAAACTGACGGAAATATAAAAATGAACAAAAACTTTCATTCAAAAAATTAAAAAGGCACAAGACACTATATTTTTGTTCATGTACCGAGAATGAAGTAATTTTTGGAAATCAAAATAAATGAAACGAGGGAAAACTCTGGGATTGAATCTAATGAAACCACTAGCGCAAATTATTTCAATTCCGTCAACCAAACTACATGATATAAGCCTCGGAAATGTCTTAAAAGAATCAATACATAAATGAGACAGAGACGAAGTCATGAATTATAGACTTATTTAAAAATGATCTCTAAAATATTAATAAAATCTGGCGCAATACCAGAATGTCAGTTTGGTTTCCAGATGAGGATGCAATTTTATCCCTAGTTGAACAATTATATATAGTAACATAGATAATACTAAATTTTGAATTGCAAATCAAAGTAACTTGGCAAAATCATTTGATAGAATCAATCGTGAAAAATATGGTATCATGGGCAAAGATTTCCATTCAAATAGGACACAAGTAATAAACTACATAATTTAGTTTACTCTGATGATGGCTACTTGGTAGTCGAAAGGTCCTCAGTACTTTAATAGTATTTTGAGTGGAAAAGGGTGATTATTTCTTACCAATAGGACACAAGTAGTTCAGATAAGAAGTAATTCAAGTCAACCCCCTCAAGTAAAATTGTTCCTCAAGGCGCTATTCTAGGTCCTATTTTATTTACGACTTCTACAAACTATAGACTATATATCATTATACCTTAAAACAACCAGAGTTAAACTTTTCTCTGTACATAAAACATATTAAACAATGAAACTCAAACAACGTCCTTGTAAAAGTGATAAAATATTTTGAATAGTAGATCTAGCTAATCTATCTATAGCTAATGTTGACAATTCTTGGGTTCCGGATGGATTTCGCTTCACAATAGCACGACTTGGTGCCGGCGAAATAAAAATTAAAACAGGCGTCAGCTTCGACGTCGAATCACCCTTTACCAATGTTCCTAATCCGGATACCCTTTCCATGATTTCTCAACTGTTACCTGCCAAAAACATTTCAATGGACTTATTATCATTAATTGATTTTTTTCTATCTTCTACATATTTTCTGTACTATGGCAAGTTTTACGAGCAGTTCTCGGGAGCTTCAATGTGTGCCCCATTTTCTACGGTCATAGCTAATATCTTCATGGAAATTTTTGAGGAAGATGCTATTGACTCATCTGTTCTCAAGCCGAAATGTTAGTTTAGATATGTAAAGCACACTTTTGTCATTTAGCTACATGGTCGCCAAAAACTTGTTCCCTTCCTCAATCATTTAAATTCATCCCAATATCGGTTTCACCATGGAAGTTGAATCGAAAGATTCACTCTCGTTCCTAGATGTATTAGCTAGTTGACAGATTGTCGGTACTTTGAGACATTCTATGTATCGAAAACCCACTCAAACTGATAGATACCGCAATAGCCTTTCCCACAGCCACCCTGCCAAAAGCTATCTGTAAAAAACATCTTGGTTCACAGAGCTGTTAACTTGTCCCAACCTCAACCTCATATAACAGTTCGAATTTCCAAAATCCTTGAGAAGCATAATATATCTACTCGTTTTCCCACACTCCTAAACCTATCAAAGAACCCCTTCCTCCTTTTCATTTAGAAGGTATTTATAGCATTCCATGTTCTTCCAGTAAAGTCTACATTGGTGGAACAGGTCGTACAGTAGCTACCCGTTTGAAAAACATGAGCGCTGTACAAGACTTCGTTACACCAATGGATCTGTATCTGCAGAAAATAACTTTTTTTAATTAAGGATTAAGCTTTAATACTGGTTCTAGTTACGATGATTAACACCATTTATATATGTTTGGAAGAAGAAAGAATAGTTTAATAAATTTAGTTTTAATTTGTCATTGTTAGATATGCAGTAGTATCGTGTTTAGATATTCAAATTATTTCAAGGTATTCAAATTAGTTTTTTCATATTCTAGAATGAATTCAATGGTTTTGTAAAGACTATTAGAACATTCCCAACATTCTTATTAATGTAATTTTCACTTTCACGTGTGAATATGAGTGCAATCTAATAATTGGTTCAATAAAATTAATTAGTCAATCAATTATCGATTTAGAGAGGCCAAGTTAATTCCTTCGTGAGCTTTTTTATCAGTCTTCCGATCAGATGGGGATCTCAAGTTTCCTATGACAGGTGCAACCCCAGCTTACATTAGGGAGGGACGAGTACATGAGGGTGCCTATTGAAGCTCTTAATAGAGAAAGCACAGATTAATCTGCAGACCTTGGTGATCTTTCTTTTAGTGAGTGCATCATGTCCATTATAAATGACTCTATACAGTCACTAGGGATGTGAAGCGGACCCCTCTACTTACACATATCATCAGTTATTACTTTACTCAGTGGTCTATTCGATCGTTTTAGCCATTATTGACGTATAATTGAGTAGCTCAATCAACCCATAAATCAACAATATCGGTCGGAACACTGATTACAAACTAATAATATTGTAATCCTTTACATATTTGCTCAATATTCCACTTTCCATACACTAATTATTAATTTATATAAAAATTCTCGGGAAATAGGTCACATTAGAACTCTGTTTTAAAATTTTCGTCTTTACGTACGTTTCGGTCTCACGACCATCATCAAAAGACTTATTATGTCTAAAACTTGATTACTTAAAACTAATTGTATTACACAAAGCGTCCAAATCGCACTAATTTCAATTAAAATGCCCACGTCGCCGAAACGAACAGAAACACGATTAAATGAAATTGTAAACCTCGATGATATAGTAAAATTATCAAAAATCCACTGCAAAAGAAGATTTTTGATAAAAGCTTACTCATGTACGCATTTTAAATGAAATTGGTGCGATTTGGACTCTTTGTGTAATACAATTAGTTTTAAGTAATCAAGTTTTAGACATAATAAGTCTTCTGATGATGGTCGTCAGACCGAAACGTACGTAAAGACGAAAATTTTAAAACAGAGTGTTAATGTGACCTATTTCCCGTGAATTTTTATATAAATTCATACTGGGTCAAGAATCTTTATTACTAATTATTAATATATTGTGTGTAAGTTTGATTTATAACGGCATGAGAATAATTTGGTAGTTTCCAAATAGAAAAAAGTCAGTTATGAAAGAAATGATAAGATTATTATTAATATTATTGTAGAGGGAACCGGTAAGGTTCCTTTCTTCCTTGGCGGACGCCCGTTGCATCCCACTCAAGAGTATTTACCAAGCTCCCGAAGTGAACTCCCAGTCTCCTATCCAAGATCCACAGTACAGTAAATCTGTTAGGAAAAGATGGATTTTGTGTAAAAAATTACCTAACCTATCTTTTTATAAATCAAAAATTCAATGGTGAAAGTCGTTACTTTGTGATAATTTATCATATTGACATTATAAAATAAAACACTTTCACTTTGTTTTTATCACAAATATTATAGAAACAAATCGTGACTATAGTTTCGACACTAGCGTGTCATCTTCAATAAATTGATTAACTTTCTCTAAAAACGGAGTTTTGGAATCTTTCGATGTTTGAAATATGTTTTCAAATATTCCCCTCCATGAATGTGAAATTTTAATATCAAAAATCATATACAAATCCCGTATTAAAATCCGAGATAACAAGCTTTTGATCTTTGCCTTAGTCAAAATTATTGTCAATTTAATAACGAGTTTTTCACACAAAATAATGGATTAGCTATGGGATCCCCATTAACCCCTCTTATCGCAGATATTTTCATGTCTTATATTGGAGAAACTATAATGAGTTCCCCTCTAGCTAAAAACATATTCATTGCTGGTTTAGATATGTGGATGTAGCTTTATCCTTCTTCAAAAGTACATCACGACGATTGAATGTTTTCTTACCCTTCATTAATAATATCGATCCTAACATAAAGTTTACTTTAGAAACTGAGAAAGATAAAATATAAAATAAATAATCTAGACCTTACCCTCACGCACCATAATAATATCATTACTTTCAAAATTTATAGAAAACTCACTGTCTCTAATTAGCTTACTCAAGTATTTGTCCTTTTACAAAAAATTCTGTTCTTCACCAAAATAGTTTCCCTCACATATTTTGGTACCGTAAGTGAACAATTGCAGACATTTTATTTAAAAGTTAGCTTCAAACCTCAAAATAAATTGTCCTATTTTTTGTTCAATGCTAAAGACAAAAACAAAAAGTTTAATAAGCCTGGAGTATATAAATTAACCTGTTCAGAGTGTGATAACTTTTACATCGGTAGATAATGTGATAAAAACGAAGTAAAAGTGTTCATTTTTTATAAATCGTCAACGAGGCATGTGACGAGCTTGAAACCAAAAAGTTGTAATCCCCACCATGGACATTTTTAAGAATGTCAAGATGATTTTCGATTTGATTTTCGCGGATAAGTCGTAGAGAAAAAGTTTTCCAACGCAAATTGAAGAGAACAATATTACCTACAATATATTTCATTCGGTGGCTGCGCTACAGCCAAAAGTACAAGCAACAGCGGGCCCAAAACTTGCCAAAAATTACTTTTTCCTCTTTTTCGATTTGTAATAAATTTTTGCGCTACGATGTACTGTTACGGAGATATAAGCCTTTCGTTTTCCAATATGTATTATTTTGGAAATACCAGTAATTTTGGTGCAGCTTGCGGACGCGGAAAAGTCGGTTTTCTGTGCTCAGTCGCTGGCAAGTACTATGAAGGTGACACCTGCAGCAACGTGCTTTCATTCGACATAGAGAAAACTGAGATTGATGAGGCTCCCAAAGTAACAAAAATTGCTTAGAAGGTTTAATGTATACGTCTGATTTTTCCAATTTTTTCAATTGAACGCTTTTAAAGCAATAGATACAATGTCAAAGAAATGGTAGCATGTATTTCAATCATAGTTCAGATTTTTTCTCTACGTTTTACATGTTCCGATCTTCGTGTAGCTATATCTCGGAAAATATTCATTTTTCAGTAAAATTCGTCAGTATAAACACCTCATGATGGGTCATAAAAGGTAAGCATATTATTTTTTCCCATTTTTACCCAAATTCTGCAAGTTACGGAAACCATGATAAAATGGGTGTTTCCTACTAGTTCCGAACATTACTAACAGTCATTACTAACCCATTGCAGAAGGTTTCATCGAAACTCATTTTCTAGGACTCAAATAAGGGATTTTATCCATTTTAGCGCTTAGCTGGACTAACTGTGTTATTAGCTGAAGTCAGCCAAATCCTTCCCTTATTTGTCAAGCAATCTACTTTCCATAAATAATATTTTGGGTAAGAGTTCAATACAAGAGGCAACATTGAAAGCTTTATATTCTCTCCCTTTCCCTCTACTCATCTAATTAGTATATCCAGAACGTTGTAAACAGATGAAACTGAAGATGGAAGATGATTTTGGATATTCTAAAATATTCGGCTTAATGAATCAAAAATTGTATCCATAGAAGAAATACCATTACGGAAATAAAAGTGACTCTCACAATTTATTGCTCCCTCAATACAATCAATCAATTATCATAATTAAAACAATACTCTCTCTTTCCAAAAAACCGAACATTCGTTTTCGTTATTAATCAAGATAGACCTCTCCTATAATTTACTTTTCATGACCCTTAACTTTATTTGCTATCGCTAGAAAGTATCAATTAGAAAGCGAACGTATTAATTTAAGTCGTTAGATCCGGCACATATGTTCTATTACTGTTCTATGTCTAACATTCAGGTTAGTTTGGGAAAAGAGTGAAGAAGACAACACTAGCGAACCCTAAATGCATTCACTTCCGACCACCAAACGAAAACACGTGACCACATTTAACACTCATTTATTTTATCTGATGCAGTCATTTTATCTGTACCATCTACATGCCAACATTTTATTATAGTTAGTCCCGATATGGAGTCCTTTATGCAGCCAGGTGTCTCTTGTAATTGATTTTGGTTTTGGTCTATAAATTATAAGTTTTGTAACCGTATTCTTCTTTGCCGTTTCATGTAATGAACTGTGCTAGGATAGTCAAAGACACTGTCTTGTTTCATTTCATTATTGTTGCTTAAGCTTTAACTTGAAATATCATAATATATAAGACCTCCCTCACTCTTGTTAGCAAAATACAATCTTGCAGTTAGTTCAAATGTAAATGATTGTAGGAACAGAAAATTTATTGAAAATAACTCACAAACCTTCTTTTATACTGATACTTGCTGTCACATGAACTATCAAAATTTGCCACGAGTAAACTTATACAATAGACTGTGACTTTACATGTTTTTTAAGGCGATTATAATACTTCCCTCACACTATTTGCCGTTTTACCCACTAGGCCCACAAAGTCATGGCCTAGGACTCGCCTTAAATATGAGCCCATAAACACTAAATTAAATATTGAAGAATTGAAAAAAATATATTTTTTGCGTATAATAATTAATCCAAATTAGTACTCTCAATGTCTTCCATCAGAAACGAAGGAATCTACTATTTTAATATCAACGCAAGACCATTATAACTATTATATAGTGTATCAAGATGGGGAAAAGAAACGAAAAACATTTTCCGATGAAGGTGTTGAAGAATTTTACTGAAAGAAAAGGATCACTTTGGAACTGTATTGTAGGTCTGTGACCGTACGGTAGGGTCTGTGACGGTTACCAGAGTGTGTGGTTGGTGGCAGAGGAGGATAGAGATAGAGAAAGAAGGAGAGACATGGCCACGGGAAAAATACTGCTCGTTATTGTCGTGGTTATGAATCTATCTTTATATAGAGGAGAATAAAGCCCAGTGATAGTTACAAATCTTATTATTATTGAGGGATAATACCCTACAGTTTTTGAAAAATCCGGCATAACGTTAAAATTAGTTATCTCTGATTGTGGTATGTACTTGTGCAGCTGCTTGATTTGCTTGGATAATGTTAATTAGTTGAGCATTTGACATTGAATTATTAATTGTCTGTCTATTGGGAAAAGAATTAGTTTGAGGGTCAGTCTGCAAATGAGTATAGACTCCGGCCTGATAGTTAGCGCAAATTCATTCTTGGTAAAACGCCTCGAACTGTTCGGGGTCGATTGAAAAATGTTTTTTGTCGTTCATATGTAATCGTGAATCGTGAATCCCACTTCTGAAAACTGTAGGGTATTATCCTTCAATAATAATAAGATTTGTAACTATCACTGTCTTTATTCTCCTTTATATGAAGATACATCCCTAACCACGACACTAACGAGCAGCCTTTTCCCCGCAACCATGTCAGTCCTCTTCCTTCTTTCTCTCTCTATCTGTCCTCCTCTGCCACCAACCACAGCTCTGGCTTCATTTGATGGTATAGGGACTCTAGATCAGAAAGTGGCATGAAGAGTACCATCATCTGCGAAACTGTGATATGGAGCAGAAAAAAAGTTGGTACCAGGATAGGTCCCTGTGGAACACCAGCATTGATAGAAATTGTATCGGAGGATACTCCGTCAACCACCACATGGAGTGATCTATCTGAGGGAAAACTCGATAGTAAGCGTCAAAGTTGAAGCGGGAACTCATATGAGGGAAGTTTTCTAAGAAAGCTTTGGTGTCATACTCGGTCATATGCTTAAGAGATATCCAATGCTACAGCTAGAGATTCCCCATGTTTTCCAATAGATTTTTGCCATACTTCCGTTCACTACGCCACTCCGTCTTAATAACTGCAATATACTGAATTGTGGAACATTTAAATATGAGTATCTTTCCAAATGCTTAATCCATATTTTTATTCATTTTATTGATTTCTAGTGTGTTCTTATAATAAAGGAAAATGAGTTCATGGAAGTTTCATCACGCATGTGAAAGATGGATTTGAGAGTAATCAAAAGCGTCTTCCAGTAATCACTTATATGCAGTTAGCAGCTTCATATTCATGTTAACAAGAGGGCTTCATAGATGTCGCTGACCCGAGTGCTTTATCCGAACGTACTTACGGGTGATACAGCGAAATGAAAGTCAGATTAAACGTGTCAAAGAAGTTTAATTTTCAGGGAAATTTTAGCGGATTTTTTACTGTAGGGTTTCTTACTTTGTGAGCTTAGATTAGTGTATGAGTTGAATCCCACTGAGATGGGTTTTGTTGAGGATATCCTTGATGTCTGTTGATGATTTGTTCTCGCCTAAATGACTGTGAATGCGAGAGAAAGAGGGAGAGAGAGAGGGCTCGCGGAATTAAGATTAAAATTGCAATGTACACGTTTGCATGCTTTCATTCTCTTTTATAGTCTTCATGTTTTAGTTTCGAGCTTTATTCAGTAATTCATCGAGTAGAGTTGAACGCACAGTCCGCCCTGTTCAGACCGACCAAATCAACAGCGTCAGTGGACAGTAGCGTACATGTGGTGGCTTGGCCATATCCCGTCCACATTTTCGACAGATACATGCAATAAGTGTTTCGTGGCAACTAGCTTTGTAAATAAGAAACATGATCTTCAAAATCAGATTCAAATTCATTAGCACAAGAACAAATTAACATACGATCGGTTATAAATGGGGTGTACCTCAAGGATCAGTGCTCGATCCATTAATGTTTAATTTGTTCATGAAGACATTATGTTCCTCTTCTCATTATTCATCCTTCCACAAGACTTTTGTTAGAATATTTACAAGAATTGTATCTCACCACAGTATGATTAAAATATTGCAATAATTGAGCTAGCTAAGGCAACGAATGGTATCAAGTGGTATTCAGTGACGAAACCAGATCTTTGGATGTAGAAGAGTGAGGCGCTTACTTGGAGAACGACAGTTTTCTGGGTCACGTCAATCATCCCTTACACGAAGGGTATTGGTTTGGGCTGCAATAAATACTTACTTAAGCAATGTTCTGGAGCCAGTTACTTCCTTCTCTAGGAGGATTGAATCAGTCGCTATATCAACAGAGAGTGTTACAACAGATTACAAAGAAGAAAATAATGTTACGACACTTCCTCTGCCTGCAAGATGGCCAAATGTTTCGCCCATAGAACATGAATGAGAGATGTGTGAAACTCGGCTTAGTAATTTAGCTCATGCATCGATTTCGCATTCAAGAAGTCTGGGATGACATTACTCAAGACGATAGCATGCCCGGAAAAGTAAACAAATGAATAACAAAACATAGCGGGCCCATTCATTATTCAGTAACTTCTTTATTTACTATTAATGCCATGTAAGAATAATAATATAAATAATATTTTCATACTTATAGCCTTTCTGAAAAAAAAGTCACTGGAATATACCGATTCCTTCTATCTGTTTTTATGAAAAGCAGTGTATATAACGATATGAAGTTCAAACATAGATAGGTTTTTGAATTGGTTATTGATATTCAATAATGAAATACTTAAAATATGGCTTTATAAAAGATATTAGAGAGTCGGCGCAATCCCCCAACATTCATGTCTTTTTTATTATATACAGCTTGAATGATGAAGTCCCTTGATCATTTACAGTGGAAGGTTCATAAGGATGTATCTTTGTTCGTGTAGAAAAACATTAGAATAGGGGTGACTCCATGCTTTTGTTAACCAGAATTATACCGCATATGGCATTACTGGCCTAAATTAAAACACCCACTATCTGAAACTCGAGATTGACTATCCAACAAATTGTAAATACAAGAAAAATGCTAAAAGAAAGTATTGTTAGTGTTATGAAATCGCTTGATTCGTTCTGTTAGAAAATAAAATTTCATGAAAAACAAATTCAATTGATTTGCTCGTTACTTTGTAAAATCATAAAATCAGAAGAAATAAATATAGAATTTAGACAAGACAAATAGGTAACTAAGAACAGAATTAATTTAATATTAACTTTGGCAGTGAGAAAGTATGTATTAACTGAGTGAATAACTAATAGTAATATGTGTATACTATTGAAAAACCTTTGTTGTATATATGAAAATCACAGATTGCCTATAGGCCTATACTATAGAAGAATACAGTTTCTAATTAACAATTTTCTTCACTTATCGACTTACTTTTGCTATTGTCCGGTAGATGAGCTTACCGTTTACAGTACTTCGAGAAGAAGAAGAAAATCGTTTCCATTTAGCAGTTCTCTCCAAACCTACTGACTTATTTATGACATTGTCCGATAGATGATACTCCAGTATTAACTGTTCTAAAATAACACTACAGTACTCATACATTAGGTTCTAAAATAAGAAGAAACTGATTTTGAATTATCAGTTCTCTCCAAACCTACGAACTTACTTTTGCTATTGTCCGATAGATGATGCTTCTAAACCAAGAAAAATATTTCAAATTACCAGTTTTCTCCATACTACACTTATCGACTTACTTTTGCTATTGCACGATAGATGACACTATGTTCCAAAAGATAAGACAATTGTTTCCAATTAGCAGTTCCCTCCAAACCTATTGACTTACTTTTGCTATTGTCCGATAGATGACACTACACTATTCCAGAATCTAAAGTTCGAATATCAAATCATATCAAATTATCATTTCTCTCCAAGCCAAATTATTCATATAGGCTTATCAATTCTCAATCAAAGTCAAAGAAAGATAATTTGAAATAGTCCGAAGTTAATAAACTAAGCAATGTCTTGGCATAGATATACATAGGTCAGATATAACAATAGAGAAGTTATTACAGACGGAAACAAAATTCAAATTACACGTACAACAAATTAAATATATCAATTTCAAAGAACATTGTGACGTAATCACATCTCTTATATCTGATTTTGAGATGCCACAGTGTGGTTAAATAATTGTCAGTAAATTGTTTGTAAAGTAAACTTGTTTTTCATCCACAACTTATTATTAAAATTGAAGTACGCTGTGAAACATGTGATTATTTGTAAATTTTCCATCTTCGACAGGCACTAAAATCAAAGCCTAATAGGCCGTCTTTGTTCCGATCGATTCTAACCGGCGATTCCAGATAAAGGAAAAACTCTAGAATGTTATTTGCGCCAGAGTGGAAGGTGGAAAGTTGGGAACAAAAAAAAGTAAATTTGTCGAGAGAGTTTATTTGAACACGTGGGGTGAGAGGAAGTTATTAACGTTAAAACGCCCGGTGCAAACTGAACCGCGAAATAATATGGTGGAGTTTAGCGAAAGGTCTCAGGAGGGCCATCCGCAGCGCGAAATCGTAATGCATTTTCCTTATACAGCGTTTTTATTATGTCTATCGTTTCGCTCGACTATGCCAAAATGGCGACAATATCAGATATTGCTTTCGGGGGCGGGTTTAAGTATTACTTGGAGATGTATTGTTGAGAGAATGTACAGGGCCTTCTCAAAAGCTAAACTTCGAACCAATCGCATTTCACAGAAATTGTAAAATAGATAATTATTATTATTTTGACTTTACAGATCTTAATACAAAATTCATTTAATTGCGTCATTTATTATTGTTCGTTTTCACTTCATATTCTCCCATCATATTAATAATTTACACAGGACCAAAATTTATCAATAATAGTGATAACTTATATTTCCCAGGACAGTATAAGTATATTATTGTTTTCTAATTCAAAAATATACAAAAGTTAAATTTCTATTTTAAAAACATATGACAACGAAAGTTGTTATTTGATTCTGGATCATTCGAGAATGGTGAACTGCTTTTTCACATCAAGTTCTACTGGCTTTAATATATATCATTTTTAATTATTTGGCTTAAAACTGAGTTTAAGATTCTTTGATTTGGTTTTAGATAAAGTGTAAGTAAGTATTAAACCATTTATTTCTGAATAAACATGTTTTTTGAATTTAATAGAAAATGTAAGATACATACAACGAAATATTAAAATACATTAAATGCGACTAGTAGCTTCAAACAAATATTATAAAATAGTATTTTGCAATATCTGTTTGAAGAGCTAGTCACATTTAATGTATTAAATTTCATAACATCTACTTTTCATAGTTATTCTATTTTAATTTGTAATGGATTTCCATCACGTAATGGCTGATTTTATTCACTACATTTCTATCTTCAATTCATTCGACAAATTCAACTTTGTTTTATTTCTACTTTCATCAACATTGTTGGAAAATTCTTTGCAACCATGAAGAAGCAGATTATTCCACTCATGCATCTTCAATAAATAAGAAATAATACGTATATTATCGGCGGGCATTAAATATTTACACACATGAACGTGAGGCAAAAACCATTCTAGAAAGGTCTAATCATCTGAGAAACAGAATTTAAAAAATAAAAATAAGGGCAATAACAGATACTGAAAGGTCTGTTACTAAAATTAGCTGTTCTCTACCGAGCTAATGAATTCCATTTCGATATAATAAAACACTTTTTACTTTGTTTTTTATCACTTACATTTATAGAAACACTGATGTTACTATAGTTTCGACAACTAGAGTGTCAGGATTTCGGTTTGAATATGCTAAAATCCATTGCTGGGATTGAATAATTAAAATAGAATAACAGGGTACATTGTACAGTTAATCAGGTAATTAGTAAATTTTGATGCGATGTACTATAGGAAGGTACAAGAATTATATCAATAATGAATTATCACAAAGTGACGGCTTCCACGATAGAATTTCATCTCGTTTATATTCATTTTTATACAGTTGATTCGAAAATTACACTCATTATGCATAAAACAAAGATTTGTGTTGTCTTACAGTGACATCTTGTAACAATAATCAGTAACTATATATATATTGGTAAATTATAATTCAACAGAAAACTGTAATTTATAAAGACCACACTGATGTTTCGAAGGCCGGCATACAGATATCTATGCTAAGTCAACGTGATATACCCTCGAATTCTGAATACATGATGATAAATATCACAAGGTGACGGCTTCCACAATAGAATTTTATTCCGTTTATTTTCATTTTCATACAACTATTTCGAAAATTACACTCATTATGCATAAAACAACGCTTCAAGTTCGTTGTCTTACAGTGACATCCTGTAACAATAATCAGTTACTATATATAGGTAAATTATAATTCAACAGAAAACTGTAATTTATGAAGACCACACTGATATTTCGAAGGCCGGCATACAGATATCTACGCTAAGTCAACATGACATTCTTTCGAATTCTGAATACATGATGATAAATATCACAAAGTGACGGCTTCAATCATAGCATTTCATTCATTTTCATGTTTATATAGTCATTCCGAAAATAGCAATCATTATGCATAAAAAAATGATTCAAGATTTATGTTCCCGTATAGTGACATCTTGTAACAATAGTTAGTTACTATAGAACAGAAGACTGTAACTTATAAAAACCACACTTATGTTTCGAAGGCCGGTATACAAAATCTACGCTAAGTCAACATGACATTCCCTCGAATTCTGAATACATGATGATGAATTGAAAACTATGTGGCTATTATCCCATTAACCGATTTAAAAATATGTGGTCTTCAGATCTTAATCAGAAAATACTAACTAGGGACATCTAGCGACAATCACTCACTAAGTGTTCCATAGAATCGCAATATAAAAGAAAACTGTAAGGAGGTAATATTTTATTGGAGCTTTAGCCGTTGACTGATAGATGGTAATGCTATAGTCACAAATTCAAATTTATTATTCGTTCAGTTATTCATCTTTCTCTGAAATGAACGATTATCGTAATCCACCAATTCATCGTATTTGAATGTACGCAACGAAACTTTAATTGTTACATATGGCATTTTGGATTGTCACCTGATTGAAGACACTCACCTTCAAAAAACAGTTCAGTTAACTTTCTGAAGTCATGTAATATGTTTATTATTATAAATGAAACCAAAGATTCTGATAAATGTTTATAATTAACATAAATATGATACAGAAAACATTACAACCAGCAACAAAAATACATCAGATCACTTTATTTATCACTATCCTTAAAATATTGTTTGGAACCTTCAGGGTCAGGTTTGATTGTCTTTGCACCTTTTTTCCAATTAGCAGGACAAACTGCAACAAACAAAACCATATAATCAATGACCATTTCACTTAATACAATTCAAGAATGTATATGGACAAAGTATTATCAGTCAGCATTTTAATGAATTATATTTGCATGTACATTATGTCAAGGTCTTTGACCTCAATTGAATACTATTAAAAAATTCTATTGCGATAAACAATTATAACTCACCTTCACCGTGTTCTTCAAAGAAACGTAAGGCTTCAATTACACGAACAGCTTCATCGATAGATCGACCAATAGGTAAATCGTTGATGGTTATTTGTCGAAGAACACCTTTTGGGTCTATAATAAACATACCACGTAAAGCTATACCTTCTTTTTCTAAAAGCACTCCATAGCTTCTTGCAATCGTCTTATGAATGTCTGATAATAGAGGATATCTGAGTTTGCCCAATCCTCCTTCCTAAAATACCAATAAAAATAGATACTATAAACAAAATTGTTCCTAAAAAGTCTCACAGATCGTTTCGTGTTAGTCCATCCCAGATGTGAAAAATGTGAATCAATCGAACATCCAATAACTTCTGCATTTAGTGACTTAAAGTCATCATACCGTTTTTCTAACGCTACTAATTCTGTTGGGCAAACAAATGTGCTAAAAAAAATTTAATATTCCAATAAATCAAACATTTTCAATGGCTTGAAAATGTATGTACTCACAAATCTAACGGGTAAAATACTAGAACTACATATTGCCCGTGATAGTCTGCTAGCTTGATTTCTTTGAAAGAATCACCAATAACAGCAGTTCCATGAAAAGCTGGTGCCGGTTCTTGAACCCGTGGAAGTTGGGAGACGGCACCTATCAAACATACAATATCACCCCTTGAAATTTGGATAATCTATTTGAATACATACTAATGTTATATAACGGGGTACAAGTACGAAAACCACGCTGTACGGTATTCGTTTTCATCAATGCTGACGCTGTTCCAACCAATTGTGGTGCCTAAAATAGATAAATCAGTTAAGAAAAGTATGCATAACCTATATTTCATCTTACCCTACGGAAAAAAGAGCCAAGGACGCTTGCCATCCTTGAGTTTTTGATAATAATTGAGGTGAATTATTAAAACAAATTTCTTATGAAAAATTCTCTTGATTCTTGAGCTTGAAACAAAACAGATACATATATGTAAAACTGAAACAGTGACAGTGACACTGCACTGAAGGATAAAGGTGAAGGGTGAACAACCGGAACCGGCGTACCAGAGAGTAGAGAATAAAGTAAGTAGGTAACATCACGAAATTGAAAATTAGAAATTCTTTAGTTTGGTGAGAAGTGAATTTATTTAAGACTTCACCAAGTAAATTAAAAAAGCGCATACAAATCCTTTTCTGAAAAGTTTATTGGGATAACCTAGGAATTAAACTACAGATTTGATTTCATATCGGTATGGTTTTAGAAATATTTTTATTTTTAAGTCAACAAAAGTACATTCAATTTATATTCATCTATGTACCACTTGTTTCAGCTAAAATATGGACAAAAATGTCAGGACATTCTGATCAGAAAGAAAACCTTTCTTTCAGAAACTAAGAAACATGATAATATAATTGCTTTATTTCATGATATAATATATTATTATTAAATTTATTTAAACAATAACAGCAGTTTGATTCTCACAATCCATATTTTCGATGTTAACTACATGTGGGTCCTGTCATTTGAATAAGCAACTACACATCATGGGCATTGTTGATGACCCAGGTTGTAGTAAATGCGGATAGGCGGACGAAACTGCCCCTCACATCCTAGCAGAATGTCCAGCACTGGTTTATCTTAGGCGAACCTCGGCGTCATACATATGTCGCTTGAAGCCATAAGAGATATCAGTTCATGCAAAAGCTTAGCCTTCGGTACTGCCTGAGGCCTGCTGGACTGATTTCTGTATCAAGGGACGCACAATGGACCCAATGAAGCGGTCTAAGTGCTCCGGACTTGTCCGCCCCCTTTTGATTGATTGATTTATATCCGACGATATAAGATCGAATTGCATTCAATATTTCTATAAACGTAGTGGTATTCAACAAAATAATTATTTTATTTTTATTTGTTCAAGAATACCTAAATATATGTGTATACTATTGAAAAACCTACTGATTTATTTATGTCATTCACCGATAGGTGATGCTCCAGTATGAACTCTTCTAAAATAAGAAAAATGTTCTAACTCATCAGTTTTCTTCAATCTTACCGAATTAATCTTGATAATATTCGATATATAGTAAACAATATGATCTAAAAGAAGAAGGAAACTATTTATTAGCAGTTCTGTCCAACCTTGCTCACTTACTTTTACCACTTTTCTCTAGATAGCACTACAGTATTCATACAGCTTGTTCTAAAATAAGAAATTCATTTCCAATTATCAGTTACCTACTACTACTACTTACCTACTAACTTACTTTTGCGATTGTTCAATAGGTGATGCTACAGGATACTCTATTCTAAAATAAGAAAAATATTTCTAATTACCAGTTTTTCCATACTACATTTATCGACCTAATTTTACTATTATCCGATAGATGACACTATGTTCTAAAATAATTGTTTCTAATTAGCAGTTCTCTTCAAACCACGGTCGTACATACAGGTCTGGGAACTCGAGGCTGTTTCCTATGTGAGAAGTGAATCCGTTAAGCGTCGACTGTCGCGTAGTACCAAAAGACGTCACGGGTGACGCATGAGTCGAGTGATGTTCTCTGGCACGTATACGACCGTGTTGGAACCATCGACATATACATATGGACTGCGCGTGGCAATGATAAGCGCGGGTAGTGCCGGCGTGAGAGAGGGGAAAACGAAGAGGACTAATACTGTCTTTATCTACTTTATCGATCGCGTTTCTATTGGCCGCTGCGTTGCCATGGAAATGCAACATGACTGTAGCTAGTATGTTTACGTCCCGAGCCGATAGATAAAGACAGTATTAGTCCTCTTCGTTTTCCCCTCTCTCACGCCGGCACTACCCGCGCTTATCATTGCCACGCGCAGTCCATATGTATATGTCGATGGTTGGAACGATATGGCGCCTAATCCTGACAACATACTTGGATACATGCGCCAGCTGGTGGCTGAGCAGGGGACTATGAGTTTGGCGACATGTAAGAGACTCATGTCAAACATACGAGTTCCCAGACCTGTATGTACGACCGTGCTTCAAACCTATTGACTTACTTTTGCTATTGTTCGATAGATGACACCACAAGATAAGTACACTATTCTAGAACCTAGAGTTCCAACATACGAGCATTAATAACTCGAAATCTACAAAAGATAAATTAAAGAAATCTGGAGTTTACAGCCTGAGATGTGATGACTGTAGTGCTTTGTACATAGGACAAACTGGACGCAGTTCCAGCGTAAGGCTCAACGAGCATTTGAGAAGTTAAAGGCTCAAAAAAGAGAACTCTAACTACTCGAATCACCTGTTAGAACATAATCACAATTTCACCCCTAATCCCGATATTCTACATATTCAGAAAAAATGCATAAACTTAATATACTAGAATCCATAATAATATGGGAATTCAGATAATTCTATAATTCATTCGAATATGGCTCCCAGATACGCTTTATTCTTCAATTAACTATTAGTAGCAATTAGCATCAAAGTTGAAGGTCGGTACTGGCGTTAATTATTAATCAATGGTATCAGAAACATACTCGACATAATTGAATGACAGAATGAAACAATTATGTAGGCAACACATATGACAATCTGCTGTAATAAGTGTTGTGTATATCGAAAGATGATAGAAATGACAATGGATTTAATCAGGGAATTCAGAGATGAATTTTCACTAATTTTGACATAGAGGTTATGATCGAGTTCAATTTCATACTTTCATAATAAGTTATTAATCTTGAAACTCCACTTCGTGATAAGTGTGGAGTTTACAGATACTATAAAGTAGCAAGTATTATCTACGTATAAATTATATATAAAAATTCTCGGGAAATAGGTCACATTAACACTTTGTTTTGAATATTCGTCTTTACGTACGTTTCGGTCTCACGACCATCATCAGAAGACTCACTATGTCTAAAAAGGATTTTATTAAAACTAATTATAGCACAAGCGTCCAAATCGCACAATTTAACATCAATCAAAAGAGCCCATGCCGTCGAAACGAACAGAACTACGAATAATCGAAATTGTATCGTCAGTTAAAGTATAAAAAAAAATTTGTAGTAAGAATCCGCTATTCAGTAATATTATTAAAATATATGAGTGCATATTGGTATTCTCACAACAACTGAAAAGATGAAGAACGAAGTTATTTGTCAAGTATCTACTTTCGAAACCAGATGTGTAGGATTTATGACTAGGTACTTAAGAAAGGTTTCAGACCTGTACTGGAAAATTACTATTACGCATTCTTCCTAAAAACATTTTCAACAATTATAAAGACGTATGAAAGAATTTGCAAGAGATTATTTAATCAAATTAGTATAAATATGACTTAGATTTTGTGTGTCTACCCTATGATTTACAGATTTGGGGTCCCGTTTTATGTGAATCATCTCCAGGATAGATCTTTTATAATAATTGGTTTCCTTAGTTAAGATATTAACATTTTTGTAATCAAATTGATGGTTATAATCAAAGCAATGCTTAGCAAGGGCGGTGGAATTTTCTAAGTTGTTATTTCTTGTGCTATATTTATGGCCGTACATTCTTTTTTGTAAATATTGTTTAGAGATTCCAGTATAGGTTCCATCACAATCTAAACAATTCAATTTATACACTGTGTGGGTTTGTTTATCTTTGGGTATTAAAGGTTTTAGATTTGAGAAATATTTCCCAACACAGTTAGTAGGTTTATGCGCAACATTTGTATCATACTATTTCAAACATTTTTTGATTTTCTCTGAGGTCTCCGGAATGTAAGGTAGAGTTATAAAATTGTCTGTATTACCTTTTATGTTATTTTTATACGACGACCCATTATAGATTTTGTTTATTCTTTCTTTAATGATAGGATTGAAAAAAGTTTTTGGGTAGCCATTCAATTCTAGTGTATTACGAACAATTTTTAAATTTTTGGGGCGGTCATCTGCGTGGGACAATTTTATCGCGCGATCTGTAAGGCTGTTTATGACACTTTTTTTATAACAAGCTGGTGCAACGGAGTTGAAGTGAAGATAACGTTGAGACCATACTTCTTTAGTAAACCAAGAGGTTTTTATTTTTCCATCTGCATCATGCCTAATGTTCATATCTAGGAAATTTATGTTATTGTTTAATTCTATTTCACAAGTGAATTAAAGTTTGCAGTGGAAATTGTTAAATTTATCAATTACGTATTGAATTTTATCGTTGGGAACACACATAAGGCAATCATCTACATACCGTTTAAAGAATACAGGCCGAAAATCTAATGAACTCATAACAGATTCCTCTAGGCACTCCATAACGAGGTAAGCAATGGTAGCTGAAATAGGAGATCCCATTGCTGTGCCGAATATTTGTCCAAAAAATTGCTCACCATACTGAAAGTATGTGCGTTCTAAACAAAATTTTACAGCATTTATAAAATCCGATTGATCTAGAGGTGTGTGGTTTTTAATCTCTGCCCAACGTTTTTTGATGCTATTCAATGCCAAAACAACAGGTATATTTGTAAATAAAGAAACAACGTCCAAGGAAATCAGTTATGGTTTACGGGTACGGATTGATTTTTTATAAATTCAATAAAGTGCCATGAGTCTTTTACATAGAATTCATTTTTTCCTATTATATTATTGATAGAAATTTTGATAAATTGTAAGTAGGCGCTCCAATATTACTAACAATGGGTCTTAGAGGTATATCATTTTTATGTAGTTTTGGAAGCCCATAGATATAAGGTGCTAGCCCATTATGGCAAATTAATTTATTTTTTAATTCACTAGGGATTATCTTATTCTTATGCCATTTATTTATCAATTTATTCATGTTGTTTTGTACTGATAAAGTAGGATCAGATTTAAATTTTTTATAAGTTGTTTCATCATTTAAAGGTTTCCTATTTTGTTTTCATAGTCATTTCTATGCATTATGACGGTTTTATTACATTTATCCGCGTTCAAAACTAATATTTGAGGGTTAGGATCTAAGAACTCTTTTGTTATTTTTGTATGATAGTTAAAACGATTCTTTGCAATCCCTACTTCTGCCTTCTGTTTGTTCTTTTTGTTTGTCAAGATGTTACAAACTTTGTTTCTAATTTCGTTTTTCTCTTCTACATTTTTATTCCTAATTCCGCATTCTAAATTTGCAATAATATTATCGATAGGCAGTTTTTTATTGTTATTAGGCAATGCAAATTTCGGATCTAAACTTGACGTGTGCTGCACCTCATCCGGAATTTTTATGTCCGTTAGATTTTTCAACCATTGTTCATTGATATTCTTTTTTTCATAAGTTACGCCTTTCATTAAATTATTTATCTTTTTAGATTGAATGGCTTTGATTTTGTTGAAATTTTTTTCGAAATTGTTATGCTGAATTTGAAAAAATTGCGATATAAAGTTGCTATCAAAATTTTGATGACAGGTTTGTTTAACGAGTTTGATTTTGTTTTCAACCTCAGCTACAATTGCACATGCTTCTTTAATGCACAATTTTTATGAAAATATATTTTGCGTACGCCTTCTTATTTAGCACCTTGCTAAACATATTCTCCTTTGATTTAGATATAATGAAATTTGGATAAACTTGCAAATTCCTACATCTTACCAGAAATATTCTACGATTCTTCTCTCTTGCTAGTATCTTCATTAACTTTCCGTATTCCTTCAAAACTCTAGGATAGGTTGTTGCTCCTTCCATATTAAGGCTTATATCCCAGCCGAAATAATAATAAGATTCTTGACCCAGTATGAATTATATATAAAAATTCTCGGGAAATAGGTCACATTAACACTTTGTTTTAAATATTCGTCTTTACGTACGTTTCGGTTCACGACCATCATCAGAAGACTCACTCTACGTATAAATAATACCAGATAAAACTCTCTCTCGCACAGAATAGTTTTATTAATTTTATTGTACACACACTTTGAATATACATAAGCTTTTAAATATTTCAAGTTTGGTGGATTGAGTAGCCAAACACGAAATCTAAACTTTTGTATTCCAACAGTCCATCATCGTCGTGAATGATTCAAGACTACATGGAGTGGAGAATGATTCTGTTGTAAGTACTAATATCATTTAGAGGTTCTAGTGATACAAAAAGTTCAGATTGTGACTCACATTTAAATTTACATAAATCAATTCGATGTAGACCTCCAATATTCAAAAGAAACAAGGTAGCAATTGCAGTAAATAATCAAGTTCATGCTCAAATTTCCCTTCACAAACAGGAATACTTAGCTATGAATTACAGATTGTTATATCCCCAACTACAAAAACCGATCGGAGCAAAGATTTCGCTTTCTTCCAATACCACATCGTAAAAATAAAAAAAAAACGTGTGGCACTCGGGGACTGCCGCGGTGAAGCTATTGCGTAGCATTTTTTCTCAACTTATGCAATTATAATTATTTATTTATTTTTAATTTATGCAGTATTTTTTTTTCTTTGATATTAATTCAAGTTACACTTTTTGAGCGTGGTGACCGATAAGAAAACAAATTTTTTTCTTTTATTGAATAAATGAGAAGTTAATATCGTTTAAAATATTTTAATTATCTTACAATACATGTAGGTTATTCAGGAATTTGTTATCATTGAAACTATAGATTTGTGGTAACTGAAATAAGAGACATAAGTTTGAGACTTGATATCTTCTAAATATCTGGAAAATACCGCGTCAATGGTGGCCCCATATTTTGTTGTGGATTCTTGTGGATCATTATTCATTTTCAAATTCAATTTTTCCGAAAGAAAAGTTGTCAACCGCTCTGATTTTTTATCAGCGAAGTTGATGTTGAAATCGCCAGCCAAGATAAGTGGAAATTTATTACCATTTGTACTTTCGACCCTTCTTCAGTGTACTCCAGTAAAGTGCGATGAATAAAATGCTCTACCTCGTCCAATTTTGGATTCGGAGAAATGTAAATTGCTACCATGACTATGTGTAGGCCATTTCTAAGTTTGCATAAGCACGCACAAATATCTCCAAAAAATGAGCGCCTAACATTAACATCGCTAACGTGTGCAATATTTATTTCAATATTCGGAGTCATAATATTAGTTACATTATTATTATTTTGGTAAATAGCTACCCCATCTTTTGGAACAGTATCTCGTTTGAATTGAACAATACAATTGAAATTAGGTATTTCAATCGGATTATCATGGGCCATGCAAGATTCGGTAAGAAGTAACACATTTGTTTTGTCTCGTAACTGAATCTTGTAAATCGTATTTGTGACTATTTAGACTTTGGCAATTGAAAGTCATTATTGAAATGCCATTTCTATTACTAAGGAAATCTAAGACACTTTGAGCTGTCGTCTGAACACTATTTAAAGGCAGTCTTTTGAATTCTTGCATGCAGTCGATGCAGCTTGCCTTCGATTATTATAAAACTTGAATGTAGAATTATCGTTTTTTGTCGTGATATACAATTTTTCAATATTAGTCACCCGAGAGAGCGCAACATAAACGAGTTCCTGTTATTTTTCGTTACGGAATTTCTTGATTCGGTCGCCGCGCTCAAAGCCCGCGATAAAAGCTGTATGCAATATATGCAATAGCTTAATAGTAACAGGTACTCTCAGGTCTCTGCTACGCGCGTCTAACGTATAAACTCTAACTGACGCGTAGCGAGCTCCTAGAGGCATATGACAAAATGATTTCGTTCGTAGCTAATTACATAGGACGTCTGGAGTTCATGCAATTATGTTTTTAGATAATTCGAACCTTCTAATTTCGATAGGCCACGTGAAAATCCCGGAGTCTAAAGCGCTAGAGTGTTATAACATTCGTATAAAATAGCGAAATTTCTCACTTTTAGAAACTTCAAATTAATTAATTAATTTGACACATGTTAGGTGTTTAGGTCTTACATTATTTTTCGTTACGGAATTTCTTGATTCGGTCGCCGTGCTCAAAGCCCGCAATAAAAGCTATATGCAATAGCTTAAAAACCAAGAAATGGACTATAGACAAAATTCGTGAACCAGGATGAATTGCCATTGAGAGCAAGCGTATGCGTAGACGACAACACCTCGACAGCGCATACATGCCGCCCAAGGCCATAAGAGACATCAGTCCATGCAGAATCCTAGCCTTCGGCGCTGCGCCTTAGGCCTGCTGGACTGAGTTTTGCATCAAGGAGCGCACAATGGACCCAATCAAACGTTCTAAGTGCTCTGGGCTTGTCCGCCCCCTTTTGATTGATTGCATGATCTATATCCGGCATTATAAAAAACGTATTGAATTGCTCTTTTTTAGTTTATCGTAAGTCTTACAATTTATACTGCCCTTATACGACGTCTAGTGAAGGAATTAAGTTCTATCATGTTTCTTCACTTCCACTTCAAGAATAGTGAGAAAAATTAAAAATTCACCAACTCTTATTTATTAGTTTGAAAATATATCACAGTCAAAACGTTTTTTTACAAAACTGGAGTGTATGCAACAGTTATACAACCATTAATTCATTTATTATTTCATCTACACTCGTAACTTTTTTAAATCACTACCTAGTTCTTATCGGAGTAGCGTTCGAATGGAATGGACGAACTACATCTCTATCGAGATTTTCTTTATTCTTCAATTTCCCACAGCAAAATATTCTAAAAATAATACATGCTGCTAAGATGGCAATTAGAGGAATTAAAAGCAAGAATAAATAAGTTGTGTATGTTATTCCATCATGTCTTATCGCAACGTCCTCTGCAACATGCACGTACGTCTTCTTGTAATCTTTCCCTTCCGAAGATAAAGCCGAACAGATGTAAGTACCGTTGTCCCAACTGTGGACATTGTGGAGCAATAGTTTACTTAAGTAGATATTGGGACCGTTCTTCATGCTTGAAGTGCTATTGTTCCTGACGAGACAAAGACAGTTGTTGTCGTCAGTCAGATGGATATCTTGAGTATACACGGCGATTTCGCATAACTCGCTCCTACATTCTTTGAACCAAAAAATGGTCGGAGGAGTTTTGCTGTTGACGTTGCAAATGATTGCCAAATATGAGGAAGGTTTAACTGTAACGTTATTCGGGACAACGGAGATAACTTTAGGGGGCGGCCAGTCATTCGAATCTGGAACAAGATAGAACAGTGGAATATAAGTGAAGTAACTTTCGAAGGTGAAGATTGACTTGACAAGAAATTGAAAGCTACTCTCATTACCTCCTACAATACAAGGCCACAGTTACGTGACGTCATTACTTGTAGGCTCACCAGCGTCTTGTAGAAACATAGACAATAATCAAAATGTCAATTCAGGTCATAGAAGAAACCTTCGAATAAACTTTCTCACTCACCTATTTCGATCACATAGATTTTTTTAACCATATTATTCACCATGCATCTGTATATTCCACTATTTTCTAGTTTGAAATGTGGAATTTTCATAATTGTTTTGCCTCTCTCCGCATGCAGTTCTTTCCAAATCCGTTGGTCATCGATGTCAACATTTTCTAAGTCACAGTCTATTTCTTTATAATCCACAGCGCATACCTGAAAAATTAAAGTTGGATAACATAACGTCCACAGAATAAGTTATTAACTAATTCTGTGGAGAAGCAATTGTTGAAATATTGTTATTAAATTGTATCATGTGTTTATTCGCAATCAATTAAATAAGTAAGCGTCGTAAAAATAAAATGAACAAGAGATAATTGAAAATGAAATGAGATATTTGAATGTCATATCTACTACATAGTGACCATTTTATACAATAAATGGCTGTGGTACTTACCCTGAAATACCATTTTATATCCAATTTCGATTTTGATTCTTTACAGTTCAATATTATTTCAGAACCAGCTCTGTGTCTGACATTTTTTATGCGGATTGGATCAGCTCTGAAAACTGCGAATAAAAATTCATTTACAACCGAGTACATTCATTTTTTTTATACTTTCACTACACCAGAGGGAAACCTATAGTCAGAGGTGGAATGTTGGGACAGGAGCTAGGCATTTGAATTTTTCTGGAAGGTTTGGAGGTTGTAGGCATAGGGTAAAGTTTCACAGCTTCGCGTTCGATAGAAAAATGAAGTCTGGTGCGAAGAACTTCGACATGTTCCGAGCTTGAGAATGAAGGGGTGACTAGTTTGAGCTCGTTTGGTCGACCTATCTGGAATCTCTCATGGTAGAACAACATAGGAGATTTCTGATTAACACCGAACATGGAAATATCTATAGAAAAGGGAGAGATCTCCCACCTTTCTACGATGTTCTAGAGAGGTCAGTGAACACGTAAGTGTGACATCATCAATAAGACGAATAGCTCTCTTTTGGATAGAATTCAAAACCTTCAGCGTATGTTTGGGAGCCGAACTTTAAACATATGAACAGTTCTCCAGGACAGACCGAATCTGTGCTTTGTAGATTATGAGGAGCTGCTGGGATGTAAAGTAACTCTTGGCACGGAAGTTTTCGTGAAGCGGTTTTCGCAATGGGCCTCACATGATCGTCCCATGAGATGGTGCTGTTGGTGGTGATTCCGAGCATGAATATGGAATACTTCAAAACAATAAAATCAACTCAATCGGAAAAATACATTACAGATTTGTTACAAATTGAACACATACTTATACTAATATATATAACTAATATTTATATTTCCACAAATTTCCAGTCAAAAATGTTAATTGAACAACATTAAAATTGAATTTTGTTGGGCGTTACTTTTTGATGTTTCATTTTAAGATTTTAATTAATTGTTTATTGATTTTTATGGTTTTGTATATTTTCTTCAGAATTTTTCTTTTCCAACCACAATGAACCTTGATGACCCTGAATGCTCAATAATGCATAGATACCAAGTACAAATCTAATTTCACGCAAATATTTCGAAATGTCCTGCAAATTTATTATCCAAAACATTTCTTGATTCAGTTTTAAAAAAAATTATTATCATTATTCAAAATATATGACTCACCCTTATATAGGTAACTTATCTAAACATTTATATAAAAAAACTGTTAAAACGAGTTTTCACGTATTACGTTAGAAAAATATTCTTAAGTGAAAGAAAATATCAGATAAAATGAGTAAAATCGAATTAAATCACGGCAAGGATGCTTAAAAAATGCCTAGATAATAATATCACCCGTCAAACTAACAAATAATAACGAATCGATAAATCAAACAATAACAAACTTACCGGAATCGACGGTGACGTGACAGCTGTATCCAAAAAACAAGTAGTTAACGAAAAAATATAAATAAACGAACATATTCAAATTTACGAGTGGCATAAATCTAAGACCGAACACTTTGTACAACAAACGAACTCCACATAACAAGATTCAAACCGAAAGAATCGATTTATTTTAAATTAAAAGTCTGTTTTCGATCACTCAATCCAAACATTTACTTGAAACGTCACAACAAAGAATATTTTAAGTAACAGTAGGCTATTTGTGTATTTACAAGGCACACTTAGATAGTTCGATGTAACAAAACATTTCAAAGAATCGTGTCCATTGTAACAATTTAACCCAAATCGTAAGCGCGATATTTAATAATCTAATCTAATTTTTATATTACGTATAAGTGGGGTAAATTCGTCGGATTTAGTAGGGATTTTAACCGT
Source organism: Endomychus coccineus (assembly GCA_958510875.1). Lineage (NCBI taxonomy): Eukaryota > Metazoa > Arthropoda > Insecta > Coleoptera > Endomychidae > Endomychus > Endomychus coccineus. Next base: position 178,326,518 of record OY294069.1, read on the forward strand.
ATATGCTTTGCAATAAAACGTGAACTAGAAACTACCGTGTTTAGGAATGATAAGGCCTTTATCAAGTACCTAATAAATGATATTATTGAAGGGGAGTAGGATTGTATCTACTTTAACGTTGAAGTTAATCGAATTTTCACCGATTTGAGATTATTTTAAACATTTTATAGTCTAACGTTTGTTTAGATACGTTTAAATTTAATCCGATTTTCATAGAAATATTGTTTTATAATGTAAACCGCGAGAAAGCCATTCTAAATATACTTTTATGATTCTGGTTCTTTCCGTGTTGCTTCATATTTATATAGTAACTCTAATATATTCGCTTGAACGTAATTATTTGTTATATATGATTGGTACAGGCATCACTACTGACACTAATACCAATAAGTATGAAATAATCATCATCATCCTCTAAAAATACTGTAAAGTACTGTAGCAAAGCTGCCTTATCAACTAGAATTCATTTAGATATCAAACAAGTTGCTAAAATTCAAACTCGTTTTAAGAACACCCATGAACGTAAATATAAATAGGATGTTCCTTCATAAATTTAATTAATACAGTTTGTTCTTTGTATCTGTGGGACAGTACTGTGATGTACTTTCTTGAGAAATGGTGTGATCTGTATTTAAAATATGTTCTGCTATAGCGTGAATCTCCGCTTGGAAAATGTTCGGAGATTTGCCTAAGCTTCCAAAGTATTTGGTTCCAGCCCCATACACTCCTATTCCAGTTCCTTCTGTTGTTTTAGAGCCATCATTATATCTGATGGCCTTTCTACTGAGTCTAGGGATGGTGTTTTCGTCCCATTCACTTATGCGAAGCTATATACCTTTTTCCCATCTTATCATGGGGCATATCCCAGGTTTGCTGATTTACAGGGAGGTGTCCATATTTACGTTTGGAGAGGTGTGTGGTTTAGGGTTAAACAGGCTAATCATTTTGCCGCTTGGTGATAATATGTGTTCAGATAATGTTATTGCATCCAAAAATAAACTTACAAATAACCTACTAACCTGGAAATGCCGCTTGTAGATAATATATGTTCTCTTAATATGTTCTGTTAATGATATAGCTCTTTTTTTTTGCTTATAAATGGAATCTTTTCTTGGGGTTATGGTCAAAGATTTGTTCAAGTAATATATCCAAAGTTTGCTTTTAGAAAAAACCCAAAGAATGTTTCCGTTCTTATAAATCTTTAAAAAAAAATCCATATCCTAGATAAAATAAACAGACATTCTTCTGTTTGATTCGATAATTTGACACTCCATATTCGCTTGTTTCTTGTGTAAGATAGCTTTTAGGTTTGTAATGGGATAATAAACAGAATAAGCCCATTGGGAATGTTTAATGTAAATCATTTCGGTAGGTGTCGAAAGGGGATAAAGCTATATGACTTTTCCCTGGACTGGTCAATTTTATCAGTTCTTTTTACAAGAAATGCTATTCCAAGGAGCACCTGCTCTTCCAATTTTTCTGAAGCCCTCAGTTCTCAAAGAAAGTGCAGGTCCCTTTCTTGGGTAGATGTGTTAGCAAAATAATGGGGTCCAATCCAAAATTATTGATTTTCAGAGCCTCGGACGCATCGACACGTGAGTCAACGGCCTTGTATCAACTATATTTTCCTCTTCAGCAAATATTAGAGAAATTAAAATTTTCTCCATTGTAACTCTACAACCTAGTGAAGTACATAAATGAAACTATCGCACTTAAATCATGTGCAATGTCCAAAAATATAGCTCTAATTATCATACATATAAAAATAACCCCGCATTTTTTTTCTCTGCTCCTTTCGACGACTCAATTTAACATTTTGCATTGGTCTGGATATTTATGAACTAATGATATATTCGTAGTGTACATTCTTTATAGACAGAGAAATACCGATTTTGTTACAGCTTACCTGGAAGAATATCTTTAGTATCCAGCTTGAAGGACCATTTTGTTGCTGCTTAGCTGAAATGATATTTTCAGTATCAACCCGAAAGACTTTTCAAACGTGTTTCGTTTTTCTTTTTGGAAACATAAAAACTGTCAACTTGCCTATTTTTATAATTGTTTTTAATAAAATACTTATATAATAAATGTTGAATATTAATAACAAAATATTTCTTATCAAGTCATGCTGATCCAAACAATACCAAATCATTTGGAAGTAAGGATGGCTCAATAGTAAAAAAACGCGAGATATATTTAACAATATTTATTCTATATATACAATATTTTAAAAATAAATTATCACAATCATTTTGATCAAATAATCGTTTTTTGGCTTGTTTGATGTACCGGAAGAGCCGTATACTTCGTTTCCATATCAACTTGCTTCATTCTGGCGTAACCTGCACTGGCTATCAATATAATGAGATTGGAAGCCCACCAAAGTAAACTTTTAACCTCCTGATACCAATAAGTGGCTAACACAGTCTGTGCGCAGGCTTTTGCGGTCCCGGATATGTTATGAGTCAATGCGGATGTATACTAAAGAAACAAAACATTTATATGTTAATATGTCTCTTCTCATAGAACAAATAAGGCGGTTTGAAACTTTCAGCATTTAACCAAGTAGAAGTTCATTAGAAATGATAATTTTAATAATAATGGTCAAATACCTTAGCGACAATCTAGGTTACCCATTCATGTTAATCAACTCACCTTAATCTGCAGTGACGTCAAAAATCCAACAGAGAACCCACAAATCCCTCCCACAGTCATAATGCACCAAAATTTCGTAGCCCATAGATCTCGATAATTCATAATTGCCGGCAATTCACCGTTAAAAATCAATAGTGGAATGAAAATTAACGTGGAATATACGTTGTTATAATATGACAATGCCCAAATGTCTTCTTTAACATTTGCTAAGACTTTTTTCGTCAAAATAGAAAACAGTGAAAGAGATAGTGACGCCATAACACCAAAAAAAGTTCCAAGTACAGATAAGCTTCCTGAAAAATCAACAATTAAGTTTCATAATGGATCTAACTTTTTTTGAAGTTCATGAACATACCTGCCAACTCTTCTTGGTCGACTCCCAGATAAAACCCATAGATAATAACTAAACAACACGCCAAACAACCTTTCGACGTTTTCTGTCTCAGTATCACGTAGCTCAATACAACGTTGAATATGGTTGTTAAAGACCTTCCGACATAATAGAAAGCTAACGACACATATTTCAAGCACAAATTATTAGTTGCTATCATGGAAGTGAACATAATTGCTAGCGGCAAAAACTGAAATGAAAAATCGAAATTTACATTAACAGATAGGCCTCTTTTACCAAAATTGTAATAATAATAGGTAATGGTGATGACGAGTTAATCCTATTGTTGTACAATCACACATAACTCTCCAAAACAAAGCGAAGAAATGAGACAATAAACTAATCTCACATGAATTAGTTCATTTTCATACATTTCAACATGCTATATCGGACATTTATTAAACAAAATATAATAATAAATAAACGAAAGTTTAAATATTGCAACCAATATTGATCTGAAATTGAACATTAAAAATTTATTCAACTTCAAGAAGAGAAACACAAAATGGAACATATAAACTTGTATTTATTATTCATATTGGATTTGAAACTGATTGAGAACTGCTGGTATCTGAATAATCTCTTCAAACATGTTTGGCGTCAAATCCATCCATGGTCTGAACCATAGATATTCTATGATTCTCAAAGATACTCTTTATTTTAAATTAAGAGTTAAATGAATAGAATTATAATTCAATTTTTTAAATCCTATTCTTCAACATAATTCAGATCAGATACACAATAAAGTGTTTCGTTTGGTAACAAATCTATTTAAGTAACTTCATTTAAAGTGGAAATAACAATGTGGCAGGTATTATTCTGGCTATCGAAACAATGCATGAATGAACTTATGGATAATTAGCAGTACAGCTGATAAACAATCATACTTACTGTTTTAATATTATAAATATCCCAGATATTTGTATCGGGAAAAGAAAATTTATTTGGCCATCGTCTGCTTAAAACTTTCTTTCCCAAACATATCAAACTCGTTATTAGTGTTTGGTAGAAAGCTATAAAAAGTGGAGCATCCAAATTGATTCCACTAAGTAGCGCCTTATTCACGAAAACCGTGAAAATTGACACAATCCTGTAATAAACATAAGCAAATAGGTGAATATTTAAATTAGATCTAGTAAACCTGACATTTACTAACCAGTATGCACAAACAACGAAAAAAATAGCAATATATTTGGTCAGTAAGCTTTCTTTCTGTTGGACGCCCATATTTTCAAATGAATTCTATAATAATTATATTAATTAGTTAACAATTGTTTGTTCTGTTAAGTACTTGAGCTCTGCCAACTCATTTTCTGCTGATTGTGTATTTACATGGTGTAACAATAATATCATGATTCAACAATTATTACACCTACTCCTTCCACAAACACCTGTAAAATTGTTGACGTTAATAGCCTTTTATTTTACTAGTTTGATATAAAACGTTGGGATATTATAACCAATATTTATCAGACTTCCGACGAAGAATATACATAAACATAGAGCAATCGTACTATTGCAGAAATTTGAAGTCATAGAAGGCATACGTAGTTCAAGTGTAACCAACAACTATGGAATGTGTTGTGTGAATATAATTAGCGCCATCTGTATTTGTACTTCCGTTGACCCCATCTATTCGATTATTCTTATTAAGAAAAGAGATGCGCGTGATAATACTTTTAGAAATTTGGGGAATTTCTGAAGTAAAATATTTTTACCCAGTTTCAATTATACATTGGAGAGGCTAGATATATATTTCAAATTGTGTGGTTAATTTAAATTTAGTTCTTTATTAGATATAGGATCTTCTTGAATAATAATTTCTGTAACTGAATTAGTCGTAATTATCTTTAATACGCTACCATTTGGCGCTGTATCCAAACCGTTATTCCAATTCATATAGAACTTTGTAATTAAATTAAAAATTGGTCAACCCGAAAAATCACCTTTTTCGAATTATTGGTGTATCTAATTTGCAAGGAAGTACAGTAACTACTGTATCATCTGGAAGACCACTACCCCTACATAGAAAAGATTTGGCGAGATGGTGAAGAGCAGATTTGACTAACCCATAAGGTAGTACAGTTTGAGTTCCCTCTAGAGCTGCTTCAGAACCGGTAAGAACTTATACCAGAACTTTTTTGAAGGGCGCCAATGACGAGATCTTGATAAGTGATCCAATTCTTTCATTCATTACCTACCTTTTAGTACCCTTGAGTAGTCGTGATATTTCTATTGGTTTGCAAGTTATTACTTTGACTGTTACGCAACGTAAAGACACAATTCTCGAGTAATATTTACCTTGTTTAATGGAAATATAGAAAATTAACTGAAAGTTGAATTTACGTTATTTGATAAGGCTCAGTTCTTACATGTTTGAGTTCTTTCACAGTACAAAATATATCAAATCACATTATTAATCAGTTCTTCAATCATTATTCAACTTTTAGGTTTATCATGAAGAGTCAGATAGCTTCCATGTTGATGCCACATATCTATAGTTTTATTGCAAATTCCATCTGCAATTTCTTCGCCGATCTGAAAATAAAATATAAATGCAATTTCAGAATTGCCATACACCTAGTCCCACAATAATCAATTTGAATCATTAACACACTTCATCATTTTGTTATATTCCAGAGAATGTTAATGTGCCGGCAAAGAAACATTTATGTTATCGAATTTCAATAGCAAATTAGATTGTTAGTTATTTGATTTCCTAATTACATATTAACAACTTGAATAAAATCGAATCTCATTTAGGATGCAAAAAATTCGAATTTCCCGGGCTTAGTGGAAGCTCAATGTAAATTATATTCAAGAAGTCGAGAGACAGGACACCAAAGTCCCATGGAAGGGATGAGTCAAATAATGGACGCAGGATAGATAGGCGGGATGGTCCTTGCGTAAACAAAATTTATTGCATCATTGCAATGTAACATCCACGCAAGTCCGCAGTAGACCAATACCCTCTAGAATACACACAAGGCCCGAGTGCTTGATCGTAACGACACAAGCTAGATGCAAAACTGACATTAAAATAAAAGTGTACCGATAGAAAATGAAAATTTCGTCATATAGGAAGCCATTTTGCAACGCACATTATTCAGTCATAACACTTTTATACTGGCTTATTTACAGGTGAAAACACTTTCCAATCACACAAGGCCACTTAGGGAACAGATGCAACATATAATTTTCCACAAGAATAATACATTATTTTGCTTGTACAAAAATTATACAAATGTTGAGGGGTTTTCAAACAATGTAAAGCCTTGTATAATGAAGGTCATTATACAAGATTTCTCATATTCTCAATAATTCTAGTTGGTAGCATGATCCAATAAATTCCTCAACCATCACCACCCACCATGGTAGTTTTGGATAATCCACAGACTACTAAGTACTGATCTAAAAACTGTTTTTTGCGCCGTGTCAAATTCTAGGGAACTAAAATACACTAATTCTTTCAAGGAGAGTTTGCATAGAACCTTGGAAGATCCTGAAAAGTCATGAATTCCTAATTCGAAGCCATGTATAGGTTTTTTTGAATTTTGTTTGAAATAATCGATACTTTCTACACTGCAATGTACAGTGCCACATAGTGCTAAGGATATTGGTCATTACGAAGCTTTAATTTCTCAGCGAATTCATCACTTTTATTCTCTACTCTATTTGTTGTCAACAAATATCTAGAAAATCCTACCTTATTAGTATGCAATAATACCTCTTCTAAAGTCTTACATCTCATGAAATTGTGTTTTAACGTAGTTAACACAGTCAGTACGACATATATCAATATTTCACAAGAACCACCACATAATTTGTCCCAGATTCTAAAATAAACGAAAAACTGTAACCCTTTGTCAGATGCAGAAAATACAGAAACTACTCACTTTGCTAATGCTGGACAATTCAACAAGTTTGAAAAACAACACTCAAACCAATTAATTATCGGCAAATTCTCCAAGATATGAGTATGATGTAAATGTAGATACAACGCAGGTTCTTCTTTCTCTAACAACGTGAAAGTGATTTCTACAAGTTTGGGAAATTCATTTTCCAGTTTCCTAATGTTATCGTAAAAGCTCTTGGCTAACCAATAAATGTCAGTGTCATCTTCATAGAACTGCATTAGGAACTCCACGATATCTGTAAATCCTTTAGTTTTGTTGAAATAGTTGTCATAACGTAAATGGCCCGTTTGTAGTAGCCACACTGCTGAATAGACTCGAGGTTTCGAGAAATTATTGTCAATAATCCTCATAACCTGTAAAGCGTGAACTAAGTCTAGGTATTCCTGTTTCCTTTGTTCCATTATGAAAGCATGGCATTCTGTATGCACTGGTAACACTCCTAAAAGTCTATAGCGTTTTATTTGTAGATATAGGGAACACATTGTACACTTACCTAACAAAACTTTCCATAGTAAATTTCTAAAATCTTCCGGAACGGAAAAACGCAAACAAAATTGTTTCAATTTGGATCGATCCAACGTTTTGTCTTTCAATAAAATTTTCAGCGATTTTTTCTCTTCAACGCTCTTACAACCGACTTTCTCGTAATAAGCCGATCGAAAATTGCGTTCATCTGCAGCCGCCATGATGACAAACGTCACAATTGACAACTCAATCTGAAGTGAATTAACAAAACAAAAACACCCCGTATAACAAAACAATAATTTATTACAAATTGGTTAATCAAAACAATAACTCCACTTAATTAGTATACATGTACCATGCCGTAAATAAATGTCCAACACAATATATAAGTGAATAATTGGCCGAAAAAGCCGTTCGTTAATAGACCTTTACGTGAAATGAAATAGTTTTTCCAAGTCGAAAATCCAGCTTTACACAATACCATCAACCATAAACTTGTCACAGCAAAAATATAAAACGCGGCACCGTACAATCCAGTTAAGCCCAGAACTCCTAAAACATTATTCCGTGAGATGCTAATTAACGAGTAAATAAAATCGTTCACAAACCTGCAGTACATCCGGAAAGCGCTGCCATTGACGTCCTACAGTACTCTACAATGGATAAATTATACCTAATAGACATCTCACTATAGGCGACGTGAGGTGCCTCATTTTTGCTTTTAGTAGACATGAAAATAATTATTTTTTATGGGTAGTTGCTCAAACGGATATTGATGGCTTATATTTTATGACAGGACAGACTGACAGATGACTTCGATGGATATAATTGAACTAAAGCAGTAAAGCACTCTTGAACTGTGAATATGATAATTAATAATGAACTACTAGCCACACAATTCCCTAATTTTCACATTTCTATGACTCCACAGAGATGACATACATGTAAAATATTGCAGCCAGTAATACATAAAAATGGCGTCTGTAGGGCAATTAGATGAACGTAGCTATCAAACAAGCAATTTTGGGGTTTTAAAGGCCTGCGTTCCCGTACAATGGTCATTCGACCGGAATACGGTGAACAAGTCTTAGTTACTATAGTAACTGATATATTTCAGTTCAAATTTTTGGCATTTACAGGACAGATTTAGGCCAAAATCCGGCGGGATGTAATATTATGTTATGTAGGTTTATACATCAATAAAAACGGCGAATCAACATTCAAAATGAGTATGTACCTATCCAGTGAATTCCCTGTAGTTGATTATTTACATATAAAGACGAGAAATATACTTCGAATATAATTTTAATGTATTTTATTTCAGGTTTGCGTTTGGGAAGGAGCGAATATATCCTGAGGCGTCTAGAATTGATGAGAAAATTGGAAGCACCAGTTATTTCCGAGGCACAAAATAATTATGGGGATCTGTTATCAGATATAATATTTTGCCAATGTGAATCAGATTTCGAAATCGATTTCGGGTTAAAACCACCTTTAGAAGGAACTAATAACGAATTATGGACTTCACCGAGCGACTTGTTGATTCCGAAAGTATGTCTGAAGCCGCCTTTAACAACGAAACACATTCGCGCTTTAACACATCAAGGGATTTTAGGTAAATTGGAAAAATAATGCTTAACACATTCCTTACGGCAAAATATGGTTTGTAATAATACTAATTTTTCTGTAACAGTGACGAATATTCGCTCATTACTAATGTCATAGTTTCAATTCACCAGATATTGGCTTGAGAATAGAACGACTCTTCTGGAATCAGGTCGAGCTTGAAAAAGCCAAGGAATTAGAAGAACAAGAAAGAACTCTTCGGTTATTATGCGATACGGAGAAGAGAGAAGCCATCGCCGAGGTAATTAAGAAAATGAAAAAATGCAATCAGGAAAGGATGATGAATCTCATCGACGATATGGAAGAAAAATGCGAAGAGGAACTGATGAGATTGGAAAAGAGGCTAGAGAAAGAGATGGAATTCCGATTGAAAGACCAAGAGATGGAATTGGAAGAGATGTTCGAAGCTAGAATGTTGGAACAGGTTTCTAAAATATCGGAGAATATAACCATTCAATCCACCGGAGAAATGGAACAGCTTGAGGCTTTACTGACGAGGCATTTCGAAATGGAGTTGAAGTGAGTGATAATCGAGATGCGTTATTATGCGACCATTGAATTTCAATAACTTTTAAATACGGTTAATGAAATGGTCTGCCTTGTGGCATCAATAATTCTTAATGGAGAATAATTGTAACAGTTGATGTTTATATTCGTTTACAGGAAAGCCGAAATCCAGTCCAAATTCTATATAGAAAAAGCGGAGGCTCAGTGTAAAGAACAATTGGTCAAATGTAAACACGAGATGGAATGCAAAAATTTGGCGAATATGATGTATTTGATTTGTATGGAGCGAAGAAAATGCATGGAAGAAAGGGACCAATTAATAGACGAAATGAACAAGCAGATAGACGCGTTGGCTGAAATTTCAAGGAAGAAAACCGAAGAAATCGAAGCGCTTAAATCGGAACGCGACCAACTCAAACTCGATCTAGAATTGAGAGAGAAATGTTTGCTCGAAGTCATCAAGCAATTCCAGAAATTCATCTATTTCGCTCTGAAAGAGTGTCCCACACAGGCCGAATATCTGCTGTGCGCCGAAAAACTGATGGTATTCGAACTTACCGACGCCCTAACGAAAGTAGAAGTACCTTCGGACGCTACCTCGACAGATTTGTTATGGGAGCATTCGCCAAGAGTTTCGGACGAAACACCCACCGGATCGCTGTTCGTTCGAGACCATCACGTTTGCTTCAACGAACCCTCCTTGTCCAGTAACGAGCTGTCGGATAGCGGTTTTCTACCGGGATTCTATTATAATGACCAGTTGTTTGTGCGAGAAGATTTTCGCAATATGATCTCGCAAGGGATCGAAATTGATGAGTCGAACCTGTTATGGACCAAGACCATCAACGATCTGATGGTCAAATTACGCACTCCCGTCTTCGTTTGTACAGGAGACGATGCCCACGATACAACTGTCTGTGAATCAAAGAAACCGTAAGTTGATATGAATTGATTTTAATTCATAGGATTCTCTACATTTTAAATCGCGAGAAACAGATTTTTGCGCAACTGAAGGGTTGTTGGAACTATTTTCCATTATATCCTTCCAAGGTATGACAACGGTTAGAAAAGAATAGAACGTTGTCTAGGTAGTAAGAACAAATATCCCCGCATACAATATTCAAGTTATAATCATGTCTCATTATTATTATTATTATCGTTATTTGAGGTACATCACTGCGACCTGAAAGAACTATTGTGCTTGTCCAATACCCTCTATAGTACAAGCCCTGTACGCGACTCACGACAGTATTGTTAAGTCATAATGGCCCATAACCAGTATTGATTGTGACAGGTGATAAATATTACAATTAAACATAGTTTTACCTCGTTTTTGTAGAAAATTATATGTTGTACGTTTCGTAAGGTGTCCTCGTGCGATTGAGACGTATTTTTTACTGGAAATAAGCGTGTATAAGACTGAATAAAGTGCGTTGCAAAATAGCTTCCTGTTAAATTGCTTTATGAAAAACAAATACAGTATGAAATAATAGTAATTTACGTTACTTGTTACCGTACGAGCTATCAACTCATCTACCGGATTTCTATAACGTAAATTACCATTATTTCATACTGTCTATTTGTTTTTCATGAAGCAATTTCAAATAATTTGTTAATAGTTTTGACATTTATTGAGATTTAGCTAATGATTTATGTGTCAAAATCTTGATTCTGGCTTTAGACCATAAAGCCCCCTTTATACATGGTGTTGGTGACAGTTTCCTAATAATATGTTGCTTATACACTTACCGGCTCTGATATTGTAATAGTTCATATACCGGCCGCTTAGTATGGCTTAATATAAATTACAAACAGATCTATCAGAAGATTTATTTAAAAAAAGCAAATGATGTGCAACTAAGGACTCAGTCACGTTTGGCAACCCTCTTTAAGTCCTTATATACGTCCTAAATAACAAATAACACATTGTGCTCTAACGTACGGGTGACCTGCTGCAAGATGACCTCTGGCTTGTGACATTATGATCAAGCGTTCAGGCACAGCCGTCTTTGATACGTCGGCTGCGGTTCAGGCCTTGTACTGTAGAGAGTATAGCTTGTCCCTATGTGATAACTGGTTTCCGGTTATCAGTCCTATGTCCTTGAAGTTCCATTGCTGTGATCTTAGTGTCACCAAAGTATTTACTTCTTTTTTAATCCAAAACCATCACGAACTTCTTTAATTGATACAAAATGTTCACTCGAAAACAGTGAATTTTACATTGATCACATATACAATGAGAAGCTAATGAAATGTTTTATTTTTGTGTTTTAATCTCTGGTCTATTGAAAATAAATTTATTGATTCCTAATATAGTTTATAGTTTCTCTTCTTCAACAAGAATTATACCAATACGATAACTTTGCAATTACGTCAAACATCAGTCAACTTTGGCTCTTCAATATGGCGGCTTCCATCCTAACTGTCTGTATCTATTGAGGCCACAAGCTCCTTCTCCCTTATTAATTTATTGTTTGTCGAAATTAGCCAGCGCAACGCGTTCCTCTATCAAATCATCGAATGTGCTCGATTATTTTTCAGCGGTCTCGATAAGAAGAAATCAACATTTTCCTATCACTCGGGCGTCCGTTTTGGTTCCGCACCTGCTCCGGTGGAGAAACCAAAATCGACGGACGCTATCTCGGAAGAGTCATCGGAGGAAAAACCGAAGAGAATTGCGAAAACATCTTTGAAATCGGCCGACAACGAAATACTGGAAACGGTGGATTTCGACGTGATCGGTACAGAAGAAAATCGAAAGTTTCTGCTGGCCGCCAGAAGTTCCGTAGAATTGCTAAAAAAGATCATCGACAAGCAGAAGGCGAGTATGCCCATCGAAGTTCCTATCAATGGAAGCGAAGACGATGATGTTACCGAAATAATCGAGACCGAAATCGAACTTGTACACCTCGATAGTTCGTATGTTTTGGGATCGAATACGAGATGCGTCGGTACATCTATCGGAGACATGGACAGACCTTCGATCTTGGCGGGTATGAAGTTGATGTCTCCCAAGGGTTCTAATATCCAAGATACGGCTTCGAAGCAGGTGGACTCGATGGAAATGTCCATGGGCCAGAGCAGCCAAATGGACTTAGGCGAGTAGATAACCGCTAATATTTTTTATTGAATGTCGAAAACATCAAATTTCGCAATCCCACCTGGGAATTCTGACTTACAACTTGAAATTCCTGGATTTGAAGTCAAAATTTCGAAATTGAGCTCATAAAAAAGACTTTGTTAAAATAACTAAACATTGTATATTGCAATCTTTCTTCCATAATTAAGAAATAATCATACTTATCCACTAAAGATACTGATAAAGCACTGAGAACGTTTAATCTACCAAGTAGCCATCATCAGATTAATTTTTTAATGGATAAGGGTGATTATTTCTTATTTATAGTGTTATAGTGTATCCACACAGTGTGAACACTTTTATTATTATTGCAATCTTAGTTGCTTAGTTTGAGAGTTGAGACAGAAATATTAGTTCAAATTCAAAATTTATTTCTGAAGTAAGAAAAAATGTTGGTAGTAAGTAGATGTAGATTCTTAAAGCGCCAATGATTTTTGAAGAAGTCAATGAACTAATTGAATTTGTATTCTCTTTTGTAGCTGAATGATTCATAGACATCTTAGTTTTGAAAAAGTAGAGTGACAATATTTTAATTTGTTGTATAGTATTCTAGGATCCAAATTCTTTTAAATCCAACCAAGTAATAGAGCGAGTGTATTTTTTATAAGCATTTTCTTTTGCAATACTTGAAACTTCACTAAATTATATAACCTACAATTGGCAAAGTGACGTACGTCACAAATTCAAGAGAGTACTTTAGAACTACACCTTTGACTAAGATATGACTCGATTCTAATTTTATACTCACCTATGAATAGCTACTACTCTCTTTAATTATAGAATAACACGTACAAATAGTAAATTATTCTATGAACGCGTACTACTCTCTATATAACCTATAACTGTCAAAGTGACGTCTGTCAGAGTGACAACCTAAAGATGCCCATACACCTCACCTGAAGGTGACCACGCAATATCCGACTAAACACTTACAAAGGCGTTGCACATATTAGTAGATTAAGTGGACGAGTTCTCCACCAGGAAGTGACGTCATCGACCGGATGTTGCGCGCGCAACTTCGGATGTAACGTTACTAACCCGCGAAATTCAAACGTGTCCATAGAGCTTACAATGATCACCGAACTTCCGACCATAGAGGTCTGGGTGTGAGGTTAGTTGGACGTAACGTTACTAACCCGCGAAATTCAAACGTGTCCATAGAGCTTACGATGATTATAGAACTTTCGACCATAGAGGTCTGGATGTGAGGTTAGTTGGATGTGACGTCATCGACCCGCCAAATTCAAACGTAGAGGTGTTTTGGTGATGTTTATCATGGCCGACGTTGGAAGCGAATGTCAGAAGAATAAACGTCAAAACCACAATATGACTGATGTTGTAGCTACATCGCCGCCATCTCCTGATGAACCGATGAACTATCATACTTAAATGTCAATGTCAGACCAGTTAACTTCAAACGACTACATCTATGAATGAACCGATCAACCGTCATGCATACCTGTCAACGTCAGAAATGTTAACGTCAAGGGACGACATCTATGAGGTCACAATTCAAAATATGACTGATGTTATAGCTACATCACCGCCATCTTTTAATGAACTATCATACTTCAATGTCAATGTCAGAACAGTTAACTTCAAATGACTACATCTATGAATGGACCGATCAACCGTCATGCGTACCTGTCAACGTCAAAGGACGACATCTATGAGGTTAATGTTTATGCGCGGGAAATTTATGAACCGATGAACTATCATAGCTGGATGTCAATGTCAGAACAGTTAACGTCAAAGGACGACATCTATGAGACTCCAATTCAAAATGTTACCGATGTTGTAGCCTATATCGCCATCTATCACTAAACCGATGAACTATCATAGCTGAATGTCAATGTCAGAGCAGTTAACGTCAAAGGACGACATCTATGAGGTATTTTGTTAATGTTTTCGCGCGGGAAGTTCAATCTCAATTTAAAAAAAAACGATATATTAATGAACTATCATAGCTTGATGTCCATGTCAGAACAGCTAACGTCAAAGGACGACATCCATGAGGTGGTTTGCCGATGTTTGCGCGAGGAATTTCAAAAATTTGACTCATGTTGTAGCTATACTGTCATTTATTATTAAACCACACCGTAATTCCAAAAATAATGAACTTCTATGAGGTATCTTGTTAATGTTTTTGAGCGGGAAATTTATGAACCGATGAACTATCATGGCTGGATGTCAATGTCAGAACAGTTAACGTCAAAGGACGACATCTATGAGGCTCCAATTCAAAATGTTACCGATGTTGTAGCCTATATCGCCATCCAATAATAAACCGATGAACTATCATAGATGAATGTCAATGTCAGAACAGTTAACGTCAAAGGACGACATCTATGAGGTATTTTGTTAATGTTTTTGCGCGGGAAGTTTCATCTCAATTCAAAAAACGATATATTAATGAACTATCATAGCTTGATGTCCATGTCAGAACAGGTAACGTCAAAGGACAACATCTATGAGGTGTTTCGCTGATGTTTGCGCGAGGAATTTCAAAAATTTGACTCATGTTGTAGCTATACTGTCATTTATTATTGAACCACACCGTAATTCCAAAAATAATGAACTTTTAAAATAACCTACAAATTTCCTCAACGTTAAATGATTACTTACGTATATGAAATTATTACACCAGAAACCACATTGAGTATATGAGAACACGTGGAAGCAATTAATTTTGTATACACCTGCGTCATCACATTCAGTTTATACGAGAATAAAAGAGCGTATAAATGAGTACAATGGGACTCACTCATTAGGTGAACTATGAAATTCGGTGTCATGGCGGCTATCGCGGGAATTTCAAACGAGGTGTCTGTTACGTAGATCTTCAAGGAGGTGTCATGGCGTCTGTCACGTGAACTGTCATGGCGGTTATCGCGGGAATTTAAAACGAGGTGTCTGTTACGTGGATGTTCAACGAGATGTTGTGGCGTCTGTCACGTGAACTGTCATGGCAGCTATCGCGGGAATTTCAAACAAGGTGTCTGTTTCGTGGATCTTCAACGAGGTGTCGTGGCGTATTTCACGTGGGTCTTAAACAGAATAGAACTTTTTCTAGAACCTAAATTACACAAAACAATACCAAATTGAGAGGTATAATAGCTACAGCTGCAGCACTATCAACCGTCATGCATACCTGTAAACGTCAGAAATGTTAACGTCAAAAGACGACATCTATGAGGTACTTATGTAATGTTTGCGTGGGAAATTTATGAATCGATGACTATCATGGCTGGATGTCAATGTTAGAACAGTTAACGTCAAAGGATGACATCTATGAGACTCCAATTCAAAATATTACTGATGTTGTAGCTATATCGCCATCTTTTAATAAACCGATGAACTATCACACCTGAATGTCAATGTTAGAACAGTTAACGTCAAAGGATGACATCTATGAGATATTTTGTTAATGTTTTTGCGCGGGAAGTCCCATCTCAATTCAAAATATGATCTATTAGTGAACCGGTGAACTATCATGACTGGATGTCAATCTCAGAACAGTTAACGTCAAAGGACAACATCTATGAGACCCCAACTCAAAATATTACTATATCGCCATCTATTAATAAACCGATGAACTATCACACCTGAATGTCAATGTTAGAACAGTTAACGTCAAAGGACGACATCTATGAGATATTTTGTTAATGTTTTTGCGCGGTAAGTCCCATTTCAATTCAAAATATGATCTATTAGTGAACCGGTGAACTATCATGACTGGATGTCAATCTCAGAACAGTTAACGTCAAAGGACAACATCTATGAGACCCCAATTCAAAATATTACTATATCGCCATCTATTGATAAACCGATGAACTATCACAACTGAATGTCAATGTCAGAACAGTTAACGTCAAAGGACGATATCTATGAGGTATTTTGTTTGAAGTTTTTGCGCGGGAAGTTGCATCTCGATACAAAATATGATCTATTAATGAACCGATGAACTGTCATAGCTGAATGTCAATGTCAGAACAGTAAACGTAAGAGGACGACATCTATGAGACCCCAATTTGAAATATTACTGATTCTGTAGATATATCACCATCTATTATTAAACCGATGAACTATCATAGTTAAATATCAATTTCGGAACAGCTAACGTCAAGGACGACATCTATGAGGTGTTTTGGTAACGTTTTGTCTGGGAATCACTCTCAAAATTAAAAATTGTCACTTATATTGTAGCTATATTGTCGTTCATTAATACCACACCCTAATCTCAAGATAATGAACCAGCAAAATAACCTAGAAATGTCTACTTACATATATGAAGTGTTTACACCAAAAGCACATTAAGTATTAAGTATTCATTTCTACATGCACCTGCGTCATCACATTCACTTTATACTGATTATGAGAACGACAACAGTCGTACAATGAGAGGAATTCATTAAGTAAACAAATAACAATGAGTGAATCATTTTTTTACTACATACAATCTGTTGAATTTCGTTTAGGATTGAATGCGAAAATATTAAATTTGATTGTACATATCGATAGTTTGATTAAAATTCTAATAATGCATCCCAAACGTTATTTCGTTTATATTGGTTCACACAACATTTGAACGCGTATATTGTTCAAGTGCTTGGAATTGAAAATTCGAATTTTTGGAGCTTAAGTAATAAGAAATCTAAGGTATGGTGTTTATACTAGCGTGTGTATTGAAATCAAACTTTTGAGAATATCAATGAAATCATACAATTCCAGCAGCCCGAAGGTTCGTTTGCAATTTTACGAATGATGATGAACGATAAAAATGAATATTTTAACTTTTCTTTATAACTTAGGTATTGACGTAACGTATAAAACTCAGAATAATTCGGAACGATTGATTTTCATTGTTATCCACGATTATCAACCTATATCTAAATCAGTTCGAGATGCAGACTTTTCAATTTATCGATATTTCGAAAGCCCACTTATACTGAACTAAGAATTTACAATACTTCAAACTATCCATTTCGCTTAAAATATACATAGCAGTATATTATAGAAACTTTGTTAAAGATCACATGTTATATAAAAATCGAATGATTCGAGATGTACTCATGAGCTCTAGAAGCCTTAGGATCAGTTGCAAGAGGTGCAAGTGCTATCGAAAATACGGTGGTTAACCAGCTAAAAACAACGGAACGCATTGGGTAGTGTTCAGAAAAAAATCGATAACGATGTGGAATATTTTGATTGTTTTGGAAATTTGAAGCCACCAAAGGAGCTCGTTCGATATTTGGGTGGGAACGTTAGGATTTTCTACAATAACTACACCTATCAGAACTATAATCAAGTGATATGTGAACAGTTGTGCGTGAACTTTCTCACCGAAATTGTCGAAAGTATCAATTAAACCTTAGTCAGTCTATATCGAAACGTCAAGCGAATCGCATTCACATCGTATTATCATGAGAATCGCATTAGTTGACATTCAGGGGTTCTTCATTGACGATGCCTTCCATCCAAAAGAAATGTGTATACAAATTGGATTCAAACGTCATTATTCTTATTCAAACCGCACACATCTTATTCATCGCTAAATGCAAAGGAGCGAAAGTCCGTATGGTATTTACAAAAGTCTTATCATGGACTCGATTATGCATCTGGAAATGTGGATTAATAAATAATATTCTTAAATCGATTCAACTATGTGCAGTCGACTATATTTATGTTCGTGGTCAGCAAAAAGCAGAGTTTTTGAGAAGGAAGTGTATAGAATTGAATATTTTCCCACACATCGTAGATGTTCACAGTTTCGATGGTACTAACTGTGAAACGGGGAAATTCGAGCAAACAAACAACTTGACCTGTCTGAATCATCGTAATGACGGTGGTAAATACATGTGTGCAGTTCAACATGTGGATGAATCACAGCAGTGGTTTCTGAATGTAATACTACCTAAATTATATGTATTTTCTGAAATAAATATTATTATTACACCTATCTCCTTTATATAATTATTTATTCAAATGGTAAATAGCTTTGTTTACATTTTTAACAAACCTTTTCAATATTAATACTGATAAAGAAGATAAAATAGCATACAAAATTGCTAAAATTTTATGAATAACTCCTTCTAGTGTGGATGATGCTGATATTGTCTCTTGTATAAGATGTGGTAGACATGATGATTGCCATTCAGCGATATGCTCCATCACTTCGATCATGGAATAAGAGTTTGAGTTTATAATGTATGATTGTCTTGTGGAATGTTAAACGTGTAAACCTCCAATTGATTATCGTTGATTCATTGTAAAATTCATTGGGTAAGGTAACACTCCCCCACAAAATTTGTTTTTAACACCCTCACTCTCATCATCCTCACTATTTACACTTAATTTGTTCAGCAGTCTTATAACTTTAATTTTATCTGCGTAATAATTCAAGTCTCTTCTTAGTTTATGAACTTTTTCCACGAATTCGCAAAGTCTGCGTAAGTATTCTTCAAACGATATATTTGTAGACTTACTAGATATCTACATTATTATTTTAAGAGTCACAGTCCTTCGTAAGAAATTCGAATAACTTCCAACTATTCGCACTAGAACACATAGGATTCACACTATTGGGGTGATGTAGACAGATAAATTCACAATTTCCTCGCTCTAATTTTGGACATTTACCTTTCAAATTCACCACTTCTACTCGATCTAACTCCAGTTTTTGGAACGCCCCCCGTAGAAACTTAGCTTTTATCTTCCCACATACATAAACAGTAGCATCCGGATCGATATTTTCCTTCAAAATTTCATACAATTCATCATATTCCTGATAGCCTGAGTTCCATGGAATCCCGTGATATTTTTCACAATGAAATATTTTCTTCATTTGCCTCGCGGATAGTTGATCCATCGATTTTGGTGGTTTGAATAGAAAATATTTCTCCAACCTTTTCTCACAGTCCAACAAAGAGAGTTCCTTGATATTATATACGTTTGAAGAAATCGGGAAACTTTGAATATCAACCACTATAGATGACATTTCAAACTAGAATGATAAACTATTCAAATATCTAGTTGCATATGGGTGGATCATTGACATATTTCTTTGATGTTATCGAAATTTCGAAAGAGTACGTCGAAGCACAAAATTTGTAGTGATGTTGGACTTATTCTATAGTTGACGTCATCGACCTCCCCTCCTGTCTCAGAAAACATTTGAAACATCTTAAAGGTGTAAGAATTTGAAGTATCTCTTCGAATGCTGCGCATGTCCATTATCTCACATCGGTATGGTAGTAGTGCGATTCGATAAAAATCGACACCCATATCATGTAGCACTCTAAAACAATCAAGTATATACGATCCTGGTTTCGGAACGATACCCGAAATTTGATGCAATATGATTTTTCTCATTCTTCTATGTTTATATTTGAACTGACCTTCTATATTCATATCGATTATCTTCCAATCTTCTGGAGGGGGAGGATCGAAATCTCCTCCGAAATAGAAAATATCAGCATACGCCCAATCGGTCGAGGCCCCCACAAGGAAAGTTACGAATTCTCCAGCGATTATCCAATTTTTGGATGGTAATTGTAATTCTTCGAGGATTTTCATCAAATTCGGCGGACATACGCTTATTACGAATTTCTTCGCATCGTACGCGGTGGTAAGCACACTATGAATAAAACTGTTGTATAATCGAGGAGACATTATTACGAACTGAGTTCGATTTAGTTGGAGCAGTCACACACAACAACACACTCCCTCATACTCTGCGCTATTGACTTTTTCAACCCAAAATATACAATCAAAACTAAATGGTATTCTTGCGGGTGAGAGATAAGAGGTCGATCGAACTGGTAAGTATACATCTAAAATCGTGAAATCATGAACATTTTCAGACGTGGGTTCGGATCCCTCTGCATCTTTCTCACCAAAGAATACCATTTTTAATCGAACGCGCTAATTCATTTGACGATATGATGGATTGAAGACCTGCGTGACAGACACCTCGGCAGGTGATAGCCGTCATGACACCTCGTCATATTTTTATGATATTCGATGTGGTTAGAATCCTGCGCGAACCTTCACACCAACAATCTCTCTGAATCATTCTTCCCAAAATTGCGTCGAACAAACATAACAAAATCGCAATCATGCGAACCTTCACACCAATAATCTCTCTGAAAATCATCGATATTCTGAAGATGAAATTTGGTGAATTCTTCACAAGTTGATTTCGATCCTACACCCGTAGCAATTGACTTAAATAATGATTGACAATAGTGGAAAACGATGAAAATCAATCGTTTCGAATTATTCTGAGTTTTTATTCAAATACCTGAATAAAACAAATGCATTACTTGAGTAATTATAGTAGTATAGAGTATTATGCTGCTCAGAAATTATGAAGCTTGAATGGAATTTGGATTGTTCAAGTTTGTTAACTGAGCTCAGTGGTATAGGTGAGTCGATCAAATGTAATTTAGAATGAATGACCTCATAGAACAGTACTACGTGTAAGGATCTAAACCACTCCACTAGGTCTCAGGATCATTTTCTTAATGGTTCGAAAGTTGACGAGTATAGATCTTTTCTAAATGAGTAAAATACCATTCACTTTATTTTCTAAAACGTTCTTCTTTATTTTCTGGTGAAAACGTATTTTAGGTATTCATTTTGAGAGCTCTAAAACTATTTCTTGCAGTTTTCTCTCCTGTGGTATTAGAATAATCAGTCATATCACCCAAAACATGATTGAATTGAATCAATATAATATTTTTATATACATAAAATAGTAACATATTATCTATACTTAAAATGTCTTTCTCTTTTCAGATTAACTCCGTAGGTGTAGTTGTATTTATGTAGAAGTATCTAGTGTACATATAAAATAATTAAAAATAAATTTTATATTTTATTTACTTGAATCTTATAGTTAACTATAATTCATATTACCAAATAAAATTCTTTCTCTAAAACATAAATTCATTCTGATACACCCCTGTTTAACAAATGTACAACGACCTGATGTGAGAAATGTGCCTGTCAACAATTATTATAGATACATCAATGTTCCATCATGTGCGGGAGATAAATAAAAATAATTTACACATTATGCTGACTCATAATTTCTGAGTAGCATAATACTCTATACTACTATAATTACTCAAGTAATGCATTTGTTTTATTCAT
Organism: Endomychus coccineus; assembly: GCA_958510875.1. NCBI lineage: Eukaryota > Metazoa > Arthropoda > Insecta > Coleoptera > Endomychidae > Endomychus > Endomychus coccineus. The sequence continues at coordinate 178,348,374 of OY294069.1, forward strand.
AGATTGATTTAAATAATTATTAACAATCGTGGATTACGATAAAAATCAATCGTTTCGATACTTCATTTCATATTTAAAAACATATATTGAGCAAAATGGACAGTTTGAAATATTGTAGATTTTGAGATCAGTATGCTTTCGAAATATCGACAAATTCACATCGAACTATAATAAAAAACGACCTGCGCGAGGTTAAATGAATATTTTGTAGGTGAAGCTCCAACTAAATCGAGAAAAATCAATCAGTTGCAATAAAATGTTCTCCAAAGATAGTGTTAGATCTGATTTTAGAAGAGTTAGAAATGTCTGCAATGCATGAAAAATCTCCATCAATTTGGGAGGGTCTTTGAAAAACAGGGTAACACCATATCAGATTGTCATTAGTTAATCATCAAATATCATGCACGTTTGCGGGCAAAGTAAAAGGGAATTTTCGAGAGCAATACAAACGTTTTTCTTGGGAGGGTCCAAACGTTCTTTGGGAGGATCCAATCGTTATTGGGAGGGTCTTTGAAAAACAGGGTAACACCATATCAGATTGTCATTAGTTAATCATCAAATATCATGCACGTTTGCGGGCAAAGTAAAAGGGAATTTTCGAGAGCAATACAAACGTTTTTCTTGGGAGGGTCCAAACGTTCTTTGGGAGGATCCAATCGTTATTGGGAGGGTCTTTGAAAACAGGGTAACACTATATCACAATGTCATTAGTTGATCATCAACCACCATCCACGTTTGCGGGCAATGTCAAAGGGAATTTTCGAGAGCAAATGCGCTGAGGCGGCACGAGAAAAAACATTTCAAAACACACAGTCTCTCATGCAAGCATTGTGAAGTTACATTTTCTCGCCGAGACAATTTGAATCGTCATATTATGATATTCCACAGTCGAGATAAAAGTATAATTTACTGGTCCAACCCAGATGTTCTACTGCACCGGTTAGAAGAAATCATACCTCTACAAGGATATATCGAAGAGAAACGTAAAATAATTAATGAATTAAGAAGATTTTGTAAAAAACGGTATTTGAATAAAAACTCAGAATAATTCGAAACGATTCATTTTTATCGTTTTCCACTATTGTCAGCGCGTTCGATTAAAAATGGTATTCTTTGGTGAGAAAGATGCAGAGGGATCCGAACCCACGTCTGAAAATGTTCATGATTTCACGATTTTAGATGTATACTTACCAGTTCGATCGACCTCTTATCTCTCACCCGCAAGAATACCATTTAGTTTTGATTGTATATTTTGGGTTGAAAAAGTCAATAGCGCAGAGTATGAGGGAGTGTGTTGTTGTGTGTGACTGCTCCAACTAAATCGAACTCAGTTCGTAATAATGTCTCCTCGATTATACAACAGTTTTATTCATAGTGTGCTTACCACCGTGTACGATGCGAAGAAATTCGTAATAAGCGTATGTCCGCCGAATTTGATGAAAATCCTCGAAGAATTACAATTACCATCCAAAAATTGGATAATCGCTGGAGAATTCGTAACTTTCCTTGTGGGGGCCTCGACCGATTGGGCGTATGCTGATATTTTCTATTTCGGAGGAGATTTCGATCCTCCCCCTCCAGAAGATTGGAAGATAATCGATATGAATATAGAAGGTCAGTTCAAATATAAACATAGAAGAATGAGAAAAATCATATTGCATCAAATTTCGGGTATCGTTCCGAAACCAGGATCGTATATACTTGATTGTTTTAGAGTGCTACATGATATGGGTGTCGATTTTTATCGAATCGCACTACTACCATACCGATGTGAGATAATGGACATGCGCAGCATTCGAAGAGATACTTCAAATTCTTACACCTTTAAGATGTTTCAAATGTTTTCTGAGACAGGAGGGGAGGTCGATGACGTCAACTATAGAATAAGTCCAACATCACTACAAATTTTGTGCTTCGACGTACTCTTTCGAAATTTCGATAACATCAAAGAAATATGTCAATGATCCACCCATATGCAACTAGATATTTGAATAGTTTATCATTCTAGTTTGAAATGTCATCTATAGTGGTTGATATTCAAAGTTTCCCGATTTCTTCAAACGTATATAATATCAAGGAACTCTCTTTGTTGGACTGTGAGAAAAGGTTGGAGAAATATTTTCTATTCAAACCACCAAAATCGATGGATCAACTATCCGCGAGGCAAATGAAGAAAATATTTCATTGTGAAAAATATCACGGGATTCCATGGAACTCAGGCTATCAGGAATATGATGAATTGTATGAAATTTTGAAGGAAAATATCGATCCGGATGCTACTGTTTATGTATGTGGGAAGATAAAAGCTAAGTTTCTACGGGGGGCGTTCCAAAAACTGGAGTTAGATCGAGTAGAAGTGGTGAATTTGAAAGGTAAATGTCCAAAATTAGAGCGAGGAAATTGTGAATTTATCTGTCTACATCACCCCAATAGTGTGAATCCTATGTGTTCTAGTGCGAATAGTTGGAAGTTATTCGAATTTCTTACGAAGGACTGTGACTCTTAAAATAATAATGTAGATATCTAGTAAGTCTACAAATATATCGTTTGAAGAATACTTACGCAGACTTTGCGAATTCGTGGAAAAAGTTCATAAACTAAGAAGAGACTTGAATTATTACGCAGATAAAATTAAAATTATAAGACTGCTGAACAAATTAAGTGTAAATAGTGAGGATGATGAGAGTGAGGGTGTTAAAAACAAATTTTGTGGGGGAGTGTTACCTTACCCAATGAATTTTACAATGAATCAACGATAATCAATTGGAGGTTTACACGTTTAACATTCCACAAGACAATCATACATTATAAACTCAAACTCTTATTCCATGATCGAAGTGATGGAGCATATCGCTGAATGGCAATCATCATGTCTACCACATCTTATACAAGAGACAATATCAGCATCATCCACACTAGAAGGAGTTATTCATAAAATTTTAGCAATTTTGTATGCTATTTTATCTTCTTTATCAGTATTAATATTGAAAAGGTTTGTTAAAAATGTAAACAAAGCTATTTACCATTTGAATAAATAATTATATAAAGGAGATAGGTGTAATAATAATATTTATTTCAGAAAATACATATAATTTAGGTAGTATTACATTCAGAAACCACTGCTGTGATTCATCCACATGTTGAACTGCACACATGTATTTACCACCGTCATTACGATGATTCAGACAGGTCAAGTTGTTTGTTTGCTCGAATTTCCCCGTTTCACAGTTAGTACCATCGAAACTGTGAACATCTACGATGTGTGGGAAAATATTCAATTCTATACACTTCCTTCTCAAAAACTCTGCTTTTTGCTGACCACGAACATAAATATAGTCGACTGCACATAGTTGAATCGATTTAAGAATATTATTTATTAATCCACATTTCCAGATGCATAATCGAGTCCATGATAAGACTTTTGTAAATACCATACGGACTTTCGCTCCTTTGCATTTAGCGATGAATAAGATGTGTGCGGTTTGAATAAGAATAATGACGTTTGAATCCAATTTGTATACACATTTCTTTTGGATGGAAGGCATCGTCAATGAAGAACCCCTGAATGTCAACTAATGCGATTCTCATGATAATACGATGTGAATGCGATTCGCTTGACGTTTCGATATAGACTGACTAAGGTTTAATTGATACTTTCGACAATTTCGGTGAGAAAGTTCACGCACAACTGTTCACATATCACTTGATTATAGTTCTGATAGGTGTAGTTATTGTAGAAAATCCTAACGTTCCCACCCAAATATCGAACGAGCTCCTTTGGTGGCTTCAAATTTCCAAAACAATCAAAATATTCCACATCGTTATCGATTTTTTTCTGAACACTACCCAATGCGTTCCGTTGTTTTTAGCTGGTTAACCACCGTATTTTCGATAGCACTTGCACCTCTTGCAACTGATCCTAAGGCTTCTAGAGCTCATGAGTACATCTCGAATCATTCGATTTTTATATAACATGTGATCTTTAACAAAGTTTCTATAATATACTGCTATGTATATTTTAAGCGAAATGGATAGTTTGAAGTATTGTAAATTCTTAGTTCAGTATAAGTGGGCTTTCGAAATATCGATAAATTGAAAAGTCTGCATCTCGAACTGATTTAGATATAGGTTGATAATCGTGGATAACAATGAAAATCAATCGTTCCGAATTATTCTGAGTTTTATACGTTACGTCAATACCTAAGTTATAAAGAAAAGTTAAAATATTCATTTTTATCGTTCATCATCATTCGTAAAATTGCAAACGAACCTTCGGGCTGCTGGAATTGTATGATTTCATTGATATTCTCAAAAGTTTGATTTCAATACACACGCTAGTATAAACACCATACCTTAGATTTCTTATTACTTAAGCTCCAAAAATTCGAATTTTCAATTCCAAGCACTTGAACAATATACGCGTTCAAATGTTGTGTGAACCAATATAAACGAAATAACGTTTGGGATGCATTATTAGAATTTTAATCAAACTATCGATATGTACAATCAAATTTAATATTTTCGCATTCAATCCTAAACGAAATTCAACAGATTGTATGTAGTAAAAAAATGATTCACTCATTGTTATTTGTTTACTTAATGAATTCCTCTCATTGTACGACTGTTGTCGTTCTCATAATCAGTATAAAGTGAATGTGATGACGCAGGTGCATGTAGAAATGAATACTTAATACTTAATGTGCTTTTGGTGTAAACACTTCATATATGTAAGTAGACATTTCTAGGTTATTTTGCTGGTTCATTATCTTGAGATTAGGGTGTGGTATTAATGAACGACAATATAGCTACAATATAAGTGACAATTTTTAATTTTGAGAGTGATTCCCAGACAAAACGTTACCAAAACACCTCATAGATGTCGTCCTTGACGTTAGCTGTTCCGAAATTGATATTTAACTATGATAGTTCATCGGTTTAATAATAGATGGTGATATATCTACAGAATCAGTAATATTTCAAATTGGGGTCTCATAGATGTCGTCCTCTTACGTTTACTGTTCTGACATTGACATTCAGCTATGACAGTTCATCGGTTCATTAATAGATCATATTTTGTATCGAGATGCAACTTCCCGCGCAAAAACTTCAACAAAATACCTCATAGATATCGTCCTTTGACGTTAACTGTTCTGACATTGACATTCAGTTGTGATAGTTCATCGGTTTATCAATAGATGGCGATATAGTAATATTTTGAATTGGGGTCTCATAGATGTTGTCCTTTGACGTTAACTGTTCTGAGATTGACATCCAGTCATGATAGTTCACCGGTTCACTAATAGATCATATTTTGAATTGAAATGGGACTTACCGCGCAAAAACATTAACAAAATATCTCATAGATGTCGTCCTTTGACGTTAACTGTTCTAACATTGACATTCAGGTGTGATAGTTCATCGGTTTATTAATAGATGGCGATATAGTAATATTTTGAGTTGGGGTCTCATAGATGTTGTCCTTTGACGTTAACTGTTCTGAGATTGACATCCAGTCATGATAGTTCACCGGTTCACTAATAGATCATATTTTGAATTGAGATGGGACTTCCCGCGCAAAAACATTAACAAAATATCTCATAGATGTCATCCTTTGACGTTAACTGTTCTAACATTGACATTCAGGTGTGATAGTTCATCGGTTTATTACAAGATGGCGATATAGCTACAACATCAGTAATATTTTGAATTGGAGTCTCATAGATGTCATCCTTTGACGTTAACTGTTCTAACATTGACATCCAGCCATGATAGTCATCGATTCATAAATTTCCCACACAAACATTACATAAGTACCTCATAGATGTCGTCTTTTGACGTTAACATTTCTGACGTTTACAGGTATGCATGACGGTTGATAGTGCTGCAGCTGTAGCTATTATACCTCTCAATTTGGTATTGTTTTGTGTAATTTAGGTTCTAGAAAAAGTTCTATTCTGTTTAAGACCCACGTGAAATACGCCACGACACCTCGTTGAAGATCCACGAAACAGACACCTTGTTTGAAATTCCCGCGATAGCTGCCATGACAGTTCACGTGACAGACGCCACAACATCTCGTTGAACATCCACGTAACAGACACCTCGTTTTAAATTCCCGCGATAACCGCCATGACAGTTCACGTGACAGACGCCATGACACCTCCTTGAAGATCTACGTAACAGACACCTCGTTTGAAATTCCCGCGATAGCCGCCATGACACCGAATTTCATAGTTCACCTAATGAGTGAGTCCCATTGTACTCATTTATACGCTCTTTTATTCTCGTATAAACTGAATGTGATGACGCAGGTGTATACAAAATTAATTGCTTCCACGTGTTCTCATATACTCAATGTGGTTTCTGGTGTAATAATTTCATATACGTAAGTAATCATTTAACGTTGAGGAAATTTGTAGGTTATTTTAAAAGTTCATTATTTTTGGAATTACGGTGTGGTTCAATAATAAATGACAGTATAGCTACAACATGAGTCAAATTTTTGAAATTCCTCGCGCAAACATCAGCGAAACACCTCATAGATGTTGTCCTTTGACGTTACCTGTTCTGACATGGACATCAAGCTATGATAGTTCATTAATATATCGTTTTTTGAATTGAGATGAAACTTCCCGCGCAAAAACATTAACAAAATACCTCATAGATGTCGTCCTTTGGCGTTAACTGTTCTGACATTGACATTCATCTATGATAGTTCATCGGTTTATTATTGGATGGCGATATAGGCTACAACATCGGTAACATTTTGAATTGGAGCCTCATAGATGTCGTCCTTTGACGTTAACTGTTCTGACATTGACATCCAGCCATGATAGTTCATCGGTTCATAAATTTCCCGCTCAAAAACATTAACATTGGAATTACGGTGTGGTTTAATAATAAATGACAGTATAGCTACAACATGAGTCAAATTTTTGAAATTCCTCGCGCAAACATCGGCAAACCACCTCATGGATGTCGTCCTTTGACGTTAGCTGTTCTGACATGGACATCAAGCTATGATAGTTCATTAATATATCGTTTTTTTTTAAATTGAGATTGAACTTCCCGCGCGAAAACATTAACAAAATACCTCATAGATGTCGTCCTTTGACGTTAACTGCTCTGACATTGACATTCAGCTATGATAGTTCATCGGTTTAGTGATAGATGGCGATATAGGCTACAACATCGGTAACATTTTGAATTGGAGTCTCATAGATGTCGTCCTTTGACGTTAACTGTTCTGACATTGACATCCAGCTATGATAGTTCATCGGTTCATAAATTTCCCGCGCATAAACATTAACCTCATAGATGTCGTCCTTTGACGTTGACAGGTACGCATGACGGTTGATCGGTCCATTCATAGATGTAGTCATTTGAAGTTAACTGTTCTGACATTGACATTGAAGTATGATAGTTCATTAAAAGATGGCGGTGATGTAGCTATAACATCAGTCATATTTTGAATTGTGACCTCATAGATGTCGTCCCTTGACGTTAACATTTCTGACGTTGACAGGTATGCATGACGGTTGATCGGTTCATTCATAGATGTAGTCGTTTGAAGTTAACTGGTCTGACATTGACATTTAAGTATGATAGTTCATCGGTTCATCAGGAGATGGCGGCGATGTAGCTACAACATCAGTCATATTGTGGTTTTGACGTTTATTCTTCTGACATTCGCTTCCAACGTCGGCCATGATAAACATCACCAAAACACCTCTACGTTTGAATTTGGCGGGTCGATGACGTCACATCCAACTAACCTCACATCCAGACCTCTATGGTCGAAAGTTCTATAATCATCGTAAGCTCTATGGACACGTTTGAATTTCGCGGGTTAGTAACGTTACGTCCAACTAACCTCACACCCAGACCTCTATGGTCGGAAGTTCGGTGATCATTGTAAGCTCTATGGACACGTTTGAATTTCGCGGGTTAGTAACGTTACATCCGAAGTTGCGCGCGCAACATCCGGTCGATGACGTCACTTCCTGGTGGAGAACTCGTCCACTTAATCTACTCATATTTTTCTCAAAGAAGGAAAATTGACGTATTGTTAGAAAACTAAATGCTGAATGTTCAGCCAAATATATCTGGCTTGAAAGTATTATTAACCTCATCTGAAAATTTTCGGCTGTATTTTGAAATTAGAAATTGGTCTTATGGTGTCGATAATTGGGACAGTCATCTTATACATTTTGTTTTCATTTTTGTATATCGATTCCTCATTTGTATTTTTATAAGACCAGATCATTAACATCGAAGCGTTAATCCTGCTCTGCCTTTATGTAATTTATAATCAATTTTAACAGTATTTAAATTTTCTTAATACATGTAACTAACTTATTTGCCATTTAATTAATTAATTTTTTTTGCACAGATAATTCCACACTAATGCAGAAACAAAAACTCCTGATGAACTTTTCGAGACTGTCTTTGGCGCGTGATTCCTTGACCGTACTCAAACAGCGTAACGTACGGAAATCTCTGATTTCTCAAGCTGAACTTCCTTCACGAATCCCGGATGACGAAGCTCCAATTATTCCTGCAGTGATCCCTCAAGTTGAAGCTCACGTAGACCGAGAAGATATACATTGCTTACTCTCCGATTGTAACATTTTGAAGTACAAAACAAGTTCGGAAATAAGATGCGAAACGATTGAAGAGCAGGATGGCAACGTGGAGGCGGAAAAGGAAATTTCGTTGCAAGCGAAACGTACGTCGGTCGTGGCTTTCAAAGGTCAATTAACGATTTACTCGGGGAGCGCAGATAAATTAGGAAAACCGAAAAGCAAGAAGAAGCGGAAGAAGCGGAAAAGTAAATTGATTTTTTATTTTGAATAGTAGACTTCCGCGGATAGCTAATCTTGAAAAATCTTGGCTTCCGGATGGATTCGGCGTCACAACCATCACAGCTGGCATCTTTAGGACAGGCTTGAGGATTGAACTGAAACTGATTCTACTGGTTTCTGTAGCCGTATTTATTCAAGGAAAAATCCTTCCCCACTTTCTCCGGTCATAGCTAATATCTACATGAAAACTTTTGACCAAAACGCTATTACTCATCAGTTCTCAAGCCGAAATGTTGGTTTAGATATGTCGACGATACTTTTGTTATTTGGCAACATGGTCGCGAAAATCTTGTTCCCTTTTCATGGAAGCTGGATCGAAAGGTTCAGTCCCGTTTCTGGATGTATTAGTTAGTCGACAGGTTAACGGTACTTTAGGACATTTTTTGTATCGAAAACCCACTCACACCGATTGATACCTCAATGTATATTATTTTTTGATTATTTAAAAGCTTAGGGGTTTATTTGAAATTTTAGGGTAATTTGCAGCGCCATCTGGGGGATATTGCGTGTAACCTCTTTCGATATTTCGACTAGGATCCTCTTTTACGCTAAGATTATTCCTTAATGATCAATGGATCGCCACCACTTCCGTTTACGTTCGAGTTGTCGTGTCCGTCTCGTCCAAAAAAAAAATCGCCATTTACCTGCGATACTACTGTTTCCCTAACGTTTTAAAAGAATCTCCGAGTATTGACCTTAATCAAATACATAAAAGAGACAAAATGAAAAAATATTATGAACAACATGCTAAATGTCGTGACTCTTTACAACCAGGGGATAGTATAATAATACAAAAGGAAAAAAGTAGGTATTGGGTTCCAGGTGAAGTAATAAAAAAATGTGATACTCCACGTTCGTATTTGGTCAGGGATGAATACGGAGAAATTCGGCATTCCTTAGACAGTTGCCTATTTCGGTTGTACCTCCACGTAGAGACATGGTAGAACCTAGCCCCTTCGAAGAAGTCGGTAACGATAAAAAACCTAATAGCGACAAACCTAATATGATAAATTGTAAACCTATTTTGAAAGTACAATGGCAATTAACTGTGGTGGACCATATGTAAATCTAAGTGCCTCTAACAAAGTTCGGGTAGAATGATTGCAAATGCAAAACCTGTGAAATATAGAGGGGAGATGTTAGATGTAGTAGTCTATGGCTAAGTGCCCTCAGCATAGGGTGTGGCAGCATGCAACTTCACATACATGGGAGTTGAGTTGACAGTTGCAGCAGTCCGCTGGCGCTGTATACAACATGTAAAAAGATCGTAACGAAATGAAGTCGCGCTATAGTTCGATATAAAAAATTTCGGTTATGGCATTGTCGTTTTATCGTCGCTGTCTACTTTCGACCAAAAAGAAAAATTCAGTTTCGATTTAATAAACCGTGCCGGTCCCATCCGAACGATCATGCTATGGTTTAAACGAAATTTCGTGAAATATGGCGTCTTACGTTGGATAACTTAACTTGAAGACGTAAGATTCGATACATCGCATGTTGGCAAATGGAAAGTATTCGTAGTAGTAGCCAGGTAGCGATCAACGAGAAAGAAATAAACGAAACGCAGTTGATGGGAATTGCAAGGCTTTCGTCCCGACAATTTTATGAATTCGCGTGAAGAAATAATCGGGAGAGCTTTATATTTGCAGCCTACGACCGGTAAAGCTTCATATATTTAGTTATTTAATAAAATACATACTCACCTTAATGTCTGTACACTTTGAGTTTTCTTTGAATATATACAAACTGTGTTTTTTCTAGAAGCAAAAGCAGTCTCAGCACCCAAGACCACACCTATTGCAAGCACTAAGGGATCAGTCAGGGATTCCAAGAACTTGGTAACAGGGGACCGTGATATGCGAGCCGGGGAACAAGATAGGGGTCCATTCACAACGGAAAGAGTATATTCATTTGTTCAACTTATAAAAGATCATCCTAATTTGATTGGTTTATTTACTTGTGTCACTAGGTAATTGTAGAAATAATTATGAATAAAAAGACTATTAATTACTTGTTTATTTTATTTTGAAGGTAAACCCATTTTTTCCCTTACAATAAATTCTGGGAGCCGTCGGCCCTTCCACGTTCTTGGAACAATAATTTTATCTAGTTCTGCAATTTTGTCTTGCACATACTTTTCAGCTGAAAATGCTTCGGCCTCTTTACATTGTTGGATTAGCACAGCTTGGAAATCCTTTTCTTTTTTCCATTCTCTTCTTTGTCGTATCTGTAAGAAATTGATAAAAATCCTAACATACTTGTAAAAATTATGGAATAAGGTTGTAATACTTACCTTAGCCCATTCAAATTTCATTCTTTTACGGAGTTTCCTAAGTTTATGTTTCTTCATCTTTTTTCTTCTTATCACAATCAACTTTGCAACTTCTTTTGAAATGTTATCACTAGATGGTTTTTCTTCGATAATTTTCTCATGTTCAATCGGGTCTATAAATGGCACATATACCAAGCCATTGGGTAATTCGAAATATCTATTATTTGTTAGTGGAGTTTCAATTTTATCATTTTGTCGCCATATCCAATTGTTATATACAGGTTTGGCAATGTGAGAACTAGCCGGACCTCTACTTGCAACAGTCAAATTTCGAAATGATTTGAAAACTGTTCCTGAAATTCACATAATTAATTCTAGCTTCAAAATATCAAGAAATACCACCTAAATTCTTAAATAGACCTATATTGACACTTTTCAGGAGAGTTGCCATATCTTTGAGTTATTTCTTCTTTTTACATTTGATTATAATATTCATTTATTTTTGGTTAAAGATTAGATCATAGATGTATGATGTATGTAACAAAGATCCATAGAGGTCATATAGTATAGAGGAGTAAAGCCCCGTCTTAACGCGAGAAGGTTTCAAAAACTTATCCGTTCCCCACTCACATTTGAAATATGAAAGTAACTATAGTTACACGCAGTCATCTAAGCGCGCGGTTGTAGGAGAGTAAGGGGAACGAGTTAAAATACCGCAGAGTGGAGTACGGATAACTCATCGCGTAAGATTGAACATGGTACGCAACCACGGTCGTACATACAGGTCTGGCGACTCGTTTGTTTGACATGAGTCTCTTACGCGTCACCAAACTCGTAGTCCCTCGATCAGCCACTAGCTAGCGCTTGGATCGGTAAAACGATTTCTTTCCGGAATCGCAAGCAATGTTACTAAGTATTCTGATTTGAGAGAGGAATAGAACTGTTACTCTTGTCAAAATGTATTACTCACCTTAAAAATAACTTCCCCTTTTTCGTTATACACGACGCACACAAAAGACCTCGTTAAAACGATTTCTATCCGGAATCGCAAGCATCCACTTTTAACGCATTTCCGCATCTTTCGGCACTTTAAAAACAGAAGTTTTTTGGTTTACACTTTTGTACCCCGTTTTGCATTTCGGCACAATGCACGGTTTCGTAATGTTTTTCCAAAAACGCCGGCATTCCTTGTGTTTACACGTCAGCAATGACAGTTGCCAGGAGAACACGGTCGTATACGTGCCAGAGATCATCTCTCGACTCATGCGCCACCCTTTTGGTACTATGCAATAGATGACGCTTAGCGGACTCACTTCTCACATAGGAAACAGCCCCGAGTTTCCAGACCTGTATGTACGACCGTGTATGCAACGAATACATAGGCTATATAGGGGCATTACTCCTCTATACTACTGATCTCTATGCAAAAATCTAAGATTGCCATGAGATTATGAGATAATCAAAGAGCACGGTCGTACATACAGGTCTGGGAACTCGTATGTTTGACATGGGTCTCTTACGCGTCGCCAAACTCGTAGTCCCTCGCTCAGCCACCAGCTAGCGCTTGGATCGAAGTGGTAAAACGATTTCTGTCAGGAATCGCAAGCAGTGTTACTAAGTATTCTGATTGGAGAGAGGAACTGTTACTCTTGTCAAAATGTATTACTCACCTTAAAAATAACTTCCCTTATTTCGTTATACATGACGCACACAAAAGACCTCGTTAAAACGATTTCTATCCGGAATCGCAAGCATCCACTTTTAACGCATTTCCGCATATTTCAGCACTTTAAAAACAGACGTTTTTTGCTTTACACTTTTGTACTCCGTTTTGCATTTCGGCACAATGCACGGTTTCGTAATATTTTTCTAAAAACGCCGGTATTCCTTGTGTTCACAACTCAAGAGAATGACAGTTGTCAGAGAATACGCTTCGATTACTGCGCCACCCTTTTTGGAAGTACGCGACAGTCGACGCTTAGCGGACCCATTTCTCACATAAGCAAGAGCCTCGAGTTCCCAGACCTGTATGTACGACCGTGTCAAAGAGTAACCGCCTGTCTATATATGGTTTCTCTATGACCATAACCTAATTTTATTTCTAGTCGTTTCGATTTCGATTTCTATTTGAAAGTTTCGAATTGATATCGGTTACGTACTATTTTCGTATACTCAAGATGTCAATGAATAAATATATGCATCCAAGAAATATTTACAAATCGCCTCCAAATTTCAAACAATTAGCTATAGACAATGCAGAGTTCAGAAAATTTGTTAAACAAGATGTAACGGGTAAAGTATCCATGGATTTTAAGGACGTAAATGCTCTACGTGCATTATCGTGTGCTTTGTTGAAGAAAGATTTCGATTTGATAGTAGAAATGCCCATCAACAAGCTGATTCCTACGATTCCTCTCCGCCTCAATTATCTATTATGGATTGAAGATCTATTGGATGTTGCAGAACGGAAGGAGAATATTTCTGGTATTGATATCGGGACAGGAGCTTCTTGTGTATATCCACTTATTGCCGCAAAGAAATTTAAATGGAAAATGTTGGCCACAGAAATAGATAAAGAAAGTATCGCATCTGCTAATAAAAATATACTTTTGAATTCGCTGAGCGATTCCATTAAAGTCATTCAAGTTTCGGAAAAGTCCATTTTAGATGAGGTCATTAACAATACTGGTGGTAATTTTGATTTTTGTATGTGTAACCCTCCATTTTTTTCTGCAACGCAGGAATTACACCCATTTTTCAAATCGAGAAAATCCAACCGCCCTCATCCAAAAAATGCATTCTGCGCCTCAGTTAATGAAGTGGTTTTTAAGGGGGGTGAAGTTGAGTTTGTTTCGAAGTTGATTAGCGAAAGCAAAAAATTGGAGCAAAATATCAAAATCTTTTCCACGATGATTGGCCATAAATCTAGTTTGGTGCCATTGAAGTCTCTGCTAAGAGAATTGGACGTCACAAGTTTCAAACAAACTGAATTTTGTCAAGGCAATACAACAAGATGGGGGTTGGCATGGACTTTCTCTGATGTCGATCTAAGAAAAATACCTTCGCCTGTTAAAGAGAAGGAAAAGCCAAAAGCCCCTTTAACGTATACAATTCCAAATGAAACTGATGGAAATAATACTGTAGAGAATACAAGTTCGAGAGTTCTGCAGATATTTAGCGATTTGCAATTTCAAATAGAACAGAATAAACATCAGAAAAATATGGATATTTATACAGTTACAGCTTCATCGAATACTTGGTCGAATCAAAGACGAAAAAGAAGAGAAAAAAGGATACCCACTGTGGAATCACAGATCACCGATTATTCTACTGAAGAAAAAGTTATACCAACAGTGGATGTTCATGATAAATTAGCAGAAATGGACATCCAAGGTACTTGTTCGAAACGAGAATTGGAAGATGACGAAGGCTTTTACAATAATAAAAAGTGTAAACTAACTTCCGGTTGTGAAAATGGCCGAATTATGGTTTTGAAAGCTATCGTTGTTGTTAGAAAACAAGACTCTGAAATTGTATTAGAAATGTTTCCTTCTGACAGCAGTACCAACAGAGAAACAGTTCATCAGGTACTGCAATATATAAAAAATAACTTTAGACTTCTCAAATGAATTAAACTTATGGAATGTTTCTAAGACTGATGAATGTTAGGAATAATTTAGAATATCAATCTTTTTTAAGTTACTTTAGAGTTCAAACTTCTTTTCTTATGTCTATCCAAAGTTAAGGAATCTTATATTTTTTTAACAATGTTCAAAACAAATCTGAATTAGCTTACCTAATACTTGTGAGATAGAATTAAGTCTCCAATGGAAATTATATTTTTTCTTTGAAAATAAAGGATTTAAATAATTTAATGATAATTGCTTTATGTTATGTTATTGTTTTATTTATTGAAGGTTGTTAACTAACAACGAGAATTCGAGAAAGAATAAATGAAGCTAAAACAATTGCTTATCATTCTTCCAAAAGTTAATTTGCCAAATTTACCATTCCGTAATTGTACGCAGACTTCCGACTCTTAAGAGTATATTGCATCTATTTATTATTTTAGTTCAAATGGGTTTAATTCGTTGAACTAATTCTAACTCAATGGTTTCAATTACCATAGAGTAATGCTTAGCTTCTGGCAGAACTACGGTCGTATACACATGTCTGGAAACTCGAGACCACGGTAATATACAGGTCTGGAAACTCTATGTTTGACATGAGTGTCTTATATGTCGCAAAACTCGTAGTCCCTCGCTCAGTCACCAGTTGGCGCATGGATCGACATATGATGTCAGGATTAGGCGCCAGATCGTTCAAACACGGTCGTATACGTGCCAGAGAACATCCCTCTCCACCCGTGACGTCTTTTGGTACTACGCGACAGTTGACGCTTAGCGGAATCACTTCTCACATAGGAAACAGCCTCGAGTTTCCAGACCTGTATATACGAACATGCTCGAGACTGTTTCCTACGTGAGACGTGAGCCCGTTAAGCGTCAACTGTCGTGTAGTACGTCACAGGTGGCGCATTAGTCGATGGATGTTTTCTGGCAATCTTTGTATTGTGGGCTTGAAATTTGAACGATATGGCCATCGACATATACATATGGACTGCGCGTGGCAATGATAAACGCGGCTAATGCAGGCGAGAGAGAGGGAAACGAAGAGGCCTAATACTGTCTATGCAGCATGACTGTAGCTAGTATGTTTACGTCCCGAGCCGTCCTCTTCGTTTTCCCTCTCTCTCGCCTGCACTAGCCGCGCTTATCATTGCCACGCGCAGTCCATATGTATATGTCGATGGATATGGCGCAATCCTGACAACATACTTCGATTCATGCGCCAGCTGGTGGCTGAGCGAGGGACTACGAGTTTAGCGACATGTAAGAGACTCATGTCAAACATAGAGTTCCCAGACCTGTATGTACGACCGTGGTACCATGTAGCATGGTGCTGTTCTGTGACGATTACATTATGTTGTCCTTCTATAGAAAGTATACGTGCCAGAGATCATCTCTCGACCCATGCGCCACCCTTTTGGTACTATGCAACAAATGACGCTTAGCGGACTCACTTCTCACATAGGAAACGGCCTCGAGTTCCCAGAGCTGTATAAACGATCGTGCGATTAAAGTACCATATAGCAACTGGTGCTGTTCTGTGACGATTACATTGTGTTGTCCTATAGAAAGTAGTTAACACTGAACAATTATTATAGAGGTTGTGAAATAGTGAAAGCAAAAAAGCATGCATTTGGAGTCTACTTAATGTTTTTAAATCGTATGAATTAAAATTTTTGATGGTGTTCTAGGAATTTTACTTCACAGGAAGTAAAAAGTATGTTCGAGAAAGGAACCACGATACATTTGAAAGTCACTTAAAATACTTGAATGATTTGAATATTTGAATTCCTTTTTCTCTGAAATGTCCCTTCGAAAGACTAGTATCAGTAGTGTTGATAGTGGTTTAGATAAGAAGACAAAAATGAAATCAAAACCTATTGAGAAACCAGGACATTGTCTTGGAGTTCAAAAAATAAACCAAAAACTTTTGCAGGGAGCAAGTTTATCAACAAAAACACAGTTCTTGAAAAAGGGTTTAATCAATTCAGAGAATAAAGTTCAACAAATACTGAAGAAATCCGGTGATGTGATGAGAGAAGTTGACTCTGTATCAGATGGTAGTGAGGAAATGTTTCCTGCATCTCAATTTGATCCAATGGCTTGTTCGACGCAAAAGTCTCCCAACATAAGGGTCAAAAAAGAGATTTCAGAGTACGAAGATTCCAGTGATGCAACGGTAGAAGTAGAACCCACAACTGTTGGACATCAATATAATTCATATAATTCGAAAATCAATATAATAGATGTTAAAGTGATTCCATCAGAGAGTGAAAACAATAATAAAACCAGGAAGGTTTTGATTAAAAAAGAAGATGCAAATATAAGTGAATTGTCCGAGGACTCGGAAGATGATAGTAACGTCTTGGCTTATCTAACACAAACTGTACAGCAAGTAAAAAGGAGTAACGAATCCCGAAATACAGGTTCCTTAGAATCCGATGCTGTACATGTAGCACAAACCATACCAAATAGCTATGGTTCAAAACAAGCACAATCGGAAATAACTGATTCAAGTGAAAATGAAAATGAACCTAAAACGAAAAAGATGAAAATTGGTATGAGTGACTCGAGCAGTTCTGAGGAATCAATACATGGCAATAATGTAAAACAAAGATTAGCAAGTAAGTCAAATGTTAGATCTACTAAAATTAGTGATAATCCAATTTCTTCCAAAAGTATATCTAGTAAAAAACCTGATTTATCACACTCACATGTATCGAATTCAAGTGAAAGTGAAATTGATGCAGATGAGAATTCAAAAATGCCAATTAGCAAACATGATATAAGTTCGGATGACTCTATCGATAGTAATTTGTTGAGCATATCAAGAAGTTTAGCTACAATCAATAGTGATACTTTGAGGGCAAGTAAAAAACATTGTAGTTCAAATGGTTTGAATCATAGAAACAATTTGAGCCAAAAAATATCCACGTCAAGGATTCGTACCGAAAAAGATCAGGAATTGAATTCTTTAAATAATCGGAAAGATTCCAGTGAATCAGAAGATGAAAATTATAGTCAAACTATACCTAGCAAATTGTCAAGAATGAAAACGCAAAAGTCGAAAAGCGAAATCACACATAAACATCCAACGAGCAGTTCCGATGAATCGGATCAAGCAAATTGGAAAGTATCGAATAAATCAAGAAATTTGGTACCGGCCAAAAATGAACAGTTGAAAGATAAACATAAATCAAGCGAAAAATCTGATCGAGGCAAAAATCAAATATCTAAAGTTAATTCTATTCCCAAAAAAAATCAGACGGTATCAAGCAGCTACGAATCGAGTGAGGATGAAGACAAGCACACCAGGAATTCTGCAAATTTCAATCATAGGCAGCCATTGAAAGGCATGCCAGAGAAAGGTAATAAAAAAATGATTAAATTAAATTCAAAACTTTCATGCATCAATTCAATTCTAATTCAGATACAAAGTTTTGTAATTTTTTTATTTCCAACACGATTCGACAGTGATTCCATTATTCATGTTTTTATTTAATTATTTAAGATAATGAATCACCAATTTTAGTTTACTTTCGGTTTTATGAATTATATATAAATTCTCAGGAAATAGTTCACATTAACACTTATGTTTTATATTTTCGTCTTTACGTACGTTTCGGTCTCACGACCATCATCAGAAGACTTATTATTTCAATAACCTGATTACTTAAGACTAATTTGTGTAAATACAATTAGTTTTAAGTAATCAGGTTATTGAAATGATAAGTATTCTGATGATGGTCGTGAGACCGAAACGTACGAAAAGACGAAAATATAAAGCATAAGTGTTAATGTGACCTATTTCCCGAGAATTTATATATAATGTATTCAAATTAGCATGTCTATCTGAAAGTGATAGGTTCAAATCTGGTAGGCCTTTTTCTATTTTCACTATTTTCCTAGTTTCCAATCGCCGATATCACAGGCCAACAAATTTTGACTTTTTGAAAGTTGATTTCGATCTGACATCTGATTTTGTATAATTTTGATCTGCTGAATTCAAATCCGAGTGTCATTTTGAACGTAAGGTTTTATTTAAGCTATTGCATATAGCTTTTATCGCGGGCTTTGAGCGCGGCGACCGAATCAAGAAATTTCGTAACGAAAAATAACAGGAACTCGTTTATGTTGCGCTCTCTCGGGTGACTAATATTGAAAAATTTTATATCACGACAAAAAACGATAATTCTACATTCAAGTTTTATAATAATCGAAGGCAAGCTGCATCGACTGCATCTTTGTTGCAAGAATTCAAAAGACTGCCTTTAAATAGTGTTCAGACGACAGCTCAAAGTGTCTTAGATTTCCTTAGTAATAGAAATGGCATTTCAATAATGACTTTGAATTGCCAAAGTCTAAATAGTCACAAATACGATTTACAAGATTCAGTTACGAGACAAACAAATGTGTTACTTCTTACCGAAACTTGCATGGCGCATGATAATCCGATTGAAATACCTAATTTCAATTGTATTGTTCAATTCAAACGAGATACTGTTCCAAAAGGTGGGGTAGCTATTTACCAAAATAATAATAATGTTACTAATATTATGACTCCGAATATTGAAATACATATTGCACACGTTAGCGATGTTAATGTTAGGCGCTCATTTGTTGGAGATATTTGTGCGTGCTTATGCAAACTTAGAAATGGCCTACACATAGTCATGGTAGCAATTTACATTTCTCCGAATCCAAAATTGGACGAGGTAGAGCATTTTATTCATCGCACATTACTGGAGTACACTGAAGAAGGGTCGAAAATACTTGGTACAAATGGTAATAAATTTCCACTTATCTTGGCTGGCGATTTCAACATCAACTTCGCTGATAAAAAATCAGAGCGGTCGACAACTTTTCTTTCGGAAAAATTGAATTTGAAAATGAATAATGATCCACAAGAATCCACAACAAAATATGGGGCCACCATTGACGCGGTATTTTCCAGATATTTAGAGGATATCAAGTCTCAAACTTATGTCTCTTATTTCAGTTACCATAAACCTATAGTTTCAATGATAACATATTCCTGAATAACCTACATGTATTGTAAGATAATTAAAATATTTTAAACGATATTAACTTCTCATTTATTCAATAAAAGAAAAAAAATTGTTTTCTTATCGGTCACCACGCTCAAAAAGTGTAACTTGAATTAATATCAAAGAAAAAAAAATACTGCATAAATTAAAAATAAATAAATAATTATAATTGCATAAGTTGAGAAAAAATGCTATGCAATAGCTTCACCGCGGCAGTCCCCGAGTGCCACACGTTTTTTTTATCAATGTTGAAAATAAATTAATTAAAAATTTGGTCAAAATAAACGCTACTTTTATTGATACAGAGACAAAAACAAATTACAAATAGTAAACTAAATTGAAAAAAATCTTAAACAATCTCTTTTCTTTCCAGAAGAACAACAGTGATGTAATTTTACGTCTAAATTTCTTGATCACAAAACAACCACACACAGCAAAAAGTATCTGGCTTATTTCGGCAAAGTCTTGGCATTTTAAACACGAATTTAACTGCAAAAAGCTCACTAAACTCTCTAAACAACGACTGTCTAGACCGAACGCAAACAGAGTAATGAATGCGCTTGTTACACGAAGACGTCTATTTATAACTCATTCGCCGACGGTCTGAATGCAAATCGGGGAATCCCAGCGAATAAATTTTACTTTCGGGAATTTCCCTATACTATTCTATTGATTTGTACACAATTTAATCTCAGTGGCGTAGCGATTTTTAGAATGTCATTTAATATTTATTCGCAAAAATTTAAAAAACCATAAATATTACACCTAGAAAATTTATTAAAAAATTGTTGGTGATGGAAACAAAAAAATGTTGATTCTCTATTAGTTTAGCCACCAAAACATCAAAAAAATGAACCAATCCAAATCACAAATTTTTTGTTGGCCTGTGTATTATATCGGCGCGGTATGAGGAGGTTTTTTATAATTAATATTTTTCCCGTCAGTTTCGAAGCAGCCACATAGCGATTCTGGAGATTCATCTGACGAACAAAGTAGTTTTCACTTTGGAGCAAAAGCAAATCGGAAGAATAACGTAAGTAAGACATGGGGACTATTTAATGAGGTTAGGGTGATTTTTATGTGTAAAACAATATAAATTAAATATACCTAAAACCACGTATTTTGGGACCTTCGTTTCCATCTTCAGTTCATCTGAAACAGACATTATTAGTATGGTCCTGATATAAACCAGAAATTATCATTTTCAGATTATAGAGCGTCTTTTTAATGATTTTATATGCTTTTAGTAGTTTTTCTAATACTCAGATTTCACTTGGGTAGTTGATGGCTTTAATTAATTATTCTTTTATTAATAAAGAGGCAAAGCTCATTACAAAATTTATACCCAAGCAATAGGCCCAAAATATAGAAAGAACAAAACAAATATATAATTTTTATATTTAATTAACAGAGTCAAACCAAATCCAAAAAAAAAGGAAAGAAGACCCTTCCTAATAATTATAGAACCATTGCACTATTATTTGTGATTTCTACAGTGAGATCAATCAACTTCGAGCTCATCCAATACCGAGAGAACTCCAAAATCGTGAATAACCGACATTATGGTTTTCGTCAGCCATAACCTGCTTGCCTACGTAACATGTACGGTAGAAATCTATTGAAAAATATTTGGAGAATCTCTAGCTGCAGTGGATATCTGAAAATCATTTGAGTCTGGCACCAAAGCCTTTTTGGGAGACTTTCGTCATATGGTTTTCCGCCTCAACTTTGTAGCTTACTATCGAGTTTTCTCTCAGATACATCACTGCATGTAGTGGTTGACGAAGTACCGTCCGATACAATGGCTATCAACACTGGTGTTCCACATGGATCTGTCTTGGCACCAACTTTGTTTCTGCTCCATATCAACGATCTGTTGGAAGTGACCACCTGTCCCGTGCACAGCTTTGCAGATGATGGTACACTTCATACCGCTTGCTCATCTAGAGCCCCTATACCATCCAGTGAAGCCAGAGGAGCTAGACAGACAGGTTGACGCAATTAATTGAGATCAGGCAACGATTTTTAAATGGAGATCTGATAGATTTGAAAGAAAGAACCGTAAATATGAGTTTTTCCGACATTTTTCCAGAAGTACCAAAGGTAACTTCAATTGTTAAATGGAATATTAACGGGCTCACCGATACCCAACTTTGCCCCAATTTAACCATCTTCGTATCTCTTATAGTTTTCGACCCAATGATGGGAGTCGATTCACTCCACAGTTCACACAATTCACTCTTAATAGTGTGATAGAATTAGCAATAAATGTCGTTAATTTTTGCATAATTCTGAGTTGGGAGAAAAAAATTGCCTTGAATATCGATGATTTTTTGCAATTAGCGGGGTTACCGCTGGACCAATCGGGTTCATCCGCAGCTCATTTTTTCCGTCTTTTTACGGCACATAAGCTTGTTGAAAGTTTTTTTCTTTTTAACTCAATCCGACCATATTTCTCCGCCCTCTATCTCAAAAACGGTTGAGCTCATGAAAAAATGGTTGTAACAAAATTTGTCGCAAATCAATTTTTATAATAGATTTTAACATCATTGGAGATACAGAAACCTAGGTAATCGCGAAAATCCTATTTTTGTGACATTTGACCTTGAATAACTTACGACGCAGACACGAGATTTTCTGACACTTTTGAGCCAACTTTTAGAACACCAAAATGAAGGTGTATACTATATTTCCAGCTTATTATCTCTCATTCCGAGGTGAAACCCCTAATATGAATGGACTATAAATAAAATAACTATTAAATGTTTGATTTTCATTAATTTAATAAATAAATGTAACTATACTATCATAAGACTTATTATTCTTACGATTATCGTGTTTATTTTGAATATTTGAAGTTTGTTGTTTTACTAAAATTCACTCAAATTCTCCAAAATATTTATAAAGTATAGTTGCATATGTAATTTTGTATTGTACCTCATTTCAGACACATGCCAACCTGTTGGAGAAATTCATTCTTGAAAATTCCACATACACGAAACAAAGTATACCGAAAGAGGCCGACTTATCTATTCTCGGTAACGATGAAGACGTTTACTTGGTACAGATTCCAAAATCAGTGAATCCGAAATTGTTGCGAGACATGATTTTGTCGTTGACCGATAAGATGAAAGTGAAAATCGAAAAAACGCGATACTTGATCCGGCCGTGTTCGGAAATACCTCGACCGATATATATCGCATCGAACGGAATTCGCAAATTGGAACCGGTAGCGACGTTGAAGATGGAACGGTACTTCAAAAAGAACAAACAAGCGGAATTGGTCGTGCCCGAAAAGACCAGATCCGCTTTACCGGATAACATCAAGGTCAGACATCCCTTGTTTGGAATGCATTACAAATCGAAGATCAATCTAGATAAAAACGTGGAGGAGAACTTGGACGCAGCCGCGGCCGCTATCGAACGGAAACGCAAGAAGAAGAAAAAGATAAAGAAGAAAACGGACGAAACGGCATTGGAACAGGAGAAGAACGAGTTGATATTCGAAATGTTGGAACAGAGGTTCAAAACGGCGGAGCCAATCACGGACGAAAATACGCCCGTCACGAAGAAAAAGAAGAAGAAGGTCAAAGAAGAAATTAAGATCGAAATAAAAGACGATCCGGTAGGCTACGACGACAATAACGTCGGAGAGACCAAAAAGAAAAAACGGAAAAAGGAAAAACTGGAAGCGAACGAAGATAAAGTTAAAATCGAGACTGAAATGGAAGATGTCTTCGATGGAATCGAGGAAAAGAAGTGGATCATGGACGAAAACACGTCCATCAAGAAGAAAGACAAGAAAAAGGTGAAAGAAGAAATTGAGATTGAGATAAAAGACGAACCGATGAGGATCGACGAAAATAACGTCGGAGAGACTAAGAAGAAAAAACGGAAGAAGGAAAAACCGGAAGCGAACGATGATAATGTTAAAATCAAGACTGAAATGGAAGATGTCTTCGATGGAATCGAGGAAAAGAAGTGGATCGTGGACGAAAACACGTCCATCAAGAAGAAAAAAAAGAAGGTTAAAGAAGAAATTGATATTGAGATAAAAGACGAACCGATGAGGATCGACGAAAATAACGTCGGAGAGACTAAGAAGAAAAAACGGAAGAAGGAAAAACTCGAAGCGAATGAAGGTCGTGCTAAAAGCAACACTGACATGGACGATTTCATCGGTGGAATCGTGGAACAGAAGAGGAAATCTATTTTGAGTAGCACCGTCATGTTTAATGTCGGGGCTTCGCCATCTTTTAACACGGACATAAGTAGAATCCAACTGGATTCAACACCTAGTGTCAAGAAAAAGAGTAGAAAGAAATCTAAGCCAGTAGAAGAAAAATCGACGATTGACAGCGACAGTTTAATTTCTAGTTTGTTGTCTAATGTGAAAAATAAATTGAACTTGGATGAACATAAAAAGCACAAAAAGAAACGAAAACATTCCACAAATGACAATTACTAGTTTTAAATGAATTTAGGATCAATTTCGTTGGTTTATTACGTGGATTATTGTAATTTTACAATTTTTCACCTTGTTACATTTGACAACAAACGGTAATTCGTTTTGTTATTATTTTTATTTGTTAATAGACAATGTTTTCATGTATAAAAATAGGTATGTGGAATTTAATGGCAATATGAATGTGATTTCATTGTATTTTTACAATTTTAGGTATTTTATTTCGACCTTTAGGTGAATTCAATGATGAAACTGTGAAGTAAGTACTTGATTTGCAGTGTTGAGTCTCCTTGTAAGTATAAAATTAAGGATTTGGCATTCGAATTAAACTTAAAATCTGAACAAATAAAAGTACATTTATTTTGTTAAACATTTCTACATTTATTGAAGAGTTCCAGTGCAATTAAATGGTTCAATAAATTAGAAATGTTTAACAATTAATTGTATTTTTATTTGATTGGAAATGACATCTTGCAAGTAAGGGACAAATCACTTTAATTTTTGCAAGACCTAGCTTTAAAAAAATATATTTGGAGTGCAGAGGTGGGATTACTTCTTAGAATTTAGGATTTTATTGTAATGTTATGATGGTTATATTTTGATGTAATTTCAAAAAAAATTATTGCAATGAAAAATGGCTTGATTTTATTGCATGTAAATTCAGAAAAAAAAACGTTTCGACGAATTGGATCTAGTCTCGTTTTATTATTAGATCACAGTCCATTTTTTTATGAAAATGGTAAGTTTACAATTTTCGAGGTAATTGTATAAATTTAAGCTGATTTAAAGTTATTTTCTATTCAACTTGAATTTGTTAACGCAAAATATTTTCCATTTTCTGATATAAGCACGTTTTTCTTCGAATTTGTAATTTTACAAAATTTGATTTATCAACATTATTTTTTTTGTAATTTTGTTCTAAACCTCGCGAGAGTTCGTTTTTAAACATATTGGAATTTTTTCATATGTTAAATTTTATTGTAATTTTACAGTTTTGTGGAACCCGTCGTTTACGTAACCGGTAAAACCTCAGATATTTGGATTATCTGGTAATATTAAAAAAAAATATTACAATGAAAAATTTATGCAAATTCTTAAAAAACGGTTTCGTCCATTTTTTTAATGAAAATGGTAAGCTTACAATTATTGAGGTAATTGTATAAATTTGAGCTGATGTAAAGTTGTTTTCTATTCAACTTGAATTTGTAAACGCAAAATATTTTTCATTTTCTGATATAAGCACGTTTTTCTTCGAATTTGTAATTTTACAAAATTTGATTCATCAGCATTTATTTTTTTTTTGTGATGAACAGATAATGTTATTTTAAAATATTGCTATTTAGAAAGATAAACCTGATTAAAACACAATGCCTGCGAAATGAAATCGATTTTATTGCAGTGCCACAATATTTTTCTGTTCAAAACCTCGCGGGTGTTCGTTTTTAAACAGATTGGAATTTTTTCATGATACGTTAAATTTTATTGGAATTTTACAGTTTTGTGGAACCCGTCGTTCACGTAACCGGTAAAACTTCAGATATTTGGATTATCTGGTAATATTCAAAAAAATTATTACAATGAAAAATTTATGCAAATTCTTAAAAAAACGGTTTCGTCCATTTTTTTAATGAAAATGGTAAGCTTACAATTATTGAGGTAATTGTATAAATTTAAGCTGATGTAAAGTTGTTTTCTATTCAACTTGAATTTGTTAACGCAACATATTTTTCATTTTCTGATATAAGCACGTTTTTCTTCGGATTCATCAGCATTTATTTTTTTTTGTGATGAACAGATAATGTTATTTTAAAATATTGCTATTTAGAAAGATAAACCTGATTAAAACACAATGCCTGCGAAATGAAATCGATTTTATTGCAATGCCACAATATTTTTCTGTTCAAATCCTCGCGGGAGTTCGTTTTTAAACATATTGGAATTTTTTCATGATACGTTAAATTTTATTGTAATTTTACAATTTTGTGGAACCCGTCGTTTACGTAACCGGGAAAACCTCAGTTATTTGGATTATCTGGTAATTTTGGAAAATTCGATCTTTTTTTAATTTCTCAATATATATTTAGTTGACCGAAAATACAAAATGAAGAAAAATTTTGAGTTTCTCAGCTAATACCATAGTTTTCCTATTTTAGATCGAATTGAAGTCAAATTGACACTTGGAATATCTAAAATCACTAACTAGATTGTATGAAATTGAGTAAACATTCTGAAGTCATAATGAAGAGATTGTTTTCAAATATTCAATTCATTTTCAAGACTGCTTATGAATATGTAGATTTATTCTCCCAATAAATATATTTTTTGTTGTTAATTGTGTCATGTTTTTCATGTTAAAATAATATGAATTAATCAGAAATACAATGAAACACCACATATCTTTTGCCTGGAAATTCAAATGTAAATATTATACCTATCTTTTTACAATTTGTTTCATAAGTTATTCAAATAAAAATTTGACTAATGCAATAATATGTTTTGTTCAATTAATTGTATGGCCAAATATCTGAAAATAAGTTAAACATGAAGTTTATTGAAAATTTATGGAAACAAAACATTGTGTTTGAAATAATTGAATATATTTTTAGTATTTAAATTTCACACTTATTGAATTTTATTTTATATTTAAAATTCAATACTTTAGCTTTGGATTTAATTTGTAACTAGCTCGATTAAAACTTACAAGATGTTTGAATTATTATGATACTTTATAATAGCAATTACAGAATGAAAACTATTTTTATTTCTAGAACGTTAAAATTAATTGTTGTAAAATTGTATTTTTAATGAATAGTGATTTTTCAAGATGAGTTTTATTTCGCATAAAGTTCAAAAATTAATAACCACCGTATTTCAATGTCACAGTCTTATTCAAACTTATTTTGAAAACATCGAAAATGAGTTGATTGTTATTATGCCGTTTTAAGTGGATTTGATTTGAATTTTGTTTGTAAATAGAAATTACGAGGAATTTGGTGACATGCGCAATGGTCGTAGTTTTGTAAGATGGCGGGTATGTTGGTGCTGTCTGAGTCGGTAAGTACAAAACATATAGGTTTTATGGAAATTACTCGGTGATTAGCATGTTTCTTCCTGGATTTTAAATCGAAATACGACGACACTTCTACGAATACTTTATTCCGTCGAAATCCATCCAATATCGACTAATAACAATGGATGTTTATGTATCATCCTTGGTCGAAAGCAAAAGTTACAGTCGACCGGATGATTGTTCCGCTTCACCTTTACCGCGTTTCGCGTATTATTCGATTGGTCAATTACAATTATTCAATTGACCTTCACGCAATAACTGACAAGAGTATTAAAAGCCGGTTTTCAGATGCGGCACGAATTTGATTTTGGTATATACGCTGTTTTGTAAATTGTTGTTTTTGGTGCGTCGAATTGTCTCAATTATCTGTATTTATCTGTTGTTTGTCATCAAAATGTCATGTAAACAAAGACGTAATAATAGGCAGGAGATTATATCGAGCTTGGGAATAGACTTGTTGATTTGAGGCCTATTTGGGTAGAGGTAATAAATTGCAATATGAAGTACATTTGTTAAGATTAAAAAATGTTTACAGAGCTAAATAAACCACTCAACTAAAAATATAGGCGGTTAATTCAGCGTTCACCGTTTGGTAAACGATGAGAGTTATCTATGTGGGAAACTTATTGCCAACTATTGTTCATGCATGGAATTGTAGTTTCCGATTTAGTGTGTTGTCTATTTTCCATTACCTGAATCTCTAGTTCCTTATTATCTATATCATGTTAACAAACACGTCATAAAAGGCAGGGCATAGTATAACGAGATTGGGAGACTTGATGGGGCTTATTTGGGAACATATTATAATAAATAGCAAAATTTGTAGTACATTCATTGGCAATAAAAATGTATTGAATTGGGATTAACACAGCGATATCCACCAATTAACAAATAAGATAAGTAAATAATATGAATATATAATTAAAACTGCGTCACTACATGAACCAAACAATACCCATGCCATATTTGCTTAGGCAAATGAGTCAGAAACGCGGTGAATATTTAAATTATAAAAGGTGCTTAAGAATTGTATCAAAAACTCGCCCATTATAACATTTGAAAAGTTCTAAAAAAATTAAACAATCGCTGAAACTTATTCTATGGATCTAATATGATCAATATCAATTTTAGGTACCTACATTGCTTTTTTGGCATCATAAACTAGGAGATTGTAGAGGGCGCCAGTAATAGGGGAACGCCAAATTCCGAAGTTTCTGTTAAAGGTTGTAGAAATCTGGTACTTTTAAAACTTGTGCCACATGCTCCGCCTTCAAAATTGTAACTTTTGCAGTTTTAAATGGTCATTTGGTGTAGGTGTATTCAATACAATGTTGATGTATAACCTTTTTTTTGTTGCTTCCAAGTATTTACGCCTCTCGTTACGCTATAACACGGTTAATCGCCATCTAAGGTTGGAACTAACCGTAGTTTTACCCAAATCGACGAAAACCACAATTTTTCAATATCATCCCTTATAAAATTTGACTATTTCGAAAATTTAAAAAAATTCAAATAATCGCTGAAACTTGTTCTCTGGGATGTAAAAAGACTACCGATATCAATTTTAGTTTATTATTCTCCTAAAGCATGCTTTTGTTGGGGTCATAAACTCGGAGATTATCAGAATTCAGGGTCTCGGCCCGCTATAACACAGTTAATCACCATCTAAGGTGGAAACCAATCCTGGAATCGAATTCTTCATCCAAAAGAGCGAATTATGACGTAGTTTCACCCGAATTGATGAAATCGATGAAAATCACAATTTTTCGATAGGTACCTATCTTTATAAAACTTGGCAAACTTCGAAAATTCCAATAAATTCAAATAATCTCTGAAACTGTTTCTATTATAGACATCATCAGTTCGGTCACGTTTGATTTTAAATGGAAGCCACCCGGTCGTCAGAATAAAGTTTTAAAACTTCATCAGGAAAGATAAACAGTCCCTCACAAGACTGAAATGTTATGTGTCGGAGGTGGGACAGGCTCCAGTTTTTTTGGTAAAATAAACAAGTATTCACTAAAAGGGTTACCAAAATTGGCCTTGTGGGATTTCCCAGGTAGTGTTTTATTGTTTTCTGGTTTATTCTGTAAATCACCAAGCTCATGGAGCTACTCATTTTTATAATTCAACACCACCCCCATGACTGGAGAACCTTTTACCGACAATTCCTTAAACTTGACGCGAATAAGGATAAACATATTTTGATCTGGATGAAACTGATAGCACGTGTTATTTAAAGAGATCTTGTAGTAAAATTTACATAAACTTGACACGGATAGACGAATTTGTTTAAATAAATACGCGTCTCTAAAAATAGGTAACCAAGACATGGAAAAAAACTGTCGTTTTGGGTCAAGCATTACTTTCTTGCAGATTCAGAATAAACTATATCATTAGCGAAAATAAACTCGTTAACCGCGTTGTGCAACATTGTCCTATTCATCTTGACGAATATACGAAATTAGACGTTCGAAGAATTCAGGTATGAATCCAATTCGGTGAGGAAGCATTTTCAGATGAATTGTATTGTCATAATAATTTTTCGTGTGAAACGGTCCTGGCAAAAGTTCAACACACACACTCGGTCTAATTATAAAGCGGAGGTCAACGGATTTTCCGTATTTATTATACATAAAAAAGACTGTACAGTTGGGCCGAAATAGTTTTTGGCTTTCGGTTGCGGAAATAGATTCACCAGAATCATATCCTGGAATATTATGGTGACAGTGTATATTAATTCGGAGAGTTGCTAAATTTCGCAACTTTCTTTTGTGCAATACCAATTAGAATTGAAACGTTCCTACAAATTGCATATCCTAAATTGTTACAAATATGTCGTACTTTGAAACTAGAAGCATTTCATAGAAGAAATACAAGCTTTCTATTAAATTGCTATCTTCAGTGCCTCTCTTGGAACATTGGAAAACGCGACCTGATGATTTTCTTCTAGCCTTCCGATAACGGTGTCCGAATAAATCCCAATAGACGTAAAAGTCTAACCGCTATTTCATATACCGAATTCCATATTGGTCCTGGGTCATCGGTTCTTGCTGAAGCGGTAATACGTCTTTAAGAATTGTTGGTTCAAAAATGGACTAGTTTTACCTGCTATCATCATATCAGGGAGTACGCAAGTTTGAGTTTTGGTTGCATTAAACTCTACTAGATTATCAGATCCCCAATTCAAAATCTTTGCCATCTCAAATTGGTTGGCAAATCGGATGGTACAGATTAAATAGAATCTTAGCTACAAGAGGACATGTTATTGGTATTTCTTCTGTGTCTTACCTTATTACGTATGTTAATCGAAATGATGACGATTTATTCAGTTACAAGTTTTTTTTTCTGGAAATTATATATAGGTAACTAGATTTACAAAGGCAGACAAGCATACAACTTTGTGGCAATTGAGATAAATATACATACGAATTTTTCAAATAAGTCAGTTCTTTACTCCAATGCGTGGGACGTCTAATTTTATATTTTTATGTAACTTTGCTCCACGTGCTGTTAATCCGTAATATATCGAGGTTATCATACCTACAGCGATAAATCGAAACACACTCGAAACATTTTTTACGTACATTATATTTCGGTTAAAGAGGTCATAACAGGAACGAAAGATTAGCTGGATCTTCGAATAAACATTCTAAAATAATCATTATTGCTGATGCATTTTAAGAATGGACACAGGTTTTGGAGTTTGAACAGTTTTCAGAATGTTTTGAATATGACGCAATATTATCATAACAGCATGTCATGTCATGGTTCCGTGGTTAATAGTTCAAAACCAATAAAGGACGTTTCAAGGAAAAACTTTTATACATTTTGATAACACGTTTCTGCAATTATTCTCCTGGTGTATATTTAAAATGAATACATGAATCTTGATAGATAACTGTAGAGAACTTGTATTATCAGTCTCCATTTAGATTTTTAGAAGACACTTATGCTAAGTATATACGCAAATCACGTGACACCCCGTCGTTTAACATTCTACAGATCTTTTAAGTTTAGATAGCAGTCTACTTTGCAGGATCAGAGAGCTTTCTGAAAAATTTCAAGAAAGGAACGATCTAACAAATTATAAAGAGGTGCACCCTATAACACAATATCACAATATGTGCAATGAAACAATAAACGCTTCGAACGAGGCATATATTGCACAAAATAAGATCAAAACTTATCGAATACGTTCGTTTTGGACTTTCGCCAAAGCAATTGGTAAAAATATCACTTCCAGCTCATCCCCTACCCTAACCAAAGATTATGGCATACTGGCTACTATACCACAAGAAAAAGCCAATCTTTTATACAGCAAATTCCACTTTGGATCCACAAGGGAAGGACCATACTAATATTGCTGCTATCGATAGCCATATGTCTGAAATTGTCTTTCGTCAAGGAACCATTAGGCACATTCTGCTTTCTTGAGAAACTTCT
Organism: Endomychus coccineus; assembly: GCA_958510875.1. Taxonomy (NCBI): domain Eukaryota; kingdom Metazoa; phylum Arthropoda; class Insecta; order Coleoptera; family Endomychidae; genus Endomychus; species Endomychus coccineus. Next base: position 178,380,168 of record OY294069.1, read on the forward strand.
TTATCATATAGTTTTCCGGCTCAACTTTGTCGCTTCTCGATATGGTGGTTGACGGAGTATCCTCCGATACAATGCAGGTGTTCCACATGAATACGTCTTGGCACCAACTTTGTTTCTGCTCCACATAAACGATCTGCTGGAAGTGACCACCTGTTATGTCCACAGATTTGAAGATGATGGTACAGTTTATACCGATTTTTCATCAAGAGCCCGTATACCATCCATTGAAGTCAGAGGAGCTCTTTACCTAGTGAGGTCTCTCCCTATGCATATAACCTCAAAACCTTCAAAAAAAATTCGAATGGCTATCTCCTCTCCCAACATTCCACTGCTGGTTCACAGTCAAAGTATAAAAGAAACTATAAACAGGAAATAATTACCCGTATTCACTAAAAATACTGTTGAAGTGCTTAGCTACCAATAGCCATCATCAGAGTAAAACTGTTTTACTCGTTCAACCTAACCAACCTTTTTTTTGGTACTCCAGCTTGTCTTCATTTATCTCAGACCCATTTAGTATTTCTGCCTGATGTAATTTCGTGAGCTACATGGTGTCCACTACCAATACCCAAATCCTCATTGAACCTAGACAATCCAAATTAAAAAATTCAAAGCCCTTGCCTTCTAAAAGTGCCCATCAATTCAAAATCAATCAACAATACTATGTAGTTTTGGGGCAGGGGATCGGATATGTATGAGGCAGCCATGCCTCCAGATATTTTCGATATGTTCGGCCTGAAGTCGGTCTATAACACCAGTGTTTATTTTAGTTTACAGTCAATGGTCAGGACAGGTTCAACAGCTTAATAGAATCCATGTGAAATAAATCATACATTATTTATATTGAGGATCTGTAGCAAAAACTTGCCGACTTCAACACTTTTTTCTATCAAATAAATATTGATATAAATACAGTACACGGTCACTAATCGACAACCATAAATTGTTCGTATATGTCGGATTATTGGATGTTTATAACAAAATAGACAGTTTTGATAGAAGTGGATGTAATTACTATGTAATTATACAGTAAATATAACAATTAAATAAGGATATATAAAACAAACCCTTTACCATGATTTCTCCGGGGAAAGATATACATTTTTAAGTTTTATTGAAGAATGATTGTTTTTGAAAGTTACGAGCTCCGTTATTGGGGGCCTAAAACAGCGTGTACTGTATTTGTATTTAGTTAAATATTATCCTGCTAAATTTGATGCGACAGCAAAATGATCTTTTGTGATACTTGACGAAAGTTATCAGAAAACAAATGTTATGCTTATATAATTTGATATATATATGGGGTAATATTTATTTTATTTAGAGTTTTACGTAAACGCTCAATAACGTAAACGATAAAGACGTCTTCGTTTTGTATAAACAAGAATTTGAATGCAAACATTGATAGCTTTAATCTAAGCTTCAATTTAGGTCATGATCACGCGTTTCTTCGTTGCAGCCAAATACGATTTAAGAGAAAAAAATAACAGTCAATGCAGGTTTCAGTTGAATTAAATAAACCTAACGAGTAATCGAGAAGGATGATTGTAAATCACCACAAGAACATTCTTCTTTTTCAAATATATGTAATTTATAATTTTAAAATGCTTCAAGGTATAGTTGTTTAAGGGAGTTGGTCCAGTAAGGAAGATGTAGAAAATAATCATCATTGCATATTGCATGCGGTACTCGAGTGATTTATTGGAAATTTCTCACTGAATTTGCCAAATCCTGAACAGTCTTATACAATGTGGCAATGTTGCGTTCCAGGTTTCAACACAGAGTGGGGGAAAGCGTTTCCATGTCGACCCTATTGTAATCTACCCTTACATTTAATTTTACCCAAAACCCATTAATTCATAAGTAATAATAATTATGAATTGAATTCAATTATTCCAATCTCATTTTCATTCAATTGAAACTTGGATACATAGGTTCAACCGAGGAGCGTACCAGACTATAGTGGCAGAACGGGTTGATTGCGCTGAAGGGGGTAAATTTAGGAAAATCAGTGGTAAAATGATTCATTATGTAGTAAAAACTAACCATATCCCGCTAAACTAAAGGGAGAAACAAATGCACTTGATTGTACATTGCCAATGGGGGCTCAATTACAACCCTTGCCATGGGCGCCATTTCACATAGTTACGCCACTGATTGAATGTTATTGTGATCTTAGACTTTCATGATAATTAAGAAACAATTCACTAAAAATAATGTTTGAGTACTGAGAACCTTCCAGCTACCAAGTAGCCACCATCAGAGTAAACTGGAGGTCTTCAGTATACTTAACAGTATTTTTAGTGGATGCGGGTAATTGGTTCTTATATATGGTGAATCCACAGGGTGGTGAACTCTTCTATAGTCAAATATATTAGACATTTGTATTTTTTCTTAACCTGAAAGTTTATTAAATTCGACCTAGACAAGGCGTACCTATCTCATTTTGTTACCAGTATTCCGATAAAGTATACATTGTGCAGTAAACAGCCTTTACAAATACCACTCAATTATTCTCTTGGAAATATATGTAAACATTCAATCGATAACGATAACTAATAATATAGATAGAATATGCGTAGTTAATATGAAGTGTTAAGCAATCTAAATAACTATGTAAAATAATTTATATAATGGAAAGTACTAGACTGTTTCCAACTTATTTTTGGATCCTTAAATGTTTATTGTTGTCCTCATTCGATAGAATGAAACGTAGTTTTCTAATCGGCAACTATGATACGTGACTGGAGCGGAGCCGGTCTTTTTTAACCTTGAAACTGTTGTTTACGACGGACAGCTGACTGGCATTATATAATTCCACCCTTTTAGCTGCGTATGTTACCTGTAGCCTGCTATGCGTTCACACTTCACATTATTTGAATATCGGTTCGAAGCGTAGATACTTTAAACTTATATTCATCGTCTGCAACCATAATGATTATACAGGATGTTTCAAAAGTAATATAGAAGTAAAAGATTCGAATGAGATTCTTGTTTGATTTTAGAAAAAAAAAGTTTCGAAAGAGGTGTCCTCTAAATTACGTTACAAGAACGGAAATTGACTTATTAAAGTACAAATTTAGATGTTTTGGGACGAGGCGAACAACCAGCTGAGTCTGGAATTTCCAAACAAGTACTTCAATATTATTTTACGGCCTTATGTCGTAAGATGTTTTTCCGGAAATCGTTCGTGATTATCTATTATGTTGGTAACATACCATCGATCATTCAAACTTTAAAATCATCGCTACATTGACACACAACTTAGAGAGTTCGTAATACTCTGATAAAGTTTCAAAATAAATGAACTACATATAAAAGGAAGACACACTACGAAGATGTATGAACAAAAGTGAACCGAACACGCATCCTTGAGGTACACCCGATTTGACATGAAAGAAACAAGATTTATTATGAAAAACGAAACGCAGATCCAAGCTTTTGTAATATAAACGAAGGCTGTGAGCATCGATACTAGTGCATTTATATTTACTATCATCCATTAAATTCACATTTTACGGCAATTTGTGTAGAACCAGAAGCTGCATCGTTAGATCTGACAATCACGTAGTGCGAGCTTAGATTCATCATGATCGAATTGCAACCGCAAAACTATATACAAAGTATGGATGAATTGAACAAAAGTGAACCGAACACGTATCCCTGAGGTACACCCGATTTGGCATGAAAGAAACAAGATTTACTATGAAAAACGAAACGCAGATCCAAGCTTTCGTAATATAAACGAAGGCTGTGAGATCGATACTAGTGCATTTATGTTTACTATCATCCATTAAATTCACATTTTACAGCAATTTGTGTAGAACCAGAAGCTGCATCGTTAGATCTGACAATCACGTAGTGCGAGCTTAGATTCATTATGGTCGAATTGCAACCGCAAAACTATAAAACGCGATGACTTGATTTTATACGGAAGGAAATCCGCGCTATAGCGTTTTAGTTTTTGCAACGTATATTTACATGGACAATAAATTCTATTAATTAGGGAAACGTACATTCTTAGCACAATTTATGATCTATTCGTTCAAAAATTTCTCAAAAGAACGTGTATGACATTTAAGTTCAGACAAGTTGGAATTCTAATTAAACAGGATAATAACTAGTTTAACAGTTATTTTAATTATGAATGCATTAGTGTATTAACATAGTGTTAATAAACAATACAGTAAAAATATTATTGGAAATGTTTATGCTAAATACTACGTAGTAATTTGTAGTAAAATTCAAGGATTTCCTATATTAACTCTCATTAATCGGCCGTTAATGTAGGAAGAGGTGAAGTTAATAAACATGAAGCAGATGTAATTGATGAAAATTAACAACTTCATGATTATGTTTAGATACTTCTGGAATAATAACGAATATATTCTATGCAATTCAACATCCATCTAAGGGGTATTACCTTGCGAAATCGTTGCTTGAGTATAAAGGCTGCACCGTCTGAAATGCTCAATCTATATATTAATAGAGTAGCCAACGAGTTCGATAGAGATTCTAGATGGCAGTAATTGTAGTATAAAAATGCAAGCGGCGTGACCGCGAGTCAGTCCGCCTAGGGAAGGCGAAGGAAGCGACACTGTTCTGAAATAATAAAGTAATGTGTAACTCCTTGAAAGGTGTTTCTTCGTAACAGTATTTTGATTTGATTTGTTGTTTTTGTGTGTGATTTACTAGTGGTAGCCTTGTCGAGAGTTGCAATCATGCCGAGTGCAAAAAATATACTTTTTACAAAAATTTTTTCTACGATCTAATTAAATTATTTCTTAACCAATATTCACCAGAACATTCTCATTGCTTATTTTGTTTTTAATCGAACAATGAATTCATTTGTAACCCTATTAACAAATGAGTGTAATATACGTTTGCTGATTGTTTATGTCGTGTTTCCACCTGAGAAACCGGTGAATAATATTATCGGGCAAAGAACTTCCAAATATAATACGTATTTAATTTAATTTAAACCTTTATTCATTCAAGATATTGAATGATTCACTTAAGAATTACTCACTTTTGCATATTTTAACTGTACAGTCATAAAGTGACGCTCTAGAAGTTTTCGCTGATAATTTTTTACAGGTAAAATATGCGTTTTTATGTATTTTCATAATCGCACTTCATTTTCCAAGTTCATTATGTGTTATCTGTTAGCTGACAGTAGATAGACATACATTCATTCTAGGAACTATTACATTCATTATTTGTTGAATGTTTTTCCTCAAAACTTTATTACACATATGTATTAGGATAGGAATACTTTGTAAATTAGGGATGGTCTGCAGCATGGGATCACTTCCAGCCTTTTCTGATTTGATTTAGGGAATATTCAAAGTGACAAACATAGATATATTTTGATCTTATGAAGATTAATATAATGATGAGTCATCATCGAACAATTGCATATGATCCATGATTTTCATAATAAATTTTCACGATTTTCACTAGTTGTTTCACTATATAAGGTTCCATGATTACTTTTCCGTATCACTACAATAAGTATACCTAACCTTAAACTTAACTTAAACCTTAAACGTCAATTTCGATTGTGTGCCTAGTGACAAGAAATTCAAAACTGTCAATTTCTACTGAAACATCCTGTATATAATCGTATATAAGGTAATTGTTTTTCTTAGGAAATTTACCAAATTGTATTTCAACCTTTGTGAAGCAAATGGTAACTAGAACCGGAGATAACATTTTTTCGAATTTCGCATTTCATTGACGGTTGTACATTGTAAGGTCTATAATTGGATCGTGAACACTCGTAGAAGAAAGAAATAACATATCAGAATGCATCTATAACAATTTAAAAAAATTGTCTAGTGGTTTTGCAAAATTTTATTATATAAAGAAGTCTGGTATTAAAGAAAGGGAAAGTAGTGAAGTATGACAACGTTGCAGTCGTAGTAGAGTAGGGGGGAATTCGCACGCGCCAACCATTCAAATATTATGATCATAATGGTATTAAAAAAAACATGAGATACTAATACTAGAAGCAATTGTAACGAACGAATTTTTTTATGGTAAAGCATCAAATATCTCAGCACCATAATAAATTTTATTCTGTCGGGTTGCCTTTACTGAATAAATGAATAAATAAAATCTATCATATATGTATTGCTATTATATCGCAACACTCGTTCTATACGATCTTCAAAAACACTGAAATATCAAAGGTTATGTTTTGTATAATCGAATTGGTAAGAAACACGTCTGGATATGATTTCCCCCACTCTTATTATAATGCAACATTGTCAGATTGAATAAGACTGCTCAGGAATGGCTGACAACAGTACAATCTCGATCAAAACTTTCCGACATTCCAGTTCTCCAGGATAGGTCGAAGAAAACCAAGTTTTTGTGAAGAGGTTTTCGCAATGGACCTCACATGATCGTCCCATGAGAGGGAGTTGTTGGTGGTGATTCCGAGCATGGATATGGAAGACTTCATAGGCATAATTATAACTGACATTATCATATTATGGATTATGGGATTCGTATTCCTGGAGAAAATATAAGCTTGAGTTTTGGTTGCATCAAACTGTGCTAGATTATCAGATCCCCATTTCAAAATCGTTTCCAGTTCTTCATTCATTGCCTCGATTCGTATCTGTCTCGCTCTTCTGGCTTCATTGGATATAGGAGCTCTGGATGAAAAATCGGTATGAAGAGTAGCATCATCTGCAAAGCTGTGGACGGGATGGGATCTCACTTTCAACAGATCGTTGATATGCAGAAGAAATAAAGTTGGTACCAAGACAGATCCCTGTAGAACTCCATCCATTGTATCGAAGGAAACTCCGTGTATCCCCATATGGAGTGATCTATCTTACTCGATAGTAAACGACGAAGTTGAGACGGAAAACCAAAACTTGGTGCCTTGGAGCTAGACTCGGCAAATGCTTAGATTTCCAATGCTACAGCTAGAATCAGATGCTATGGCGATTATTTTATAACACTAGTTGGAAATAAAATCTTAGTCCATTAATTTATAGTTTATTTCTGATGTAAAGTCTCGAAGGTTGTTGGGTTGTTGGTGAATGAAGAATTATATTTTAATTTTTAGTACCTATACGTACAATAGTTTCAAAATAACTTCATGCACTGTTCCAGAATAATCGTACCTAATTCACAGGAAGCAATATAAATCTACAAAAAATTACATACACTAACGATTTGAGTTTATATTTCGTAAATATTGTTATCTCCACGAACAATGGATGATTAAAATGTAGAATATTAACAACGAATAATAACTATTCATATACGAGTATTAATTTTGATATTATATAATACAGTGGGAACTAATAAGGTAAAAAAATGATCATGATAAAATTTTTGAGGAATTACATCCTCTGTATGTGTATAATTCACATTAATTTAGTTTAACAAACAGTAAACAATAACAAACATGATGCATGTGCCAAATTCAGAAAGAATGTGCTATTTTTCGAAAATAATAAATTCGAAACACTAAGTACTTATGAAATTCCAGATTTCTTCCCTCGCATTTCTATATAAAAAAAAAGGTGAAAGAATGTTAATACAATGACATTGATATTTCCAGGAGGCAGGCAGCAATAGAGCTCCGAAGGATGGAACAACTAGATATGGTGAGTTATTACTTTACGAATTGACCGTACAACGAAAAGGCAATTTATATTAAATTCCGATTTATCTCCAGCTACCCCTCGTTGACATTACTATCCCCAAATAGTATTCAAACAGGCACATTTTGATTTATAATTTAGTTTACTCTGACTGATGATAGCTACTCCGTGATCGATAGGTCCTCAGTACTTTAAGAATATTTTTAGTGGATAAGGGACCACATATACTGAAGGAAGTATAAAATGCTTACTGGACAAAAACCACGCGAACATCGAAATTTACGATTCTCTAAAAATAAACAACATAAGGCAGATTCATGGACACAAATTGCGCGTTAAAATAATGCCCCATCGTACGTAGATACATATTCTGCGGTTAAAGCAGTAATTTTAGCTCAGATTTGGCACTTTTATGAAGTAACGTCAGCATGATCTGCGATTCTTTTTGCTTTGGATTTTTCCCGAAGCCACATCTGATAGAACGATGTATTTATAATCCAATGCGTTTTATTCTAAAATAACTGAAACGTACAAGTTCAGAGATCGTAGAACTTTTCAAGAACGGCCAATGTTAATTTATTTTTACACGTTTCGCGAATGATTTTAGTATGTGCATTCTAATAGGAAGTATTAAATCTGAAGGCGAGCGACTTACACGCCATTTTTCTTCAAATACCGTCAACAAATTTACCATAAAGTTGAATTAAAGATATGTTCGCGATGATACACAAGGATATATTTTAATTACTTATTATTTTTATTGATGAAGGGAGAACCGGTTAGGTCCTTATGCCTAGGCCGAAGCTCTTGTGCACCCCACATGACCAAGAGTGTTCACCAGGCGCCCGAGATAAACGAACAATCAAAGCTGAACGTTTGGCATGTGGTTAGTGAATTGTGACTTGAAAAGCTTTAACACTGTTCTCATGTGATGCTGTGATATGTTGAAGTCATGTACGACTGCAACCGGTAGAACTATTCGTATGGAGTCCTCTCTATCCCGACCACCAGGATCCTCTCGTGTGATATTTTTTTAATAAGATTATTAGTGGTGGTAATATGGTTCTACGATTTTTTCAACAGAAAGACTTAATTATCTTATTAATTATCTTCATTTTTTATTTCTTTTGAAAATTCCGTATTTCGCATAGTTTAGAAGGAAAAAAATGTTCTCTCAAACACTGATAACTGATATTCTTAGTTTAATACAATTGTAGTGCAAAATTTAGTAAACACAGAGACAAATCTTTTTTATAACAGGTGTTTAATGTGACCTCCACCTTCATTAATGCTAAGATCAATTCGGCGTAAAAAATTGAAATGCACCCTCCTTAACACAACGTCGTTTTCTCGTATTGCATTTACAGCATTTTGAATTATGTTCCACTGTTGTTCGGAATTATCAATTTGAACTTTCTATACTTGTGTTTTCAACGTTCCCCAGATGAAGAAGTCGCAATGATTCAAGTCTGGAAACCGCGGAGGCCACTGAATAGGTGCTTCTTGTTCTCTACCAATCCATCTACCAGCAAATTGTTCATCAGATATTCTCTTGCGGTACGTGTAAAATGAGATAGTGCACCGTCGTGCATGAAGAACATGTTTCAACGCAAATTAAGGGCAAGTCTCTTAATAATTCTGGCAAAATTGTTTGAAGAAAACTGAGGTGACTAGCGCCATCCAGACGATCAAGCAATCGGAACGGTGCAACCATAAAATTGCCAATAATTCCGACCCAGACATTAATTTTAAATTCTCGTTGATAGTGTCTACCTTTAATAGCATGTGGATTTTCATCTGCATCGCTCATTGTGTAGGTTCGTCATGCCACGACGTGTAAAACAAGACACATCAGTAAACAAGATATTAGTGTAAAATCTGTTGTCGACTGGCAATAATTCTTTGTGGAATGGGCAAATTAATTGATCGCTCAAAATTCGACTTACAGTGCTTTTTGGAATCCCAATCTCGTTGCAATGTTCTGGTACTGGTCGCAGGAATATTATCAATCATTTGAAGAACAGCATCTTCCGCAATGGGTGTTCCGGCTTGTCGAGATTTTCCAACGTTGATTCTGACTGGTTCAACCTCCGTGTGCCTCTAAGACGTCTTTCAATTCGGACAAAAGATTTGTGATTTGAAATTCTTCGATTTGGATACCTCTCTTGATACACGCTGATGCTTTCGAGGATGTTACCTTGACAGAATCAAATAACTAAAAGCATATCAACCTGCTCATTAAAAGGGAAATCCATATTCAATAGCTGCCAATTAAAAGCAACAATAACAGTAATAGTAATTAAGTAATAACAGTAATTTGGGAAAAAACAGTACAAAAGCAACTAAAAATTATTGAAACATCTACTGTCAACAATAAACTGGGACACTTATGAATTTGTTTCTTGTCAGTCGACTTATTTTGACCTATACAATAAGGGGTAGTTTTATTTCCCAGCAATTTTGGGACACACTGTAAATCAACCTGTATATGTACATTATTCTTCGGAGTTTGAGAGTCAACGATTGTCATTGAATATGGAAATAGCTCAATGAAAAGTAAATACAATTAAAACGCCTAGTGCATTGAACTCGTCCTTGCACAATAATATTGTTATTGGAATAGAAAATTGGCCTCAAATAAGAAAAATTATCTCACTAATCTCGCAGTGTACATTGTTTCTCTATATTGTCCTCTTAGTCATGACAATCGAAGTCGATCTTTATCTATGGGATACTTCATATATGAGTATTGTACGTGTTGTTTAATGCAGCAGCATTAAAAAAATCTGAATACAAAACGTTTAAATGAGGCTTAATACTAGCCGAATCAAGCAGCTTTGTTGGTGCTTGTCGTGGAAATTGCTGGAAGAAATTTAAAAATTTTTCTACAATTGTACCTTCAAATTACAAGTTAACTATTTCATAAGTTTAATAAAATTTTGTAAGCGAAGTTACGTGAAAGGGTTGATTAATGAATGATACATATCTATAAATGGTTTCAGTATGAATTTTAGCATTCACCGTCAGGAATTTTTCTTTGCCTTCCACATAGTCACAACTTTTTGAAGCACCATTGAGACTCCGACATACGCCTTTCATGAGGGATACTACTTGTTGCCTAAACGAATTGCAAACGCATTCGATCAAAGTCACGAATCGAACCAAAATCGGATTGTACTAAAATGAAAGTTGACATGGAATACTCATAAGGAATGTGACATCTTTCCTAGATGATTATCCAATTCCATCTTTGTAAGTGAACTTTCTCACATAAGGTACACTCCTTTACATCACTTATAAATGTATATTGCTTCTGATTCAGAGCCAGTTATGTCCTTTGGTTCAATAGCTAATAACTCACTGTCGCTTAATGATTATTCTCTTTACGGAATCTCTTAGTTGCCTGTAGATAATTTCAGAGCAGATACGGCTTACTTTGGATTGACATAACGGTGAGAAATAAATTGTTATTGTCGAGATATCGGTTGCCTGTCAGGATGAAGGGTTATTCATAGATTCTAGTAAATAGATGAGATTAATTTGATCGATTACCTACATTCCCCAATATGTTATGCAATAATACCTAGCTTTATGAGTACCTACTGTATAATCGCCAGTATGTATTTCCTACTACAATGTAGGCTCTTGGAAATGTTTGTGTTATGTGTTGATTTACGAAAACGACAAGACACCACTTTAAACTGGAACCAGCCCTTGCTGAAAATACTTCAGCCTAGATTACATCTAGGAATTCTACGTCATTACTGAAAATACACCAGACTAAGCTGGAACTCTTAACTTTCGGATAGAAATACTTCATCCTTGAATCCAGGGTAAATGACTACAAATACTCCAGACTGAGCTGGAACTATAACTTTCAGTTATGAGACTCAATCCTGAAGTTCAGGGTAAGCTGAAGTCCTACGTTATCACTACAAATATCCCAGGCTAGGTTGGAACTCTAACTTTTTGTTATAAATACTTCATTCGTGAATCCAGGGTGAGGTGGAGTCATAAATACTCCATCAGGGAGTTGAGGGTACGCTGAAGTCCTACGTCATCACTACGAATACTCCAGACTAAGCTGAAACTCTAACTTTCACTCATAAATACTCCAACAGGGAGCTCAGGGTAAGCTAACATCCTACGTCATCACTACAAATACCCCAGGCTTAGCTGGAATTCTAAATTTCTGTTATAAATACTCCATCCGTAAATCCTGGGTAAGGTGGAGTCCTATGTCATCACTAAAAATAATCCAGACTAAGTTGGAACTCTAACTTCCAGTCATAAATACTCCACCAGGGTCTCCAGGGTACGCTGAAGTTCTACGTCATCCCTACAAATACTCCAGACTAAGTTGGAACTCTAACTTTCACTCATAAATACTTCAACAGGGAGCACAGGGTAAACTGAAATCCTACGTCATGGCTACAAATACCCCAGGCTTAGCTGGAACTTTAACTTTCTGTTATAAATACTCCATTGGTGAATCCAGGGTAAGGTGGAGTATCCTATGTCATCACTAAAAATAATCCAGACTAAGTTGGAACTCTAACTTCCAGTCATAAATACTCCATCAGGGAATCCAGGGTACGCTGAAGTCCTACGTCATCATTACAAATACTCCAGACTAAGCTGGAACTTTAACTTTCACTCATAAATACCCCAACAGGGACCTCAGGGTAAGCTAACATCCTACGTCATCACTACAAATACCCCAGGCTTAGGTGGAACTCAAACTTTCTGTTATAAATACTCCATTCGTAAATCCTGCGTAAGGTGGAGTCTCCTATGTCATCACTAAAAATTGTGCAGACTAAGTTGGAACTCTAACTTCCAGTCATAAATACTCCATCAGGGAGTCCAGGGTACGCTGAAGTCCTACGTCATCACTACAAATACTTCAGACTAAGCTGCAACTCTAACTTTCACTCATAAATACTCCAACAGCGAGCTCAGGGTAAGGTAACATCCTACGTCATCACTACAAATACCCCAGGCTTTGGTGGAACTCAAACTTTCTGTTATAAATACACCATTCGTAAATTCAGGGTAAGGTGGAGTATCCTATGTCATAAATAGTCCAGACTAAGTTGGAACTCTAACTTCCAGCCATAAATAATCCATCAGGGAGTTCAGGGTACGCTGAAGTCCTACGTCATCACTACAAATACTCCAGTCTAAGCTGGAACTCTAACCTTCAGTTATAAATGCTCCATCCTGGAGTTCACGGTAAGTCATCACTACAAATATTTCAGGCTAACCTCGGATATTTCTAGCTGGACTTAATATATGAAGAAACTTTAACAATGTACTACTAGATTACCAAAAAAAAAACAATTAGGCAACCATTACATAAAGGATATTGAGCGATGCTTAATAAATTAGAGACATAGGTGGAATTCATCTCAGTTCTCCCAGTGTCATAATGCGACTGGAAAATTACCCAAAACCTTGCAATAATTGATATAAAGTGAATTGGTTCTGGTTGTCGAGAGTTCTAGACTTGAAGTCTGTATATAATTCACTTCATAAAATTGTTTATAAACCCAAGAGGCCAGCTGATTATTATTTAATTGGCAAAGTTTTGTACTTGACTTATCTATCATATTTCAGTAGAATTTTAGTTGAAGGAAACCATACGATATGTTTTATCACAAATAACTTTGTAAATACATATAATGTGCTCGTAATGAGATAGTATATGACTATCTAAATCGAGTGCTGGTATTTTTATATGTACAATGTCCACTCTCAACTTAAAACTACGGTAATGTCGCATAAACTTGTCAACGGGAAAGTGTGAACCACAGATAAAGCATCCAGGATAATTTAATATCTTCCTTATCTGTGAATGTTGTTGCTGTTCTTACGAAACTTGATTATCACTTTACAATGGTCCTTCTAGCCGATCTCAAATATTATAAAGAATTATCATGTACATGTGATCTGATAATGCAGGCATGTGTGTAAGTAAACGTTCCCTATATTATTTTTATTTCATTCCGAAGTAAAAGGGAAAGATGTAAATTTGAAAAGGTTGTAGACAGCGGAGTACTCTCAATATTTCTCGCTAGCATTTCCGCTATAATCGCTTGTTATTCTTCGTGGAATGTTGCATACGTTTCTCATAACATCCAACTTGAAGTTTAAATCATTCAGAAGTTTTCAAGGTTCCTCTTTGAATCTATGCATGTATTAGCGTAGCAAATAAAAACAGGTTTAAACGATTACTTTATTTCGTTTCGACATATTATAATAATAGAGAAAGATTGTGACTTGCATCTTCCCATTAATATGTTGTTTTTCCCTGAATAGGCTCTGAAACCAAACGTGAAGGACATACCAAATGTGTTAGAGTGTTGTTATTCATTTGGGAAGGTTGTTCTTCGGTAGTCAGTGCAGTTTATGATTCCATGTGTTTGTTTTTGATGGCACCCCACTTTATATTTCCAAGCTTCGATATTGACATCAAGTTATCATTATTATGAATTGTCGAACTTCGTGAAAATTCGAGATTTTGGCTTGCTTGGTACGTGGAACGAATGCGTAGATTATGTAGTCGTTTTATTTCATCTAACTTTTAATGAAACACTGACACTAACCTGTTTAATAACGTCGTAATTATAAGAAACTTTTATTTGAAACAGTATTCAATATTACAAATTTTCTAACTAACTCTCACATCTTCTACATCAAATCGTCACCGACTTTTCCATATTTTCTTCCCAAATACTTCCTGTTTTCACCGTACAGTCGCTATCTTCTCGCGTCTTTATCATGCTTTGTGTCGCGCCACTACAATAATTATCACATTGAATTTTATCGAAAATTCTCAGATTATATTAATAACTGAATTATTTTATATTATTATAGTGATGACTAAATGCATGATGAAATAAAAATTACAAATTGCAAGCGATTCATGCTAATTATTTCATCATTTGTTATTTTTCCAATTTCACGTGGTTTTCTTCAAATTCGAGGCAACGCACACTGCAATAATATTTATGGTATAGTTCATATTACACCGTTGACCCTTACTGCAATAAACCAACTATCTGATTAAATCCCATTGTGTTAGTCTGAACATCTTTATGCCGCAAAGAATGGGTGCAGGCTTGAACATAAACCTACATATTGATTTATTTTTATTTTGAATCAAAAAGGCATTTTACACCAAAGAAGAATAATGATCAATTGAAAATAATTTTCTACTCCCTATATAGAAAGTATGATTTTGCTCTCTCAATTGAGAGAGCCAAATAGTAATTTTCCTCCCTAGGGAGAAAAAGTAATGCTACGAGTACATCGTCATCTTTTATTTGCTTAGTTTCCATCCACCATTTAAATAACTGGTACTCCTTTTCATATTTTTCACGAGACTTCACCGGTAGCAGATTGTAGGAAACCGCGTTTCCTTCCTTCGGAATCTCTTGGGTAACTTCATCTTCACTTTCGAACTTCATGATTACAAACTTTCATGAGACTTTTAGGGAGTTTGTTTGTTATTGTTGTGGATTCTCTCAATATGCTTTAATTAGAAACAGCCAGACAATTCGTAACGTCAGTTTATTTATTATTGACAGACAGTAAATTGACAAGTTAACAAAAGAAGGGAGAAGTTCAAGGTAGAATGTTTGATAAGTGTTCCTATTGAGATGAGAACTCTATAATAGTTTACTTCAACAGTTATAAACAAAAACAATCTAAGTAACGCCCCATGTATTTATATTATGACATCTTGACATATTTACACAAGAAAATAATAATGGAATTGATGTAAAACGTAGTAAAATGTCGAAGAAAAAATCATATACAGGGTGTCCTCGAACTGCGTGGCTAAAATAAAACCGAAGATTCTTTGATTCGAAAAAAATTTGATGAGCCTTTTTACTTTTGCCTCAAGTGTCTTGTTTAGCCGGTAGAGGGCTTCAAAGTTGCAAAAATAATTTTGTTTATTCGGTATAACTTGAGAAGGTGATGGAGGACTTTTACAATATTTGGCAGGTGAGTTACTGTCAATAATAGTCGTTTTTGAGAGCGGAGCATAGAGCCTTAGAGACCATAGAAATGGCTCAAACTTGAGGGTGTAACGGAAAAGTGTCCAGAACTTTTTTGTTGTCGATGTAATTCACTCTACATTTTGAGCCATAATTTTATAAAATTTTTACGGAAAGCAAAGTAAAAACTGACAGTTTTGAGAATAAATTCTTCAAATGCCAAAATGACATTAGAAAAGCAAAGGCAACTAAGGTATTTTATCAAGTAAAATTAGTAAGCCAAAATTGCAGAGACTCGAAAATTAATTTTTTCAAGCTAATCCGTTGATTTTATCAAAATTTTCTAAGAGTAAGAAAAGTTTTCAAATTAGATAAGCTATCTACATAAAAAATATCGAGTGAATTTCATTGACCATAAAAAAGTTCTGGACACTTTTTCCGTTACATCCTCAAGTTTGAGCCATTTCTATGGTCTCTAAGGCTCTGTGCTCTACTCTCAAAAATGGGCATTATTAACAGTAACTCACCTGCTAAATATTGTAAAAGTTCTTCATCATGTTCTCAAGTTATACCGAAAAAACAAAATTATTTTTGCAATTTTGAAGCCCTCTACCGGGTAAACAAGACACTTGAGGCAAAAGTAAAAAGGCTCTTCAACTTTTTTTCGAATCAAAGAATCTTCGGCTTTATTTTGGCCACGCAGTTCGGGGACACAATGTATATTAGGCGGTAGAAAATGATGCACTTTGCTCCCTTATTATACAGATAGCTATTATTTTATTACTAAAGATATAATAAGTACAATAAAAATTAATGTCAGTACACGGAAAAGTTTTACAATAATCAATTTTAACAACTTAATTCTAATTTACATTTAATTTAGTTCTGTCACTATCCCTTTTATCTTCATCTAAATCTAAATTATTATTAAGGGTTGATCATTAGTAATCGTTATACATATAAGAGTTTTCCACCATGATTACATGTTGCATACAGTTTTTTCAACTGCCTATAGAAATTTTACTTGGTACGATTTTTATTAACTCCACCACAGATATATTTAATGTGGGGGAAATATTATTCCTTCTAATATTTGATTTGACTTCGTGTTATATTAGTTTGATTAGATTAAATAAACAAAATCATTCCACCCTTTTTTCGCAGTGTGTATCAATGCATGTTACGTCAAGATAAGAATAATTTCACGATTTTCTACTCTGTATTCTTTAATAGCCATAAAATATTCCTGATGCCATTCCCGTAAACATTCAGATTCTATTCGGGTTTCTCTTTTATCAATCTTGTGATATTTAAAACCAATTTTAAGCAAAATTTCCCTTAGACTTGAAATGCTACCGGAAATGTTTGTTTCGTCGTTGGTCTTCATAAATTTTTTGAACAACCGCCGAACAACCAATAAGAACTAGAAATAAAAATAAAAATTTCACATTTTTATTATTAGGTAGAATATACTATCTTGGATAGTAGACTTCCGCGGATAGCTTATCTTGAAAATTCTTGACTTCCGGATGAATTTCGCGTGACAGGAAAAAACCTTCACTCTACACAGTTCACTGCCTTCATTCAGGTGGTTAACTCCGTTCTGGCACCTGACCATGCCGTTGTGTGATCATGTGCGACGTGGAATTTTCGAGGATGGGTTTCCAAATGTTGGCAAGGTAATATCCTGAGTCACGGTTTAGATTATTTGGATGTTTTAGGATTTCTATCGCTTCGAGAATGTTTCGCTGATTGAAGTTCTCGGGGCTCGGGCTAGGATTTTAGTATTTTCGAAAAGGATTTGATGATTAGTGTCAAATTTGAGCTCCGCAAGTGCAAATCTACTGATGTCACGAAGCCTTGTACAGCGCTCATGTTCTTTCACATGAGTAGCTAATGTACGACCTGTTTCACCAATTTAGACTTCACCGCAAAAACAGGGAATTCTTAAACACCTTCTAAATGAAGGTATTTGATAGGTTCGTAAAACTGAGCTAGTTTTGGTAGTATGGAAAATAGATTAGAAAGATTATGTTTTTTAAGGATTTTGGAAATTCGATCTGTTATGTTTTCAACATATGGAAGATAGGCAGTGGATAAAGCAGGCGGGGGGGTTTGTGGTTTAGGTTGATTTGAAATTTTGGCGAAATGTATTTCTTTATGGCTTTTCGAACGTTGTAATGGGAGAAAGTATTCGATAATAAGACAGATGAAAGATATTTTAATTCTGATTTTAAGAATTGGGGTTGGAATAAGTTGACAGCTCTGTGGACCAAGGAGCTTATGAGAGATTGCTTTTGGGCAGAGTGGTGGTGGGAAAGGCCATTGAGGTATCTATCGGTGTGAGTGGGTTTTCAATTCTAAGAATGTCCCAAAGTACCGTCAGTCTGTAGACTAACTAATACATCTAGGAACAGGAGTAAACTTTTCAATTCAACTTCCATGGTGAAAAGAATATTGTAATGTGATGAATTTAAATGATTGAGGAAGGGAACAAGATAACAAAAATGTCGTCGACATATCTAAGCCAACATTTCGGCTTGAGAAGAGATGAGTCAATAGCATCTTGCTCAAAAGTTTCCATGAAGATATTATCTATGACCGGAGAAAGTGGGGAACCCATGACAGCTCCCGAGGACTGCTCGTAAAATATGTGGAAGATAGACAAAAATCAGTTAACAGTAGTAAGTCCATTGAAATGTTTTTGGCATGTAACAGTTAAGAAATTATGGAAAGGGTGTCTGGAATGGGAACATCGGTAGAGTGATTCGACGTCAAAGCTCACTAGCAAATCGCCTGGGTCAACTTTAAAAGTTTGGAGTTTCTCAACGAAAAGAAAGGAATTTCGGATACCTACAAGAGGTTTGATAATAGATGACAGATATCGAGAGGGTTTATAAGTAGGGGATCCGATAGTGCTGACAATTGGTCTCAGGGGAACTGAGGGTTTATGAATTTTAGGCAAACCATATAATCGGGGGTTTCTTGAACAATGGGGAATAAGACATTTCCTATGTGGATCAGGAAGGAAAGAATGACGGTTGTGAAACTGTACGTTCTATAGAGGGGGTGGGGTCTTTTGGTAGGAGTTTATAGGAACTAGTTTCGAGATGTTGCAGGATTTTGTTATCATAATCTGAACGATTCATGACAACAGTGGAGTTTCCTTTATCAGCTTTTAAAATAACTAAATCAGAATTTGGTTTGAGTAAATTAAAAGCTTCTACTATATTGAGATTATGAATTCTGTACAAGTCAGACTGTCTGTTAGTATCAGTAACGTTGAAAACGTCACGCATTTCCGTTACATTCTATTTCCGTCAAGCACTTTTCCATTGAGGAATAATTGCCTTTCGATTCATAGTTACGGCTTGCGCCTAGTCTATAAAATTCAGAGAACTCTACTTATTATATCAATTATTTAGCTTTTAGATGGATCACGTTGTTTGAATAGTCTCTTGGTATTTTAAGAATTCAATCATCACTACATCGGCCAAAATCTTGGTCATTGTCAATATCAGACGTTTATTTTTATGCGTATTGCTCAGTTATACAGGGGTGAGTCGATAACTATTGGGATATGGAGTAAAGCCAGATTATTTCGACCAAACTATGAGGATTAGACGGAAGATGTCTTCAAAAAATGTTCTTGTGCAAAAATATACGACTCTGAATTGTTAAATTTCTCGAAAACGGTTAAATATCTCAAGTTCAAACAGGTATAACGATTTTACAAAAAAATGATGTAACAAAATTGATAAAAAGTTTCGTCAAAAAAGTTGTGACTCAATTTCATCATCAGGTATCGCTCACGTGGTGCCCCCTGTAACAAAACGTGAAATAATGAATAAAATCCTATTTTTGCTTAATTCATTTTACTTTTTGCCTAAAGTTACGTAGCTGTGCCAAAATTGCTAACAATTTATGGAGGCGTTTTGAAATTGTTACAAAACCACCCAACAAAGTATTTAAACATGAAAGAAAATGTTGGCACTCACACAAGCTTTTCTTTTACATAAAAACTACAAGTTAATGGAGTTGCCAAATTTTTTTTTCAATTGCAGACGATTTGGCCAATTGTTGGCCAAAACATGGCCAAAATTCTTGAGAATGGACACATAGAAAATGTTGGCGTATAGTTTTCGAGTAATGAGCATTGATAACAATAATTTTTCGCCTGGTTGGCCACGTTCCAATTTTGGTCCTAACTGAAGCTGCCAGTGCTGACAACTGCATGGAAAAAAAATGTTTATTCAATATTGATCGGGGCGGCTAACTCAAAATGGGGCAGGGTGGGTGGTCCAACTCACATAGGATAATAATAATTTCTAAAACATAACACATATGCCAACATGTTACATCTCAGGCCCAAAATATGTATTTATCTCCTAGACTATGCCAAGGTGTAGGTACTGTAGGTATTCATTCAGGCCCACCATATCGCTCTAGCTCCTAGACAAAAAGTTCAGGTCATCATTTACGGTACCATTTATATTTCAATATTCTCAGTTCATACGAAATATAATAAATATATATTACAGAAGATTGTGGTAATTCGAGAGAACAAATGAAAGGCAAACAATTTCTAGCAATTGATACGAATGAACGAAGATTCTTCGATCGGTTTACCAGAAATATAAGAAAATAAAGAGGGATCGACACAGAACAACTATAACACTCTTGGTGATACAATTTATATGAAGTGTCAACTTGTACAGCCTGTATATTACCAGAATGAAATAAAATGCGACAGTATCAAAAATAATGTAAGAAAGATGTCGGTTATTTTTTTTCTGTACTTGTCTTAATTAAGTTATAGCATTTTGAAACAACGATTTGCTTCGTTCCAGTCTATGTCCTCAATTAACATGGCAAGTAGTCGATGATGAAATAATGTAGAATATTATGCTGCTTGACATACAACTCGGGAACGTTGTAAATGGGATTAAGTCAGGAGGAGGAAATGAAATAAGGGTGACTTGCTACAACGTGGAAGCTCAAGCTACGGCGGAACGTTCTAGAAACATGACGACTACGTGGACGACACGACCAGCCAGTCGACTATGTGACCGACAAAGAAAAGAATACCGATTAGGATTACCGAGTAGCGCGTTCTCCAGTTCAGTCGAAATACCACAAATTTCAAACGTACGTCGTACGTACAGACTGAAATCAGGCGATATCCACGTAACCTACCATCTCTATTCTCTATCTCTATGCGCATACACGCCTACGTGCACTGTAGGAGCAGAAGCGAACAACTCGGGCAGGCCGATGCAAAACAAAATTCAGTCGGAATTTAACATCGTCAGTGTGAGGAACAAGATGGGAAGATAGTGATAAACCAAATAAAACCTTTTCTTTGTGCCTATATAAATTTTTTGTGACCGGCCGTTCATTACCAACAAAGGTTTTTCCACTTTAATTATAACACTCAAATTTCAACGGTTTTTCATATTTCTTTGTTGATCTGCAACTAGAAACAGATAAAATGGTTGAGAAAATAATGGAAGAAAATGAGAGTTACGATACAGGTAGGTCGGCCAGTTTTTATCAATTGTTTTTCTTTTGAGTAGAAATTTGAATTAATTTGACAGTAATGGTGCGTGTTGTTACGTGAAATTCGAACTAACCTAAATTCTTGGATCCGAAATAATTGGGTTCCATTGTTCTAATTCTGGCAAGTCTTCGTTTCATTGTATGTTTACAGTCTCGATTCTGGTATGGGCCGCTTTGAAATTTTTAGGATTCAGAAATGGTAATGTTCACCTTTAAGCTTGCATTACTCATTTAGATTACTTTATATATTTCGTCACGTTCATTTGAGAAAAATCATTAAACCGGTTTCTTGTTTGAACATTACAAATGTAAATATAAGCCATTATTTTGACAGTTTTCACCTATCATAACCTGATCCGATTACGGCAAGAATTAATTATTGAACATGAAACCATAGACAATAAATGTTCATTAGACCTATTATTTATTGGAAACTTAGAACTCGTAATGAATTATTTATTCAATAATGCAACGTTAAAATTTTAACCAATCAGCTTACCGATTTTAATCAACTATTATCTACACTCTGCTGATTCAAGTAGGTACGCACTCACCTTTACCTATTTTTAACTGTATGTTAATCTTCGCATCGTTCTCAACTTTTGATATAAAAAGGTATATGATTTCTTAGTATATCAGTCTTTTTAATTTAATCGTATCTTTTACATGACAACGTATTGTTTTTCAATTAATATTATTTTGTCTCGCCTAGGGCTGAAACATATATCTTAACATTGTTGGTAATATCGCCTTTTGCACACCACAATTACATAATTTTGATTTCTATCATACATTTTTTCTTGTGTAAACCGACAACGAATTTGGTTTTTCTATCGCATGTTTGATGAGAGGGTCAAGAAAAATCGAACAGCTGGTATAGAAAAAATCAACAAAATGCATTACTTACATCTGTTTCCATCAGACTTGTTCAAACATGTTATTGGATATAAGTTCGAGAACACACAATTGTTGCTTGTAAAATCGTATTAGGTAGGTAGGTACATTGGTAGTCGCCGGTTGCCGGTGGCTTCCACATTGCGCAATAAACAAACAAAGATGTACCGGCAAATCCTCTGGCAGCATGTATATGGGGTTCTTATTTTATACTGTATAATGCTAGATAAGATAAATTGTCATCAAGAGATGCAATATTGCGAAAATATTTGACATTAGGGTCCAACTGCGTTAACAAGCATGTAACGATCCAGTTATTTGGTAAAGCTGGAATCTTATACAATATGGCTGTGAAACGCGGATTAATATTTCAGAAAGAAGATTCGAAAACAAAGAAATCTGGCGTTGGAATGAGAAATCCCCAGTCAATATCTGTTGATGACATCTGTTTCATCATAAAACGGATTAATTAATCATTTCATGGGTACTTACTTTCTTTAAGATTGTTAAACCAAGTTTATCTTCGGGTTGCTTAATTTTTTGTTTTTCACAAATGGTCGGAATAAATATAAATGACCCGTAATTTTCTGATGCAACATGGTGGGTAATTTAACTAGAAATATTCCGAGGGTAAAATTGATACAGAGGCAACGTAGAGGTAAATGTGTTTTACTAGCAACACTGATTAATCATCGAATAAATTTCCAAATTACACCGGTTTCTCAGTTTTATAACGCTCTGAATATTTTCATAAAGTGTACTTAAACCAAAACTTGATTCAATTTATTATATCTGAATAGATACAAGACATTAAAATTCCACAAACATATTTACTTAGAAGATGGTATCGTTAATTCGTTTCTCCTTCTTAAAGAACCGATGTGAATACATGTATGTTTATTGTTTGACAAAATTGACATTTATTAAACGAATTGTTTATTATTTATTCACGTTGATAATTGCCAGTTAACAAGTGGGATCTGACAAAAGTAGATTTGGACAAAAAATAAACTGATCTCATCTGAAAGAACCTGTTTCAGATTGGTTTTCACCCACGGCGTCAGGTTTTCTAGTCGACTGGTTATCTCATAATTTGTTTGTTGTAAGTGTTAATTTTCAATATCAAAGTTATACCTACTTTGTTATTGTTATGAGACTCTTAGAATTGGAACCATCAAGATTGGTCACTATTATATTCATATTCAATTCTTTATACCAGTAGAATCCAGTAAAGATGTGTGAGTATTAATCATGTAATTCAAAAAACTACTACGTTTGATAATGCAATATTCACGTAATGAAATTTGGATTTACTTATTTCTCATCCGATCGGTTATCGCAACAGTAACGATTTAAATGCAACACGGTCGCATTTGGAGTAGTTAAAATCCACGTATCAAGATAAGCCCTAATTCAGGAATGAGATAGACCAAACAAGTGGCCACCGGCAAGAGTTCTAGGTGTTTCTGAACAAGAAGTTGCTATACTTTGGTGTTCCTGAAGATAAGAAACCTCCATCGAAGAGCAAAACCCTGGATTTTATCTCCTCTATCTTCAATATCACATTTCTTTGCGTTTCAATGATTTTGCAGAATGTACGATTGACACAAATACGAGTTGAATTAGCGCTAATGAATACTGCCTCATTTTTAATATATGAAATTAAATTATAAAAATAATTATCGTAATGCAAGTTTTATGATGCATTCATTGCTGAGAAGGTGGTGTTTAAAAGTATGGCAGATAACAATAATTATTGTTGTACTGCTTCCTTTATGTTAATGAGATTATAACAATGAGAATATGTTGCAAATAAGGGCGAGGTGTAGAGTTGCATGAAAGAAAGCTGGGGAGATAGAATCTTACCGTGAATGATTACGACCTATTGAGTAAATAATGATGACTGCTTTATTCACATATGTCTTCTGTTTTGTTGTCTTCGGAAAGTTTAAGACTTCCTTTGCTATTGCAAAATAAATAAATTCCTGAATGGAAAATCTGGGAGCTTTTCATATGACTATTCATTAACACAGGTATAAATAGGAAAAAAACGTACCTGTTGTTGAAAAAAAATGATAACAATTCTTATTGTAAGTAACAGATATAATTAATTTGTATTCGCACCTTCGCTACTTCGGAGCAAAACAAATGCATACCAGCCAAAACAAAAGAAAACGTGACATACATGACTGTTGGAAAGCGTGTTATATATTTAATGATAAAAGAGTTTCATGAATGATGAAGTCGGTAGAAAAGAAAGTGACAATAATAAATGGAACAATATCGCTCAATATTTTTTTATTTGTAAACGTTCAGTTGAGATTAGAGACGAATTTACTGATTACGGATCAGCATACTATTTTTTCCATAAGTAGTACTCGCAATTTTGTATTACATTGTTCTCTTAATTTCCTCATAAAATATCAATTTTTGTCGCATAGTCTTCTTTAACGAAAGAATAGGGTTTTGCAGAATTGTTTTTCGATGAAAAATTATAAAAGAAATTATTTGTTTTTTAAAAATTCGTTGGTAGTTTCATTATAATTATAAATGAAAGAACAATTACTTTGTTTTTATACCACTTTTAATAATAACATGAAAAAGTTACTATAGTTTCTTTCATTTAATCATGATTTGTTATTTTTCCAAGTACAAAGAAAGCTTAAAATGAAAGAAATATTATCCGATTTTCAGAAACAGGACATTTATATTTATTACCAATAAAAATCAAAACCAAATTAAAATAACTTTGTTTATAATTATTTTTCATTGTTTGATACGTAATTATGTATTGTTTTGCTTTTGATACAATATAATATTATGTTTCGTTAAATAAGCTTTTAAATGAACATATACATATCATCAAAATAATTCGAATGTAGTTGTAAGCATGTAAAAGTGTTGATTGTTCTTTTTAAGTGTAAATAAACTTTGAATCAATTAATTAAAATTCTCGGAATTATGAAACGTAGTAGAATAATTGCATCAGAAAGTTGTATTTCAATAATTTCAGATAGTATTTTCGTTTACCGGACAAAGTCCGAAGGAATATATTCACATTTACTTGAGCTGTTTCTAAAATCGTTGAAAAAAGTCCTAGTTCAAACATTCCTTTATCTAATTTTAAGCAACTTTGAAAAAATCCTTCTGTCTTTCTTGATGCATGTCACGAAAAGCTTGTCTACACGATAACTCAAAACTTTTCTGAAGGGTTGAAAATTAAAAAAATTCGTGACTCCCAAAGTATACTTTGAATTGGTTCAAAACTTTTATAGCGAATTTAAGTTAATTTTAAACTGCTCTCACCCAAATTTCAACAACATCGTTCTACAACGCAAACAATAACAATTTCTGAAGTAAACTTAACAGTTTATAAACAACGGCGACGTGGTCTAGCGTCTCCCATTCTGTAGACTCGGGTTCGATTCCCAGAAAGTGAAAATTTGTTATGTACATTTTCTTAAAAACTTTATTAATTTTAATATTATTTAGGAGAATGTGAAGCGATTATACAAAAATCAATAACCAAATCAAATGTTTTGCGAAGAGTAACTTTATCACGCACACTATTTATCTATTTTTCAAGCGGCAACACTTTTCTAGTAGAGTTTTCTCTCAGATGTGTGACCAAGCATGCTAGAAATTGACGTTGGTCATGATTTAGAATCTGTCAGTGCCCAACTCGGATCGACTCTATAATTAAAGCGAGTCTTATCAGAATTACTGACCGAAACTGATAAAAAAACACGTGATAAAAATCTTTGGCACTTTCCGAATAAGCTTCTTATGTACTAAAGGTTTATAAAAGAAACCACTGTATCTCAAATCAACACTACCTAACAACTAAAAATAAACCCTTGAAATAACTGGCCATCACTCAATCTATACTTCAACTCCAAGCATGTGAACAGTACTCCAGGACAGGAGCTGCTGGGATGTAAAGTAGCTCTTGGCACCGAATAGAAAACCAAGTTTTTGTGAGGCGTTCTTGGCAATGAACTACACATCATCGTCCCATAAGAGGGTGCTATTGGTGGTGATACCGAGCATTGTTATGGAAGACTTCATAGGAATAGCTGTTTGTACCTGACATCAACATATTAGAGATTGTGAGATCAGCCATCCTGAAGAATTTCAAAATCTTAGCCAGATCTCCAATAATTATTCACCACTGAAAATGTTTCGCCCGCGTTTACCAGGCCTTAGTTGGTCATGTGGTCATATGGTGTGACATCGACTGTCCACCAAGGTCTTCCGAATTTTTCTTATGTGGCCATTCAAAGGAAACAGCTTATGTCAGCAACCTGCTATGCTTTCATAGCTAAAAGGGTACGTTATACGCACACTTGCTAGAATAGAGTCGAATTTTTATGAGAGAGATTTATGTTGTGGATGGTATTTGGCTGATTAGGTAGCCTGTACTTTTATTTGCGAATATTGCATTTTCCATTCCGAAAGTACAGCCTGAAGCTTGATTGGATCATTCTGTAGAAATTAAATGTACTCATTACATTTTACACGTTATCTTGTTACCTAGAAAAAGTTCAAGAGAAAATCGTCGCTAATTGGATCGACTGACACGGCGATTTCCACGAAAATTCAGGTTGAATTTTACTCGCAAATAGAAACTGTAGGTATTGAAAATTGCACTGCTAGTTCTTCGGACGCGGTGAATACCAATGCACGGTGCCAATAACCTCTGGGTTACTAATGCATTTCATAACTCAGCCTGAACTGTAAAAGAGTATACGATTTCAACACGTACGTATTTCATAATCTGTAAAAAAGCATTAGTTACTCGTTATTACTCATTCGTCATTATATTCGAAAGAAAAAATAATTAAGAAACCGGGGCAGCAAACGTGGTGCAATTTTATTGCGGGGAATCTAGGATGTTGATGAATCATTCAGTGAATCGCTCCGTTTCCGATCTGATTCTATTGGCAATGATTATAGTTGGCTTGTCATTCTATAGGGTACTTCTACAATTTGGACTAAATATGTTGGTCGGTTACAAATCGATTGTATTTCAATTTGACGTTCACGTGTCCACTGCCAACTATTTTACGTTCCCGACTTGTTTGTTATTTTTTAGGGTCGAAACTTTTGATCAAATTCCGCATACCCGATAGTCTTGAAATTTGACACGATGACAATGATGGTTGGACTCGAATTTCGGAGGCACCTTAAATGAGATACACTCGGATTGCAACGCTGAAATTTTTTCAGCAGGATTTCAGAAGGAGACCGCTACAAACTATAATAGTCCAGGCTGTGAACCGGGATTTTAGCTATAGTAAAAAAAAAACGTGTAAGTTGCATTAGCTTCAGGAGGTGCTCAGGATCATTCATACACCTTAAAACCTCTTGGGAACTCCAACCCCACCCATTGGGGCGATAATGGCCCGAAATCCCCAAGTCTTAAATTGTATTTTCTACAGAAAAAGGTATTTTGGCATTTCGAGTGCACCTGGAAGTTTTTTTTAGGTCGCTGAACACGAATCCGGTGACAGATTTACTTGCAATCCATTTTAGGGCTGGTAAAATCGAAGAAATTGGCCAATTTTGCACACCTAATATATTATTTTGCAATTGACGTGTTTTAGGCATTTCGAATGCACCAAGGGTTTTTTTTTGAGTCGCTGAATACGAATCCAAAGCCAGATTTACTCGAATATCATCGTAGGGGTGTGAAATTCACAAAAATGGCTAATTTAACCAGCTTCTAAATTTTTATTATTTTTGCATTTTAAAATTACTTCGGAGTTTCCTCCTTTTTTAATATTAAGAGGATAGGAATATTAGTAATTGTTTGAAAAAGAACACAAATATTTAATTACTATACTTTTTTTTATTCTTAACCTTATTATTATGTATTTTCATACAGTTATTTACAATACTTAATATTCGTCATCAGAATCATCATTTTCAAGAATTGGCTCGCCTCTATTATTATTACCACGTTGAAATTGCAAAATAACATATTAGGGGTGCAAATTCGGCCAATTTCTTCGATTTACCACCCCTAAAATGATTTGCAAGTAAATCTGTCACCGGATTCGTGTTCAGCGACCCAAAAAACCTCCTTGGTACATTCGAAATGCCAAAAACACGTAAATTGCAAAATAACATATTAGAGGTGCGAAATTGGCCAATTTTGTCGATTTGACCACCCCTACGATGGATTGTAAGTAAATCTGGCTACGGATTCGTGTTCAGCGACCCAAAAAACTCCCTGCGTGCACTCGAAATGCCAGAATACCTTTTTTGTAGAAAATACAATTCAAGACTTGAAGATTTCGAGCCATTTTCGTCCCCAACGGGTGGGGTTGTGGTTCCCAAGAGGTTTTAAGGGTGTATGAATGATCCTGAGAAAAATTTTTTGATTCGAACTTACATGTTTTTTTTTCCGGTTCATAGCCTGGACTATAAGTATATAATGCCCATACAACATGATGATGAGCAGAATTCATTGTCTCGACACTGTACTTGATCTAAGGTTTAAATTAAAGTTAGATTTTAATTTCTCATCAAGTATTGAAACAGAGTTTCAGCAGAATCCATGAGGTCGACCCAAATCGAGATTTTTCCATACACTCCTTTGAAATTGTCCAAAAATCAAAAATTCCAAAAAAGGAATCGCTGAAAATTGTTTGGTAGGATCTATGTAAGAATAAATTAGAAGAAACCAAAATACTTCATTAAAATTAGATCATATAAAAATTTGCTTTCCATTTGTCCCATTTACTCTATTTCACTCCACAGAACGACTAAAACTGAATTACCAGTTCAGTTTAGCAAAAGCCATAATCACTATAAAATATTCAACTTTATAGATGATTATTTTAATAGTCCCGTCCAATACAAATGGTGGCCAAAATGACTCTCATTAACAGAAAGAGATTTCTCTAATATACTATAGTTTCACCGCAAATTCAAATATGAAATATTTTTCAAGCATCCTATGTTACGGTTTTGTTGTTTCCTATACGTCGTATTTGAGAAATATAACAAACAATTTCAGCCGGGCCAACTGATATCTGTATACGAGATAAAATTGAACGTGCGAAAACATTTTGGAGTTCATTCCTTTTATTTTATGTTCAGTATAGATATAACCAAGGCCATCTGTAATTCTGTATTTACGAAGTCGGTAACATGCAACGTTGCCAGATGACTATGTTGCTTCGAGACCTTCTACGCACTAATGTTTTAAACAACAACAATATCTTCAGTTATGGAATATTTGCAGATTACGTGTACAATGTCGCGGATATTTTGTTGTGGGCCAATTCGAACAATGAAATGAGCCTTTTACTGGAATACTGCAAATTAGGAGGATAAACAAACTATTTGATCAATTCTTGACGAACATTATTATTTCAAAGGTTCATTTTGGGTTTTTAGTGACAATTGTAAGAAAAGCGAATTATCTTCGAGAGTTGAGTTGAGGTCGCATGTCGTATTTTTATTGCAGCTCTTCAGTAATTGTAAAATTGTTTTTTTTTATCACTTGAGCGGTTCAATCAATTGACCTTATTATTGTTGATATGTATGTGACCATAACTTTATTCCATGCAAAAGCGTTTTGGCTTATCGTTATATTTGGTAATTTTATCAGATCTTACATGAGTAACAATATAATAACTAGCATCAAACAGTTATCATGAATCCGTAAAAGATGGCACACAAACACAACTAGACCAAGAGAGAATAATAATATGTAATGTTAATTAACAACGGCGTATTTCATTATCGCCATGTTGTTACTGGCTTATGTCATGCTCATATGATGATAAAGAATATAAATAAAATATCAACACACACACACACACACTCAAGACACTGTTTACATAAATAATACTGGATATTTTTTACTCGGCTTTGTTTCGCAGTTGGCGGTGTATCATAACGCATACGTAGGCTATCGAGAATAAGTAATTTGTTTATCAACTTTATAATTCATAACAGAAGGCCACTTTATTCTGCGCAATGAACGACGTGAAACAACAGGAGATATTTTAACTGATGTGTTGTATTATTCAGTGTGAGTAATGTCTCTTCAAAAAATTGTCCAGTTTATACTCCTTAGTATAAATTGGTCACACTCGCATACAACATTGCAGTTCATGTTTTACCCAATTGTGATTCAAATTTGACAATTACCTCATCTCCGAGCTGAACATATTTAAATTTTTTCATTCTTCTCTGTTCCTATATCCACAACGTAATGCTTGTAGATAATGATTCGGGAATAAGGATATTGTAGAGATAACAACGGTGAACATGATGATTTTCACTCAATTTCGAATATTTAGAGCTTTATCGGAATTCAAACCGTTGGATGTATGTAGAAACATTACTAACCAGGAGGGTTAACAAGTTAATTACAAAATTAATTCTGTGGGAATGCGGTACAAAGCTCCGTTTGAAAACTTATTCTAGGTTCGAATCCTGGGGCTCGTCTCTTTTTTTTTTTGCGGACACACCCCCTTTTGTAGGCTTATCTGGCTATCGCCTCCGGTGACTACTGGCCCATTGTATCTCGCCTATGTTTTGTTTCTTTACGGTATCCACTCGAGTATTTTTGTATCTTGTACCAGTTTGTACAAGTCCTTTACTGGGTGGGAACTGTATAGTTCTGGTTCGCCGTCAGGCTTTCCAAAAATTGACTGTCTTTTGCGATCCAGTGCCTCGCATTTACCCAGTATGTATGTCACTGTTTCTGTATCCTTACCGCAAAGTCTGCATGTCAGGTCGTCATTGTATAGTCCCATTTTGTTTAGGTGCCCTTTTACTCGCGCTTGGCCAGTCACGAGCCCTGTTACGACTTTTATTTTTTCCCTATTTAGTGCTAATGGGTCTGCCATTCATTTGTTACACGGGGCTTTGATGTATTTCTTCCCATGTTCGTTTCCTGGGATTTTTTCCCAGTATTCTTTGTGGTTTTCCATGATCCAGTCTTCTACAGATCTTTGTGCTGTACGTTTTGGTACCTCCATGGTTTGTTCTGGATCTGGAGCGTTCTCCGATCCTCTTCTTCCAAGTCGGCTGTTTCATACTGCCAGTATTTCAAGTTCTTCTTTGCATGTCCACACCAGACGGGATGTCACTTCCTGACTTCTGATTGTCTTAAGTGAAGCCTGACTGTCTGTCAATATGTGGATCTGCTCATCTTCGATGGCTCTCCGATTGTTTTCCTTCACGCATTGGAGGATTGCATATACCTCTGCTTGGAAGACAGATGTGTGTTTACCCAATGAATAGCTGAAGCCAGTCTTTGGGTTTCTTGAGTATACTCCTGCACCTGCACCTTTTTCGGTCTTAGAGCCGTCCGTATACCAGATCTTTCCCTGTAAAATGTCGCCCAGGTTTGTATGTTCCCATTCAGTCCTTTCTGACTTCCTGGTATTGATAACCTGAATGTGTTGTTAAAAGAGTATCGCTTTGGAATGTGATCTGTTCTCATGCCTAACACGTCCCTGGTCACGATTTTCACGACGCTCATGTGTCCTGGCCCAATGTGAACATTCTCCAGTGTATGTTGTTTTCTGAAGACACCAAGCCTCGCCTCTTGTATGATTACCAATTGGAGTGGAGGTAATACCAGTAGTGTCTCCATTTCTTTCGAGTCTAGTATCACCCCGAGATATTTGACTTCCCCTTTTATCTGTACAGTTTTTCCTCGAATCTTCAGAGGTTCCAAGCTCTCTAATTTGCGTTTACGAGTGAATGCTACTATGGTCTTTTTACCATGTTGTAAATACTTTCAGCAGAGCTCGTTCGGTAATGTTGCAAACTTGCTCGTTCCGCTGATGAGAAATAGCTGTCTGGAATTATAAGTTGTGACTTATTGATTGTTCTGGACTAGAAAGACTTTATCAAAAACATCTGAATTCAAATGCTTTCAATATAACTAGTACGAACTAGGTTAGGTATGAAATATGTAAGCCAAATGCCCTCCACGATTCGGCTGACATAATTTCTCGATTTGAGTGAAGTTTTTCTTTCTTTCTCGGTCAATCATGAGTAACTAGCGTACAAGCTAAACACAGGTATACGTGGTGTATTCCTTACTTGGATATGGCAATTTTTACTGGATGAAATGCTTGCCGTGAGGTTAATTTTTTATTTCAATCTCTGGTGTCCCCAAGGGAAATATTGTGGTCCTCTTTTCTTTATTAGGTATTGATTCCTAGACTTTAAAAAATATCTTATGGTTAATAACGAAAATAAACAAACAATTTTTTTCGAAATAAGTTCCCTCTTGTTAAACTATACGAGATATAGTTTCTCAGTGTAAATTTATTCATATTATTAGTCGTTTATTCATTTCGATTCAGCCTTGTTCTTTCCAGATCGAATAAAACAGTTTTGTGGTTGGCTTTTATGCAAAAACAATTCAATAAACCATTACAACTTGTGATGGCCCTAATTCCTAATTCAAGGATAAACGCGAATGCAGTCTCTTGTCTACTGAACAGAGTAGCGATAGTCGTTGGCAGTCTCGACAAGACTGGTTGGGATATAATCTTGAAAACGTGTTTATCGAAGGCAGCTCGCAGCGATTGGAAATAACGGTAAATGTTACAAGTGAGAGGCAATAAAAAGCCCTAAAACACGCCACGGATATCACATATATGACCAGCATCATCAAATTTATTAGACAGATACGAACTAGTAATGATAACTTCTCTCGCTATATCAAACTAATGGACAACCCTTGCTTGTTAAAGATGACACATTTTGTGATATTAATATTGATTTGATGTTTCGGATCCGAAACAATTCGTTTCATAATATCTCTAAAAAAATGCGGAAGAGGGCAGTGCTATCCTAAAGACATTGAACCCTCATAATTAACCAGTTTGAATTCGTTAAAATGCTTGCTAACGCAGCATGGCCCTAATGTGAAAGATTTTCTTTCGCCGGATTAATGTAAAAACATTTTTCAAAAATAAAAATCATGAATGAAATTTCTACATTTTGTTAAAAATTGCTGTTGGTTTACCAGAAAGTTCAGCAGCACAATTAACCAAAATAGGTTTTCATGTTTTGCATTATTAAATATAGAAATTTCTAACACCTCAAAAATTTTTAGATATGTTTTGTGAAAGCAATAGAAAATTAAAGCTCATTTAGAAAAAAACTACACATTGTGTCTTAATTAATTACTCTATTTTTGTAGCTATATTATTTAAAGGTTAAAATTATACTAAACTATTCCAAATTTTATGGTCCCGTTTATAAAATATAAAACATAGGCACATGAGGGCCTCCCCTACGAAAATGCTCTAGTTACGCCAATGCCAATCACCCAATACTATAAATATATAGATACAAAAGTAAGCCGTTCTGTTATAATAGCACTCCAATATAAGAAAGAAATTCCTTGGTTATATCTAATGAAGATATAAAGTTTCCCTACGGTATCCCCTATTCTACTCGTTAGAGACGTGTTAAGTTCGACTGAAATGATTCTTGTCTTGAACCTCAGTACACAGTTTTTCAAACAAGAGAAAATGAAATCAATTACTCCCACGCCATGTTGTGTCAATTAGCCTTCAGGGTAAACGCTTCCTACGACCAAAATAAAAACTGTAGAAATCTTCTTTAGCAGGTGTTTGCCTATGTGTATGCGCTCTGAAGTGGTATCTATCCGTTTATAAATCGCTTCGTTTGAAAACATAACGTGGAGATCATTCGTGTACCGAAGAAAAATATCCAAGGCCTATCGACTTTCTTCTCGGTTGAATGTTATACCATGCCCGCCTACCTAGTTTAGATACGGCGTTTGTGGCTTAAGGAAACCATACACTTGCATGCAAATCGGTATAATGAAAAACAAAATAGTAATACTCTAACACGTATTATCCTCTTCCAAACACCAACTATTCCCGGCAAACGTACTTGTCATCTTGGTCTCCATATGTATTTCAACGTTATAATGTTATTCACCATCGTATTCTGCAGTATGTCTTTTAGAGGCCAGTATAATGCGTAGACCCCAATGATGATAAGACAGGAATGAAAATGCCATCTTGTGGTTTTCAATGGAAAAGAAGTTTTCCATTTGGTTGCAATTTATACTTTCAGGTACGATTTTAGTCATTTTAGACTGTGCCATCTCATTGTAAATGAGGCTTCAAATAACAAGTCTCGCGAAAGCTATTGGTATAACTACAACTTGGGGCCAAATGGCGTTTTGGTATAGAACTGCTGAGCACAAGAAGGCATAGCGTTTGATTTTTAATAAAGTAGCCGAAAGTTCCTTAGTACTTTAATAGTATTGTAGTGTATAAGGGTGCTCTTTGGTTTTTGATTGCCAATCACCAATAATAGTTCCTTCTGCTGCATCAATGCATTTTTTCCTGTTCAGTGTTTTATCAGGCAATGCACGATAAAACAGTTCAGTTTTGTCGGCATTGAAAATATGTCCGTGCAAGTATTCCTTTAGAATTGAAGGAACTTTGCTTAAACAAGTTTCACGGTCTTCTGAGTTGAAGCCTCCAGATTCAAAGTTGTAAAAACTTCTGTTCACATGTAGGATTTATTTAATAAACGAATTCAAGAGAAGTGGTGTCAGAGGCCGTTCAAGGGAGGTTGAAATATAATGGGATTCCCTATTACCGAATCCGGGATTATTAAAAAGGGTCCGATAGTAGAGGTTTTACTGTATGACGACTAGCTTCGACGTATGCACTTGCCTTTACGGTTCTTTTAGCGTTTATTTATTTCAAGGTTGAGGTAACCGGTGCGTTGGTTCAAACTTCTTGATATATCAGTAAAATTCCCCAAAATCTATTACTAATGAGCTTGGCACTCGGCCATCAGTCTGCCTTATTTTAAGTCGAAACATTTTGTACTATTTTCAGTTGAATTGCCGATCACGAAATTAACTCTTTGTTCGTCGAAATAGAACGTGATGATAGGATTATGGGTTTTAAATAAAAAAAATACATTAAGGAAAAGATATTGCATTTTATCCCACGGTTATTTTGATTAAACAGGTTCCACAAGATTGTCATAATTGGGTGGACCTATTAAATATACTGTTTATTACCCAACACATTTAATAATGTATTTAAAACTGAGTTGATTTAAAATGATAGGTATAACCATTAGTGGCTGGAAATATTTCATAACAAACACCAAATATATTTATGTGTCTTGGTTATATACCGACGTTTCGCTGACTATTCAGGATTCATCCTTGGGGTTGTGTGAAATCTGAAAGTGATACTGATTGGTGTTGTATATCTCGAGCATTTATATTCACTATTCTCGTAACTCCATTCTGGTGTTTGATTTGTCGATTCTTCTGCAGAAATAATTGATGGACTGGAATTTTGATGAAGTTTTCAATATATTGTGGAGGTTATCCGGTGTCGTGATTTAGGTTATTGAAATAGAATCTGAGAGCTTCAGTGTTTGTTTGGGAGCTGTGAGAATGTGTAATCAATAATACAAAACGATTATGGGGTTTCCACAGGAGGTCATCTTGGGGTCGCAGCTTTTTCACCTACGTGAATAATATTCAATCATATTTGAAGTGATATAAATAAATGCAGTTGAATTGTATCTAGTTCCAGCCAAATGTAATCGTATGTTGATATCGATAAATCACAACTGAAGTTCGACTATATAATTCTAAAATGAAAATTGATCCAAAGATTTCATAGTAAAGTTCAAGCCATTGTGATTTTTGTGTCATCATAATAATTATCTGTTATCATTTCACCGACTTTTTTTCCTTTATTATTGTGTTTTAATGTCCACAATCAGAGGAGAAAGTCGTTTCTGAATTTTGCGTTACAAACTAGTTACTATATTATTTATAACACATTGGAAAGTGGCCAATGGCGCTAGGATAATATCATATTCATATCATATATTGCCGCTGTTTTTTCCTTTACTTTATCTTTTGAATGATATAGAACCTAACTAATTAACAAGTATTTTAACATAATACTATTCGGTATAAGCTGAAAATGCATCGTGAGTTCTGTTTGTTTTCTAGAACAAGCCCGCTAGATTAGTGGGGTCATTAGCCGTTGGAGGCGAGGCACTCCTGATCTAGAACTGTAATATCTAACAGCGACATCGTAACTCGCTTCTGAATAAACACGATATAGTGTCTGTGAATGATAAATATTCGTCTGAAAATCTGTTCATACTGCAACGTTTTGTGAGCATTTTGATCAGAGGGTCTAGGAAATGAAGATTTAATGTTCTATTCCATAATTGAAATGATTTATCAATGTATACGAAGCAACTTATCGGATCTGCTTTTCAGCCTAACGATTTTCATCTAAAGTCCCTTCTACGTTACATTAGATATTTCAAGGAACCCATTTGGAAAAAAGTTGTAAATTGAACATGACATGAAAAGGTAGCCGAGGTACTAAATAATCATAGAATGGTTGGTCCAAAGTGCCCCGGAGTTACCAGCTTCACATCACTTCAAAGTTGAAATATTCCAAAAACGTCAGAAATCACAAAATATTCGATGTGAATATCAAACACATACCGATTATTCCAGACATCCGTAAAGAACACATCTTGCATAACAAATGTTCCTTTAATATTGTTGAATTCGAAGCCCGTTGGGTGCTAGATTTTTGTTAGTTCTGTCTGTGTTCAAAATTTCATCTGAATCGGTTAAGGTTAAGTCGGTTAATTTTGTGGACAAACGTTCGCCATTTGAGTCGTTGGCGAAGGAAGCTTCTTATTTTGCGCAAAACTTGATTGAATTCTTTCAAAGATTTGTCATCGAATTGAAATCTTAATTAATTTATATTCATACTGTTGTAGAGTTCTTCAATCAATCTGAAGAAGTTGACATTTATCATTAGATTTTCAAGAATGTGTTGGGTCCTTCATATAACACTTTAAAGACTCTTGGAAGGGCTGCATCCGTTTTAAAAGGTTTGCTTCAGTTTAGGAGTAGAAAAAATCTTCTACTTGTCGAATATATACCAAAAAAGTAGACGAACCATATTAGCAAAGAGGGAATCAAATTTACTTATTTAAACCATCTACTTGCAATTTGCAGCTGTTCGCGTCGTTTTTTCGTATCGTTTGCGCCGGTAATGGTAGGTTTCGTAATAAAAAGTCTACAATAGACATGGCTAGATACATTTGTATTTCTGCTTATGTATCTGTAAACAGAACCTAACCGGCTCGCATTGCACTTCAAACGGGCACCAGTGAAAGCAATTCCGACTTTGATAGTTGATGCAATTGAGGGCATTGAGTAATTAATTGTCAGAGATAGAAGCGTATTAGGTATCACTTTACTCACCTAGCTTGGTACATGGAGAATTCCGATAATTTATATACATACTATTGAAGACATTCTGTTGGAGGATCACAAGGATCTGAAAGAAGAAGAAAATTGTTTTCAATTCTCCAAACCGACTGACTTAGTTTTGACATTAAAAGACAGATGACGCTTCTAATATGCATACCGGTTAAGTGTTAGTGAATGTGGATGTTGTTACACCATCTTAATAATAATAGTTTCCTTACAAGAACTATTCACGAACTACTTCATAATAAAGAAATGGACTTCCATCTGAGTTTACCTTCTATTTGCTGGCTTGAATGTTGCATCAAAACACTGACTTATCCAAATCAAGTCGGTCACATATCTTATTGTGTTGAGCTCCTATCTTGGAAGATTCTGACGCATTTTAAAGAAGTGAATTAACATTTTATTTGTGGTTTTCTTGTAAAGGAAAAGATTCATAGGCTCAGGCAAATGTCTATATGCGATATTCTACGATATAACGTTTTCATGTCTGTTTATATTGGAACCTTAAGAACTAAGGACCTTTCAGCTACCTAGTAGCCATCATCAGAGTAAACAGTTTACTCTTGCTCTTGCCAGTTTGATCTATCTGTGAGATATTGCAAATTTTGTTCCTCTTGCTAACTTTCAAGTGTTGTAAGGATTGCAATGTCAAAGCGTCTAGGCTATAGCATATTTCAATAAATAGCTGGTTGGTGAAAATGGAAATGGAAAGTAAATAATGAAAATTAATGAACATGTAAACCTCTAAAGTCGTAATTAGTCATTTTAATGAATCAATTATTTGAATTTAAATATATTATAATTGGAAGAAATAATTAACTAACTAACTAAAGATATTCGGAAAGTGATACATTCTGCAAAAAACAAATTAAATGTAAAAATGATGAACAATTTTATAACATTAATGCTACACGTAGATATTTCTTGATTGATTTTCTTACAGTTTTGTGCTGAAAACCAGACAGACGTTTTCTACTTGAGTCCAATCATCGGAAAGTAATAATGACAAATATATGTGACATAATTAGAAAAAAATGTAATTGAAATAAGAAATATCTAGAATCACCTATAAAACAACTTTGATATTAGGTAATTCAAATTGTCAAGATGTGGTGATTCGAATAAACAAATTTGTTATGATCACTTAATGAATATGTTCTTTGTTGTTGCAGAAAGCAATGGTGTTGGAACCAATGGGAATAGCATTGGCGGTTGCGCTGGTGGAGGAGGTAGTGCTTCGGATAGCGGAGATCAAATGGATGCTGACACGCGGGCTCGAGAATTGGCCCGTAGGAAGGAAGAAGCCAAAAGGAAACGTCGTAAGAAGAAGCGCACTGGTTCCTCGCTCGTATCCTCTTGTTTCCAAGGTTAGTTGCACTGGCGTTTTTTCTAGGAATAACAATTTTTCTAAATGTACGTATACTTTATGCGAAAAATCAAATCGGCAAATATATATTAAGAGTTTGTTAATCCGGGACACATGAATACCCGCCAAAGTTGTTCGGTAATAACGTTATTTTCACAGAGGAATGTAGCACAAATACTATATTTAATTTTTTTAACGATGCAGGTAACCTAGAATTACACACTCTAACGCTGCCAATATTTTCAATTTCAACCGTTAAGATTTCCGCGGGACCTGGAGGATAACCTAATTTACTTTTGTTTATTTACACGTCGGACAAATTGATAATTACGTCACGTCATTATAGTATCTGTCGTAGGTGGCGTAGAATTCTATCAATTTCCGCAAATGCTGTACTGCCCGACTACTTTATTATTGTTATGGGTGAATTTACGATTATTACTCCATTTTACATGCGGCCTGCCTAGGAAGTGATATACATAAATGCTAATGTCATGTTCGTCGTCATTATCTTTATTCGTATTTTATTGTTGGACGTTGTAACGCAAGGACTAATCGTTCTATTATGTTGTTATTATCTAATTGAAGACATGTTCAATCAGGCGATTGTCGACATCGAACGTTGAAAGTCATTGAACACGCTGAATGTTGAGTATGGTTAGTGATAGGTTAACATTTAAATGCTGCATTGCTGCTAACCGAGGCCATAAGACATTTGTTTCAAACAGGGTGGATAAAGTAAGCGAAGCGTCTTGTTCCTCTAATAGATAGAAGTGATTTACATGAAGTGAAAATTGTTGATAATAGATATCAGCTAATACGAAGTTTGGAAGTAGAGACGACACGGGTCCTTCCTCTGGTCTCATCTCGTGGCATCACCACTATACGTTGTAGTTTAGATAGTTTAAAACTTCTGCATTCCTTCACAAAATTCCTTATCCAGCGGCCGATGGAATTTGTTTCGAAACGAATGCGAAAGCTCTCCATTTCAAAATTCCTAAACCAAACTGTCTCAATCTCTCAAATCTGTAATATCTAATCGGGATATAGTCATCCTAAAAGACTGATAAAGGCAACTCCTCTGTTATCTTCGCCTGGTGGTGATCGCAAAAAACTGGCCAAGCAATCTGACATAAAGCAAGTATTTCGTACATAACAATTTTTTGGAATTTCAAATGCCCATGTAGAAGGGCAGATCTGGTAGCAGGGATTTTTCGTGTAAAACAATGTTGCAATGGCCATAACAACCTATAATCAATGCTATAATTGACAAAATTCTACCAGAAACTATTACGAGTTTTCTTTAAATGGTTTACTTACATAAAACGTTCTAACTTGTAAGTTTTTATGTTATTGAATGTCTGAATAATATCCTAAACCATTAAAACGGCGCCATATAAATATAAAAATTGAAAACGAACTTATTCCAAAACCACATTGACGTGTCGTAACACTTGAATAAGTTGACCGTTCGTGAACCTTTTAAAATTGAACTGCAACCAACAATTGCAGTATTTGTGTGCAAGCAATTAGTACCGGAAGCAACAGTAACATAAGATTAACCATAAATCTGTTGAGGAAGGTTATTGCAGGTCCGAGAGTATAGTAAAATGGTAAAACTTCCGCTTTCGTGTATTATCGCCAATTAATTGCATCCCGACCACATCATGTGACTGATGTTTTTGTTAGATGCGAACAATTTGATTTTATCTGCAACTGAAATTGGGGAAAATGTGCAATCGAAAAAAGGAAATTTTAGTTGTTCTTATGTTTATTGTTTGGCACATTATCCGGAAATATATTTAAATTACAAAGCAAAACAACGGTTTTTCAGTAATTTTCTAGAGATTATTCGACTCTGATATAACATTATGAATCTATAATACCAACTGATCTTTTAGATAATGACGATTTACGTTTTTCTATATTCCTTTTCATTCATTTCATTTAATTCTTTCCAATACTTCAATAGTCTATCGTTCTATTTCGGTTCCCTTTATGCAGAAACCTTAATTGTTTGCCAAAAGGAGATGGAAGAGTTTTAATGTTGCAAATGGCACAGACACAATTAGAAGGAACAGTTCTAATGTTGCATTATAAATGGCACAGATATTGGCAATCTGAAGGCGATTTTCTCTTATTTAAAATCGAAAGTGGCTTTTTGATTTTGTTTCGCGGATACCTACCGCTGGTACCTAGAACTTTGTCAGCTCACTTTTCAAACTAAAACTTCTGAGGAATAAAATATTGAATATTAACGTGAAGGATGTCTTTAATGTTGTCCTTAAACAATCGATAACGATTTATTTTTAACTCGTAATCATCTAAAACGGAGCTCATTTAAGTGACACGTGAAACAAGTGACATTTTATGGTAGATAAAAAAACCGCGATATTATTTCATTATTCAATGTTTGGATGTTATCAGTGGTCGTTTGTTTTAAGTATGAAACGATATCTTAACAACGCATTTTTGTTTTTTGTATGAGATAAACAATTTTTTTTTTCACGTCATGATCTGTTGCTGCGAGGCGATGTAAAAGATGCTATTTCAGTATAGATACAAATTCAAACATACCTTTGGAGAATTATTTGATCTATTACCACAAAACTGTTATACAAAACTCCCAATCGGAAACGCCAATCATTGTTCGAAATATTTTTGTGATACAATCGAAATTATTTTCTCTATTGGCATTTTTTCTCCTCCCCATATAGAAATGTCTAGCCTGAGCATTTCTTTTGTTATATCTATGAATAAATGATTCATGTAGACTCTTAATTATTAATATTGTTTTATTCCTTTGATCTCAGAAGCGTTAGATTGAGCACTCGAGGCAATCAATAATCTTTTGAAGAAAGATCACTAATTTTTTGTTGTCTTATACATTCTATAGTATTAAAAATATGGATATTAAATTTATTGAACCATTTTTTAAGCATTATTTTATATTCAAATCTTCTTTGTCCTCACTGCCAAAGTTTAAATTATTTAATTCATTTGATTCTTATTTTTGACTTGTCTTAATGGAATCTTCATTGTCTAAAAAGAATATTACATTTATCGATGCTTCATACAAAAATTACTTTTATATTTTAAACTTTTGTTTCTCTGTACAGCACATCTCTAGCATAAGTTTTTGGTCTTTTACATATTGTTCCAAGCACATTTTTTTGTAGGATTTTTATTCTTTTAATCACTTCATATCTAACGCTAACCCATGCAAGTTTTTCGTAATTAAAAGTTGATTTAAATACATTTTGCGTGGACATGAATTCTCCCAATTTATAAATAGTTTAATACCAGAAATCATCCACATTGAAGAACACAAACAAATACGTCAACGTTACAACAAAATGAAATTAAACCTTGTTTCTACATCAGATAATATTTTGATTTAATGAATTGATCGAAATTAGTTATCTTAAGGTTACACTTCCATTTATCTTTTAAATGTTTCCAGTAATAAATACGGGATACGTATTATTAGTTTGTTATATAATCTTTGATTCAATGCTTCTCTGCAGCTTCTCTTTGAAACTCAATCCGACTGTAACTTTTTCTAAATTGTATGAAACGTAAATTATTTAATTTTAGCTTGAATTGAAATATACGACAAAGCATCAGAAAACCAGCATTCCTCAAATTCATTTATCATTCTATCAAATGAATTAATATTTGCTTCAATGAGATCAAGGCAAAAGTATATTAATTACCAACTGAAAAAGGCTTTTGACTCGTTTACGCTTGAATGTTTTCAGTTCGCATTTATGCTAATCGGGAAATGATATAGACCTTAACTTATCGCCTGTTAAATTATGCTGTGTTACTGGAAATTTCCTCTAGCTTGGTTACGCAAACAACATCTGCCCATTATTCGATCTTGAATGTTGTTATCTGCGTTACGATAATGCGGGAAGTTTGTGAAGTAAACAACAGTTTAATGTACAGTGTTTTATTGAGTTTTTTCGTACTTGTGTAGACTTCCATACGAAATCGTTTGTTTCTGTTGTCAAGGATGTGTCTTTGAAACGCCTACAGTGCTAGTTGAATGCTAATCGGCAAAAGTTTATACAACGTGTCTCATTTATAGCTTCGTAGCTTATATGCTAGTTGGAATGTACCAATGGAATAATTCGTAATTGAGGAAATATAAATTTTCTCTACAAAGGTCTACTGTGTTATTTTATTTTGTAATATTTGCATTTTTTGTCGTAAGGGAGGCATCAGCCACCAAACTAATATCTTGAGCTTAAGCTTGAGTTTTGGTTAAACTATACTAGATTAACAGATCCGCATTTCATTAAGTCTTGTCAGATCTGTTTCTGGCTTCAT
Source organism: Endomychus coccineus (assembly GCA_958510875.1). Lineage (NCBI taxonomy): Eukaryota > Metazoa > Arthropoda > Insecta > Coleoptera > Endomychidae > Endomychus > Endomychus coccineus. The sequence goes on from OY294069.1 coordinate 178,423,272, forward strand.
TGGATGATAGAGAGGCTCTAGAGGAGGAAGCGCTACGATCATCCTCAAAGCTTTGGGGGAACAGGAAATTCACTTCCCACAGATCATTGATTAGGAGCAGAAACAAAGGTGGTACCAAGATAGATCCTTGGGGGAGACCAGTATTGTTAGCCATTTTATCGAAGCCTAATATCTTGTTCGTCATTTAACATTATCTGCCAAAATCTGTGATCATTATGAGATCTTTACAGATGCTCTACCTTATAGCAGTTATACTATAAGATGGTACATTACAAATGTCACGTGGGATTTTCGATTGTGGCGCCATCTTTTTTATTTTTAAGGTACTTTTCACGCCAGGCCTTCATTTTTATAACTCAAGTTCACAAGTCTCGCCTATCGACTAAAATACTAGTTTAATGTGAATCAGGCTTTAAACTGATTGTCAGTGTCTTATGTTCAAATGATCGCAACGTGAATCTTATCGTATACTGTATTCGTTCACAGATTTGTACCAACTTACCGGTGAAATTTTGGGTGAAGGAGCTTACGCCAGCGTGCAGACCTGCGTAAGCGTGTACACCAATCAAGAGTTCGCCGTTAAGATCATCGACAAGGTGCCTGGCCACGCAAGAGCCAGGGTTTTTCGCGAAGTGGATACTTTCCATCATTGTCAAGGTCACCCCAATATTATTCAACTAACTGAATTTTTCGAGGACGAAGAAAAGTTTTACTTGGTTTTTGAGAAGGTACGTGTGACCGTTCTCCCATAAAACTGTGTTCCGGCTCATAACCGATGCCACCGTTTTGTGTTTTCAGATTAATGGAGGTCAGCTCTTGCGAAGAATACAAGAGTATAAATACTTTAGCGAGGCCGCCGCCTCCGAGATAGTTCGTGAAATCGCTTCCGCCCTGAGATTCATGCACGCGAAAGGAATAGCTCATCGAGATCTTAAACCGGAGAACATCCTATGCGTTCACCAGGATCGTCTGTGTCCGATCAAGATTTGCGATTTCGACCTGGGCTCGGGCATCCGTTTCCAAACCAGCGTTTCGAGTCCTTTGGCCACTCCCCAACTGTTAACACCGGTAAGTTGAAGTTATGTTTTTAATCTTTCCACATTCCCAAAAAGCGCGATCAACCAATCCATGAATGTGTAGCATTTGTTTCTTTACTACCATAGCGGATCTTGGATTTTTCTTCCGAATACGGAACAAAAAAAAAACATGGTTAGATATATCAATATATTTGAATTAAAATTTACTGCATTTCCTCGAGTGGTCAAGATTTCTTCTTGTCAACGTGTAACGTTATTTGTACATCAATTGAAGATGAAAACTTGCAATAGACATTTAAATTTTTCAAATTATGTTATTAGACACTCTTGCAGAAGATACTTTCATAAGCTTGAGTGATGCAAACGAAATAAAATATTAAATTGCGAGAGTATGGACTGTTAATGACATTCCACCAGTTTGTTATAAATTTTTTTCTTATGGACCGATTTTGATCTGTGAGGGCTCATTCGATTCGTCTAGACACCGAGATCAAAGCTTATCACCTTTGGTTCCTCGACAATTTGTTTATTTTGTTAATAAAGAATAAATAGTGGCAAACAAATTTTTAAACGCTATTTTCCATTGATTTTAAGCAGGTAGGGTGTATTTTTTAAATTTATTTGACCGATAAACAGTGTTGATGCAGTGTTTATAACAATTTGTTAACTATCAAATTGACAAAAAAATAAAAGTTTTCTAAATATTCGAGATTAGAGAGAGTCATTTTCGGATAATTAGGACCTGCTAAATGAGTTTGATGTCCATTTTTTAATTAGTTGCTGATAGCATTAGTTAATAAACAATTTGTTAGTTAACAAATTATTAAAAAAAAATTTTTTTTCTAAATATGTCAGTCATTTCGGATAATTAGGACCTGGATAAATGTTTTTTCATATCAAGGAAAGGTTATATTCCGAAATAAATTGAAAAAAAAACAGTTCCAATCATATTTGAATTGGTTTTATTTAAATTAAATTTTGTAATATATATTCATTATTCGTTCTCATCAACATCACCATATATAAGCTATTCTACAAAAGACCTAACATAACCCCCCCCCCCCCCCAAGATTGTATCATTCTAACTTTCTAGTGACAGGCAAACTCATGAGAAAGGGTTCAATTTGTAAGTTGAATATATTTTTTAACTAACAAATTGTTTATTAATTATTAATATTAATATATATATTGCAACTAATTGAAAAATTGACATCAAATTCGTGTTTAGCAGGTCCTAATTATCCGAAAACGACCTTAATGTCCAATATTTAGAAAACTTTTATTTTTGTTTCAATTTAATAATTAACAAATGGTTTATTAATCAATTATATTAGCAAGTAATTGAAACATGGACCTCAAATTCGTGTTTAGCAGGTCCTAATTATCGGAAAATGACTATAATGTCGAATATTTAGGAAATTTTGATTTTTTGTTGTTAATCAACAAATTGTTTATTTATTAACAAGTTGTTATAAGCATTGAATAAACACTATTTATCGGTCAAATAAATAAAAAAATACTCTCCACCTGCTTAAAATCAATGGAAATAGCGCTAAAAAAAATATTTATGTCACTATTTATTGTTTATTAACAAAATAAACAATTTGTTAAGGACCAAAAGTGGTAAGGTTTGATCTAGGGGTCCAGACGAATCGAAGGAGCAATCACAGATCAAAATCGGTCCATAAGAAAAAATGTTAGTTAGTCAGGTCGATTTTGGAATTCATTTACTGGACTAATGTTGCGGGCGTAAATCTTGCATATTAAAAAAAAAAGAAGGTAAATCAATTAGAGAACTTCATTTTCACTCAATTGGTTAGAGATGATTAATTAATAATAATTTTAATGAATAATAGAATCTTGTTATATTTGATCCATCCGTTTAGTTAACATCTGGGCGTTTCTTGCGAAATCTTTCGTCCCCCGCTCATACTTTGTTTCTGTAGTTGTTTATACTTTGCAGGTTGGAAGTGCCGAATTCATGGCACCGGAAGTGGTGGAAGCGTTCATCGGCGATTCGGATTCGGCGGCGTACGACAAGAGGTGCGACCTCTGGTCTTTGGGAGTGATAACCTACATTTTGCTTTGCGGTTACCCGCCGTTCTACGGGAAATGCGGCAACGACTGCGGCTGGGAGCGCGGCGACAACTGTACCGCCTGTCAAGAGCTGTTGTTCCACAGCATCCAGGACGGCTATTACGAGTTTCCGGAATCGGAATGGGATCACATTTCCGACGAGGCTAAGGACCTCATCAGTCAGCTGCTGGTGAAACGCGCGTGTAAGAGAATAAGCGCGGAACGGGTGCTGGAGCATCCGTGGATGCGTTGCGCGAGCGACGCGGCGCCGCTCGTAACGCCGAGCGTCATCAAGAAGAACAACTCGGCCAGGGAACTGTCGCAATTCGCCGAGTCCGCAATGGCTGTGAATAGAGTGGTGCAACAGCATTTCAGCATGAATTTGGACTACTTGGAAAGACCGAACGTGTACAGGAGGGGCGATAGCGCCGCCAATCCTTGTTCGGCAAGAGTTTTCGGACTCAGTCCACCCAGTGAAAGCAATCTTATGCAAAGGCGTATCAGAGGAGGCCGGTCGTGTCAGTATTTGCTGCCTACCGCCCCCGCACCTCAGGCCATCTCGAGTCCAAGTGGTTAGAATTATGTTAACACTCACTCTCAACTTTTTATTTGTACACGAATAAAAGTTTAATTTTTCAAATCTTTCGGCTATTAATTAGAATTACGAAATTGATTTAACATTCATTACTGGTTTTTTTCTTTTGTATAAGTATGTTAGGTAGGCCGTAAATGTCACGCCAGGCGATTGTTTCCGAAACGACGATTATTCTGTTGCAGGTCGGCACTGATTCTGTGTCGCTCGTAAGTAATTTTTTTGCAGTTTTGTCCACGCGCCCATGTAATTCTGTTGCAGCTCGGTACATATTCCGTATTTTACGCGCGCCTACTTGTTATTCTGTAATGGTTCGGCACCAAATCTACGATTTTGTGTCGCTCGTAAGTAATTACGTTGCAGTTCGGTACAATTTTTTTAATTTTACTCGCGCCTTGATGTAATTCTGTTGCAGTTCGGTATCGAATCTACTATTTTGTGTCGCTCGTAAGTACTTTCGTTGCAGTTCGGTGCAAATTTCGTAATTTTGTGCGCGCCTCCATATAATTCTGTTGCAGTTCGTTAGAGTTTCCGTAATTTTGTGCTCGCCTCCAAGTAATTCTGTTGCAGTTCGGCACCGAATCTACGATTTTGTGTCGCTAGTAAGTACTTTTTTTTTCAGTTCGGTACAGATTCTGTAATTCTTCGCATGCCTTCATGTAATTCTGTTGCAGTTCGTTACAGTTTCCGTAATTCTGTGCGCGCCTCCAAGTAATTATGTTGCAGTTCGGCACCGAATCTACGATTTTGTGTCGCTCGCAAGTACTTTTGTTGCAGTTTGGTACACATTTCGTAGTTTTATGCGCGCCTTGATGTAATTCTGTTGCAGCTCAGTACAGATTCTGTAATTTTACGCGCGCCTTGATGTAATTCTGTCGCAGCTCGGTACATATTCTAGAATTTTACGCGCGCCTTGATGTAATTCTGTCGCAGCTGGGTACAGATTATGTAGTTTTACGTGCGCCTTTATGTAATTCTGTTGCAGTTCGATACATACTCCATAATTTTACGCGCGCCTCGATGTTATTCTGTTGCAGTTCGGTACAAATTTGGTAATTTTGCGCGCGCGCCTCCCTTGTAATCCTGTTGAAGTTCGGTATTCATGTCATGTAATTCTGCGTCGGTTAGGAAACGAATCGACTGGATATGTGTTGGTTTTATCGGCCTAGGTTTATAAATTGCGCTTGTATTTTAATACTTTTGTATGTGTTGAGGTAGATTGAGACGCCATCAGTCTACATTGTGATAATTAATTAAGCATCTGACCGTGCAATTTAGTGCACGCTAGACTGTAGACAGCCGTACCTGTTTTAATTTGTGAGAGATACGGAACATTAAGATGTGTGGGATCTTCTCTAGGTCCCGTTATTTGTACTGACAGTCCATTTGTATTCTAAGAGTCCTATATAAGTTTCGAAATTTTTTTTAGAGATTTTTGTAATGCTCAAGGGTATTTTCCCCTTTGTATGATGTATGTGGTATCCAAACGGTAGGTGCTTTTGAACTACGGCAGCGGACTGGAACGATTTACTAACTTTAGTCGGGTATTATTCCACAATTGTAAGCTTCAGATTGACTCTGTTATTGATTTCGAGCAATAATTTAAGATTAAACAAAGGTGGGTTCATTGAATTTTTCTTTAATCAAATAGTTCATTTGCATTTGTACGAAATAGTTTTAGCAATTTTTTCCCCTATAGAATTCCAAATTTGTATTATTTGATTTCTTTTTCTTAAGGGTGAGTGTGTTTTTTTAAAGTTGAAGTCACCGGTTCTATTTTTCATGTGGAAGATAAATTTTAGAAATGAAAATATACCGAAATAACAGTCGAAAGGCGAACTGATTTTTATCCAAATTTGGTTATTAAAATATAAAATTTCACCATTTAAATTTGATTGATATGGGACCAAGAGATGATATCTTTGACAATTTGGAAAAGTATTTTGTCAAATAATACCAATAGCTTTGTAAGTATATTGACAAATTTTAATATCTTTGTAAATTGGGAAAGTATTTCACAAATATCTTTGTATATTGCAAAATTCTTAGTGAAAATCAGTATCTTTAGAAGTTGGGAAAGTATTTTTTCGTTTATTGGAAATAAGTCAGTCAAAATCGATATTTTTGTAAACTGGAAAAGTATTTGACAAAATATCTTTGTGTATTTTAAGTCAAATATCAATATCTTTGTAAATTGGGAGAAAGTATTTGACAAATATCTTCGTATATCTGTTGTATTGGGAAAGTATTTGAAAAGTATCTTTATGTATTTAAAGATTACTCGGTCAAATATCAATATCTTTGTAAATTGGGAGGAAGTATTTGACAAATATCTTCGTATGTTTCAAAAATACTCCGTGAAAATCAATATCTTTGTAAATTGGGAAAGTATTTTACAAAATATCTTCGTGTATTGGAAGATTACTCGGTCAAATATCAATATCTTTGTAAATTGGGAGAAAGTATTTGACAAATATCTTCGTATGTTTCAAAAATACTCCGTGAAAATCAATATCTTTGTAAATTGGGAAAGTATTTTACAAAATATCTTCGTGTATTGGAAGATTACTCGGTCAAATAACAATATCTTTGTAAATTGAGAAAGTATTTGGCAAATATCTTTATATGTTGTAAAATTCAATATGTTGGGAAAGTATTTGACAAAATATCTTAGTGTATTGGAAAATAATTCCGTCAACATCACTATCTTTGTAAATTGGGAAAGTATTTGACAAATATCTTTGTAAATTGGGAAAGTATTTGACAAATATCTTTGTAAATTGGGAAAGTATTTGACAAATATCTTTGTGTATTGGGAAATAAGTCAGTCAAAATCACTATCTTTGTAAATTGGGAAAGTATTTGAGAAGTACCTTCATATTTTGCAAAATTACTCTGTGAAAATCAATATCTATGTAATTTAGGAACGTGTTTGACAAATATATCTTTGTAAATTGGGAAAGTATTTTGACAAAATATTGAAATATTCACTTAGTCAAATATCAATTTCTTTGTAAATTGAAAAAGCATTTTGTCAAATAATACCTCTTTGAATTGGAAAAGCAGTGTCAAATAAATTCTCCGAGACTCGGAAAAGTATGTTGACATTTTTTTTCTTCAATCCGTTCGAAAGTAACTACTAGGCAGTACTATCAGTTAGTTTCATTGATAATACCGATTATTTTAATGATTGTCGGTAATTTTCGAAAATATGCTAATACTTTCGATTTCCTGTAGAAATAATGGTAGTTTTCATATTTGTGTAGAATTGAAAAGTACAAATTTAGATTTAATAACTGTAAAACATCTATTCTAGTTGAAAAACTGAGAAAACCTAAGTGTTTAATCGTGTAGAGGCAGTTAAAATCGAAAAAGTAAATCGTTGCAAGTTTTCTGTTATGGTTTTCTTCCAACACTCAGGGTGAAAAGTAAATAGATAACGATGCGATGATAACTTAGGACTCGCGTTGCCAAGCGTGTATGTGTTGATTGAATGAATTGTGATGTATGATTTCTAAATCTTAGATCAGAAAAAAAGTACTCTTTTCTAGACTTATTGATTAAGGCATTTATTACCGAACCACAAGTCTGTATCACTTTATACCAAAAAAGAAAGATAAAATACAAAACAAAAATAACTTGAACTGTTGTATTTCACTAAATTATCATGAGTGCCATTTCATGTTACTTTGTAATCGATTCTGCATGATTGTTTTGTAAATTTTTCATACCGGTTTCGATTATAATTTGTATTTACAGAAATATATTGTTGATTATAATGATGTTTTTTTCTTTTCTATTTTAAGCAATCTAGCATTGAGTAATTTATAGATAGAAATTTATGTACCAAGCGTGCTTTAATTTCGTATAACAATAAATACCGATTTTTCTACAACTTGCTTTGATTTTTCCCCAACCTCATTTCTTTCCTTTTTTAAACAGCAGCCACAACGGCTACTTATAGAGCAGCGTTCAAGTTTTACTGTTATCGACTTTGGGAAGAGAAGAAGGTCACACTGAGCTCTGAAGAAGCGAACAATAAAGTCGCGAAACGTAAGCAAAGACGTTGAACATTGTTTTTTATGTCCAATACCCAACAATCTTATAAATCGTGCGGAGCTCGAACAAGAGATGTTGATACTTCATTTTTCTTCCTCTTTCAAGACCTTGTTCTTCTCAGCAGAGAATTCGATGACATACTCACATTCATAGTCATGATTTTTGTTTATCGAGGAGGACAACGCAACGTCAGGCCTACTTGCTTGTATGGATCTGACGGTCGGAAACCGTAAGGCCGTATTATGGCGATGTGGGCGTACGCCTAGACTGCCTTTGGCGGTTATGCCGACATCTCAGGCGCCTTTCGACAGCCCCTGCAGCTGTCATCAGGAACCTGCACACCCATCACGTTGCGGCGATAGGCCAAGGTGTTGATGACGCCATCTTGACAAGCTGCGGTACATCTCTTCGTCTCGGATGGTCTTATTTCTAATATATTTTCTGTTTCTACGATCATAAATTTGACTCGCAGAAGCACGATAACTTGAAATTTTTCTTGTACAGAAGTGTCGTGAAGCGAAAATTTGTGCCAACAAAAGGAAGGGAAGTTGGCGATCGACTGATCAAAAGTTTTTATCGAAATAAGCGCCGCTGAAATTATTATGACATTTAACAACTGACTTTATCACATTTGACTTAAACTGTAGTTGTTAATGACCGGCAATATGACGTTCGTCAGCAGAGAGCAACAGGAGACCTCTTCTATTGAAACATATGGGGAATCTCTAGCTGTAGTAACGTATACTCCAAAGCATTTGACCGAGTCTGGCAGCAAAGCCTTCTTGGGAAACTTTCGTCATATGGTTTGCCGCCTCAACTTTATCGAGTTTTCTCCCAGTTAGTTCACTCCATGTGGTGATTGACGGAGTATCCTCTGATACAATGGCTATCAAAGCTGGTGTTCCACAGGGATTTGTCTTGGCACTAACTTTGTTTCTGCTCCATATCAACGATCTGCTGGAAGTGACCACTTGTCCCGTCCACAGTTTTGCTGATGATGGTACACTTCATTTCGCTTTCTCATCTAGAGCCCATATACCATCCATTGAAACCAGAGAAGCGAAACAGACACAGGTTGACGCAATTAATGGAGATCTGATAATCTAGTAGTTTAATGCAACCAAAACTCAAGCATGCGTCTTCTTCAGGAAAGCGGATCCTACAATCCCCAACTTGATGTCAGGTATAATTATTCCTATGAAGTCTTCTGTTTCCATGCTCGGGATCACCACCAACAGCAACCTATCATGGGAGGCATTGTGAAAAGCGCTTCACAAAAACTTGGTTTTCTATTCCGTGTCAAGGCTACTTTACATCCCAGCAGCTCTTCATAATCTACAAAGCACATATTCGACAAGTCCTGGAGTACTGTTCATAGTTCATAGGCTCTCAAACATACGCTGAAGCTCTTGGATTCTATCCAGAAGAGAGCTATTCGTTTGATTGATGATGTCACACTTTCGAGTTCATTAATCTCTCTAGAACATCGTAGATCCCTTTCTATACATATTTCCATGGTCGGTGTTCATCAGAAATCTCGTTTCCAGATAAGCGGACTAGACGAGCTCAAACAAGTCACCACTTCACTGTTAAACTCGAGACCTGCCGAACTTCTTCCTGCCAGACTTAATTTTTTTATGGAACAGCGAAGTTGTGGAAGTCTTTACTTAGTGAGATCTCTCCCTATGCCTATAACCTCCAAACCTTTAAGAAAAATAAGAATGCCCATCTCCTCTCCCTACATTCCACTGCTGGCCAGTGGCGGCTCGTGAACTTTTTAAGAGAGGAGGCTGGACATAAAACGTTTTTGTAAAAATATACTATATTCAGCCAATTAATTTGAGCTTTGCACAGCGACCGTACCAGCTACTCCAGTGACAAAATTAATTGTTGCCCAGCAAGAACCAAAGTGGAGGTGTAGAGTTTCTCTTGGCAAAATTTTTTTTTATTAGTTTGTTTTTTTTTTTTTGGATTTTTGATATTTTTTCTTTTTTTTGAAATTTTTCATATTTTGCTTTTTTTTATTAATTTTATTAACTTTTTTTATATATTAACGGAATTTTACGGTCTTTAGTTTGCGAAAAATGATCAATAATATTATCATAAAATGTATCATTTTTGTTTTGTGTTTTACTAAATCTTTTTCAATAGATATCAAACTAACATTGTATAAACGATTTTGGTCCATTGTATTTCGCATGTAAGTTTTAATTCGTTTGAGAGTAGAATATGATCTCTCCACCGATGCCGACGTGACAGGAATGGTGACTGTCAAACAGAGTAGTTTATAAAACTGATGTAAAACTTGTTGCAAATCATCGTCTATCATATATTTTATCATATTGGCCTGAATGTCGTACTGGTCTAAAATATCTTTACCCGAGTATATAACGCATAATTCATTGTTCAGTGTTATTTTATCAAAAAAATTATATTTTAGATCTAAGTTATCTGAAAGTGTATTGAGAAACTCTTTTGAAAAAGATTCGAAAAATCTTCTATTCGTCAAATCGAAAAACTTCAATTCATGTAAATCGGAAAATCGAATCTCAAAATTTGACCTTTAATAGTATCTACAATTTCATAAAAAAGTTGTTTATAATGTAGTTTCTTGTCTACCAAATTATATGTTTTCCTCATTTTCACGGGAGAAGCCTCATCAGTTGAATAATTTTCAAATAAAATATTAAAATGAAATTCTGTATAACGGAAACTTGAAATTTTATCAATGAGATGTTATCTAAAAGTATATTGGGAAACTCTTTTGAAAAAGATTCGAAAAATCTTCTATTCGTCAAGTCGAAAAACTTCAATTCATGTAAATCGGAAAATCGAATCTCAATTTGACCTTTAATATTATCTATAATTTCATAAAAATGTAGTTTCTTGTCTACCAAATTATATGTTTTCCTCCTTTGACAATATTCTGTTTACCGGTTAATTTAAACTTAATACTCGATGTAATATGTTCCTGTGATTTTTCATGTCTGTCTAGACCACCGAGCTAAATTTTTCAAATCATCATAACCCGAGTGCCCCCAACATGAAGTTGTATCAGATGTAAATAGCAAGCAATACCAGCAATATAATTTATTGTGTACCTCAGATCCCGTTAACTATAAATATTTTTATAATTATCAGTATTAAATGATCGATTTTGAAACTTACCTGTCATTAGTAATCCTTTCAAATCCGGTAAAGGCCGTTTATTTAAAAATGTCATATGTTAATCCACTAAATGGATTTTCTAAAAAGCCAGCAACTAAATTACTACTACGACTACCACTCAATTTAACGTTTAATAATTAACCGAACAGACAAATTTTAATCTAACCTTACTTCGCGTCTCGTGGCATGACTCAATAAGAAGCACTGACACAGCACGTGTCCCAGCAAGTATCGTATTTCATACGACTGACCGACGGCGAACGAGCGGCTAGCCTTCAGAGAACGTTGCAATTCTAGTGTTTCACTGATTTAGATCAATTGGACTGGTTGGAAAAACGGCAACTGTGTTGAGCGCACGTGTTTAGCGTTTGAGATATATAGAGAATCTAGCCTCTGGGCACTGTTGCCAGATTGAAAATAACTACTCAGAACGGGGAATTAATTGTAAAATTTAAAGAATTATCAGAGAAACAGGAAATAAAATGGAGAATGATCATTGGTGAGGAGGCTGAGCCTCCTTAGCCTCCTTCGAGGAGCCGCCACTGCTGCTGGCTCACACGATGTTCTTCGAACATTATAGGTGTCCCTCTCGTGTAGTCAATAAAAAAACTCATGAAAGTGAGGTTAGGAAATATGGGATATCGGACAAAAGTTGAATTATTTCTAACTTCAGAAACTGCCGTCGCACTCGCTAAAGCGGGAGCGGAAAAACCACTGATTGGACCAGAGCCAACCTGTGACATTTCTCATGACACAGCGAAATCTGTAATCCAAAAATGGCTCGAGATAGAGCACCGTGCCTATTGGAGGGAATTGTCCCGTATGTCGCACTCCAAGCGACTGATGGGAGATCTCCAGCAGCAACGAGTGAAAAATCTGCTGACGTTCAGCAGACAAGAAGTACGGAATCTTGTTGCATTCTTGATCGGACACGCCCCATGCAACAAACACCTCTGCACGATGGGTCTGGTAGATTGGTTGCGGCGTGGAAGATGAGACACCTATGCATGTGCTGTGTCAGTGAACGGCATACGCGGTTGGTCGTCGGACATACCTCGGAGACGATAAAACAACACCCGAGGAAATCAGAAGTATCCCTTATATCAGGCTACTGAAATTCACAGAATACACCGGACTGATGAGGAGGTAGTAACATGTGAGGGCACAATAGGACTATGATGACCGCAGTGCTGTGGGGCTCCCCTTAGGAAGGAGAACCAACCTCACGGAGGAGGGGTTTTGGTCGGTAGGAATCGGGAGCACGGGCACCCGAGGCGTAAATGCAAGGCTTCCCATCCTTTACGCAAAAAAAAAAAACTTCCTCCGACATCAGCTTCCAGCTCCATACTTACATTTCAAATAATTCCATCCAATTGAAACATTTTCGGACTTCATCATCGTTGGAAATAAAATGCATGAGAATCCTTCGTTAACCAGGATACAACTATCCGTTTATTATTCACCTTTTTTTTCAGCATTTCCGCGATATTAATAATTATTAATCAATTAATACTCACCTCATATCGAATTCGAAACTTTCGTAATTCACAAATAAAACAAATCACAATTTATATCAAAAATTTTATTAAATAAATAAAAAAGAAGAGAAAAATAATTTGTTCTAACTTGAAAATTTCACAATCGCGTGTTTCAATATTAATCTATCTTAATGGCAGTACTGTACAATACTATTTTAAATCGAGAATCACAATTTTATAGAATACAGGAACATTATATATACAATTACAGAAGATTTTCAATCCCGCACCCTCATGTTCCATATACTTGATCTTCTCAATCCCACTGTTGGCCTAGCAATTGAACTAAATTTGAACTTGTTTATATTAACCCGCGATCCTAAACCCTCTTGCACATAATTCAGCTCGTTCTCGTGAATGTAACCCCCGTGTACGTCCAGATAACACAGCGAAGCCATTTTCTTCAAAGCCCTAAACGTCATCAATATTAGTAACCTTTAAAAGAGTTCACACTGTGGATATATTATAACACTATTGATAAGAAATAATCACCCTTAACCACTAAAAATACCCTTAAAGTACTGAGGACCTTTCGGCCCAAGTAGCCATCATCAGAGTTAACTTAATTATAAATCAAAATGTGTTTAAATACTATTTTGAGGATAATAATGCAAACATGGGTTACTCTCAGCTGAAGATGAAGATAAATCGGAATTTAATAAACTGCTTTTTCGTTTATACATTCTCATCCCCTCTAAGTTACCTAGATATTTGTTCGTATAGTCCAGTTCCTCTATAATTTTGTTTGACGTTATGGGTTCAATTTTTTACGTTCCTCAATTTTGGTTTTGGGCGCGCTGATCACGGATATATGTCTGGGCCCTATGCTACTCGAGTTATTGGCCATTTTTTGGGTCAAAATTACCCCGAATTTGATGTTCAATTTTTAGAAAAACTGAGTTCCACTGGATCATTTTATGACAGAAAAAGTTGTAAAAAACCAAAATGAGTGAAATGACGCCAATTAGAAGTTAATAATAATGTAAGGGGCCTAATATAGGGCACAAAAAGGGCGATTTTTGAGCAAAAGCAAACGTTTGTTCAATTGTTAATGATAATATGACTGTTTGTCGTATCAACTAATGCTTAACATGCCTTGATAGTATTTTGTGCTTACTTTAATATGAGTTTTTCATTTGTTCGATATTTGCAAAGGAGGCGCCGCAATCGCTCTTTGCGTAAAAATCGTAATTTTGCTATTAAAAATTAACCTTTTGACTCAAAACAAAATTCAAACGAAATATATTGGCGGCTTTCACCCATGAACCAAAATCCAACAACTTTGGTTTATATCAGCCGATTTGAGACTATTTTGAAAAAAAGGAACATCGAAAAATGAGAAATTTTTAGGTTAGAAAGTTCAGATCAGAAAAATAATTCATAGTTAAATAGCTGAAACATTTACGCAAATTTTGATATCAAGCACGATCTTCTAGGTTGCGGGAATCCCGGGAAAACTCATGATAAGCCTTTTGGGCACTACCGGGCCCAATTTTGGGTCTTTCGTTTTACAACTTGGTTCAGACTATAGATGCCTCTTGTGGCTATCTCAATATATCATTCTCCCCGCTTCAGCGTTTGATAGTCACACAAAAAAAATCAATTAAAAATTCCAATTCTTAATTATCACAGATAATGTACCCTAGCTTTAACCCGGGTTCGATTCCACCCTGGCGACTTTTATTATTACTTTTTTTTGATAATTATGATACGAAATCATAATAATTTTAATAACAATAATTATTATTTAATAAATCAATATTAAAATTAATTAATTAACAAATTAAATGCAGGGTTCGAGGCAGGTTTCAAATACATATAATTTTGTTTGAAAAAAAAAACGTGGTCTTCATCTCTGACTTGCTAGAAATTCTATATTACATATAATATCAGAGGAGAGGAAGCAGATGTTTCTTTATCAAAAAAGTGGAGGCTGTTTCTACACAAACACATACAGGTTGTCCTCAAACTGCGTGGCTAAAATAAAACAGAAGATTCTCTGATTCGAAAAAAATTTGATGAGCCTTTTTACTTTTGCCTCAACTGTCTTGTTTAGCCGGTAGAGGGCTTCAAAGTTGCAAAAATAATTTTGTTTTTTGGGTATAACTTGAGAACGTGATGGAGGACTTTTACAATATTTGGCAGGTGAGTTACTGTCAATAATAGCCGTTTTTGAGAGCGGAGCATAGAGCCTTAAAGACCATAGAAATGGCTCAAACTTGAGGATGTAACGGGAAAAGTGTCCAGAACTTTTTTGTGGTCGATGTAATTCACTCTATATTTTTTATGTAGATAGCTTATCTAATTTGAAAACTTTTCTTACTCTTAGAAAATTTTGATAAAATCAACGGATTAGCTTGAAAAAAATAATTTTCGAGTCTCTGCAATTTTGGCTTACTAATTTTACTTGATTAAAATACCTTAGTTGCCTTTGCTTTTCTAATGTCATTTTGGCATTTGGAGAATTTATTCTCAAAACTGTCAGTTTTTACTTTGCTTTCCGTAAAAATTTTATAAAATTATGGCTCAAAATTTCACTAACACTGAAATGGTTAATATCTCGGTAAAACACGAATAATAAAAACAATAGAAATGGGGAAACGATGTGATTATTTAGGAAAAACAAATGCTAAATTAAAAGAAACAACAAAACTTTTTGGGAAATCGATAAGGCATCAATTGTTCGAAATGTTGCCCATTTTCCTGAATACACAAATTAATTCGTTTCAAGAAATTGGATTGAACTCTGGCTAGTACTTCAGGATCATTCTTCAATAAATCCGCTTCATGATTAATTCGTTGCAACAATTCCTCTCGTGTGTTTACTGGAGCTGCATAAACTTTCGACTTCAAAGCGCCCCATAGAAAGAAGTCGCAGGGCGTCAAATCAGGGGAGCGGGCCGGCCAGTTCACTGGTGCATCGTGTCCTCTACCTATCCAGCGATCTGGATATTCCGCATTCAAATGTTGCCTCACAGCTAATGTGAAATGAGGAGGTGCACCATCATGGATAAACCAGGCCACGACGAATGTGTAAGGGCAAGTCTTCCAACAGTTCAAGTAGCCTTTGTTCCAAAAAGTTCAAGTAGTTCTTTCTCCCCGTTCAATCGATCGGGTATAACGGTAGGGCCAATAATAAAGTTATCCACAATTCCAACCCAAACATTGATTTTAGTTTGATTCTGAAAATACGTAACTTCCGTTTCATGAGGATTTTCATCAGCATAGAAATGTTCATTATGGAGGTTAAAAAGACCACATCTCGTGAAAGTATCTTCGTCCGTGAACAGAATTCTTCTACAAAAATTGGGGTTTGCGTTTTGTCTTTGGACAATAAGCCGACAGAAATCTAGCCGATGACCTGGATCCATGGGCAATAAGTCTTGAACTGTTTTAATATGATAGGGATACAACAGTTCTTCTTTCAGTACATTCTGAACTAATGATTTTGAGGCTCCAATACGAAGTCCCAAACGTAGTGAGCTTATCCCAGGTTCAGTTTCAACCGCTTCCAGTATCGCTTCTTCGAGCTCTAACGTCCTTCTTGTCCGTCTGCGTCCAGTTTCTCTGCGATTTGCTTCAAATTTGCCAGTTTCGCGAAGGTTTGCCGATTTGGAATTCTGCGATGCGGATATCTTTCCCTTCTCCGGCCATTGCAACGACAAAGACCATAAATCAATAACATATCAACCATTTCAGTGTTAGTGAAATTTTGAGCCATAATTTTATAAAATTTTTACGGAAAGAAAAGTAAAAACTGACAATTTTGAGAATAAATTCTTCAAATGCCAAAATGACATTAGAAAAGCAAAGGCAACTAAAGTATTTTAATCAAGTAAAATTAGTGAGCCAAAATAGCAGACACTCGAAAATTAATTTTTTCAAGCTAATCCGTTGATTTTATCAAAATTTTCTAAGAGTAAGAAAAGTTTTCAAATTAGATAAGCTATCTAAATAAAAAATATCGAGTGAATTACATTGACCACAAAAAAGTTCTGGACACTTTTCCCGTTACATCCTCAAGTTTGAACCATTCCTATGGTCTCTAAGGCTCTGTGCTCCACTCTCAAAAATGGCCATTATTGACAGTAACTCACGTGCTAAATATTGTAAAAGTTCTTCATCACGTTCTCAAGTTATACCGAAAAAACAAAATTATTTTTGCAATTTTGAAGCCCTCTACCGGGTAAACAAGACACTTGAGGCAAAAGTAAAAAGGCTCATCAACTTTTTTTCGAATCAAAGAATCTTCGGTTTTATTTTGGCCACGCAGTTCGAGGACACCCTGTATAATACATACAAAGACGATGCGCGTGAACACTGATGAGTGCGACAGAGTAAATGATACTCACAAACAGTTTCGTGATCTATCGGAACGGTTTTTTCTCTTCATCTCAGTTTGATCTGCGACGCTTATGGATCATATGATAAATTGTACGTTGCTTGTTTGAAAAAGAAATAATTATAACGAATTTTTCGAGATTTCATCATTAAAAAATCATCCAAACTTTCAGTGCTTTTGATTACAGTTAAATTATAATTATAATATATGTTAGTTTAAAAAAAAGTCTCCCGAGTGGGATCGAACCCGGGTCAATGCTAGTGTACATTTTCAGTTGATTATTTGGACCCAAAAAATGGTCAATAACTTGAGTAGCATAGGGCTCAGATATTTTTAATGTCCATATTCGTGATCAGAGCACCCAAAAACACGGGGATTGACCGAAATTAAGGAACGTAAAAATTCGAACTCTACAAATTACAGAGGGACTGGACTAGTACTGTGTTTTAAAAGTGATCAACTTGAGAAATGGTGTGACCTGTATTCAAAATATGTTCGGCTAACGCTGATGTTTTACCATTATCATTTGAATACAGGTCACACCATTTCTCAAGAAAGTTTTAAACCACACTACAGACAAATACATTATTATTCACAAATAATATTTAAACAGGCATAGTTTGATTCATAATTTAGTTCACTCTGATGATGGTCACTTGGTAGCCGAAAGATCATCAGTACTTGAATAGTATTTTTAGTGAATAAGGGTGATTATTTCTTATCTATAGTGTCATGAATATTATTCGAGTGCAACCATAAACTTGCGAACTTACAAAATCGAACGATGATCGATCATGTAACACCTTGAGAGCGCCAAAAAATTCAGTTCATCTAAAACCGTTAGTTGTTTCACGGCCTCACCAGTCAAGGCCGTACAGTCTGACAAGTCCAGTTCTCTGAGGTTTGGACAACTAGATACGAGAGAGGCGATATCTAAAATCGTAAAACATTAGCAATAACAAATATTGAATTACGATTAATTCGTTAATTTAATAATTGAATTGCAATTTCAAACTTAATAGGTTCCTTTTCGAATAGTTAGATTTGTTTCAGATAAAAGTAAAAAAATGAATGTAGGGGGCCCAGATAGCTCAGTGGTACATCTTCTAATCGCTGTGGCTGCCGGTCGCGGGTTCGAATCCGGCGACTGCGGAATTTTTCCGAGACTGCCCTGGTTGCAGGATCGAGCCTACCACACGAGGTGGTGTTTGGCGAGTATATCTAAGGTGATTAAATTCGGACTCTGGGACTCGCACACTACCTTATGGGATGTGTCAGGCCCATAAAGGGTTTCAACCACCTCCCAACAAAAAAAAACATGAATGTATAAGTACCAAGCAAATGATACAAATAAACATTTTAGTTTAGAAACATTATCATCATATCGTTGACTTTGAACATATTGAAGAATATGGGAAATCTATAGTCATATTTACTTAAAGTGAACAGTTTATCGCAGTTTGACCAATTAAGATTATTTATTTAGTACATATAAATTCGTCCATGTATTCAAAATGAACTTAATACGATCGAAATTGCAATCACGCTTATTAAATAAATTCAGTAATTGTAAACGAAGTAAACTTTATAGTTTTATGGTTAGGAATACAAATAACACTTTTGCGCACAATAGGCAAGATCACTATCCTCCGAAATCAGTTTAATATTCATTGGAGCTCTACGATTGGTTCGGGTACTTATGACGTCAGTTTTACGCGCGCAATCCGGGGTGTTTGAATTACATTACTTCAGGAATTTATTTTGGACAAACTACTTCGAATGAAAAAGCCCCGACAACTCTTCCCATTACCCTGAATTGCACGGTATTTTTTTCCAAAAATTAGTGTTCTCGCCTATTATTATCAGAAAATCTTTCGTATTTTACTCACGTCCATCTGCGATAAATTTTCTACATCCAGACAGATTCAACCTGTCCAACGTTGAAGGTAAATTATCGCACAAATACGCTATACTAGCTGCATTCAAATAAGTCCATGAAATATTCAATTCTCTTATTCTGAAATATAAACGACGATTAGAAACGAAGGGCGGCTAATAGTCTGGGAGCCAGAGCGATATTGATGGTCTGAACATTAGAGGACGGTTCAACGACCAATTCATCGCACAGACCGAATTTTCGCCGGCAGCTAGATCTCGAGATACAGCCTCCGCAGATTGTTTATTTTTAGACTGGAGGTTTACCCTTTTCAAGTTGCGATTACCTGAAAAGCATGCCATCCTTATAAACTTCCACCATGTGCCATAATTTTTATCGTATCCGTTTATCAGGCTGACCAGTTGAAATTGAACCGAAAATGGACTGCAAGTTAACCCTCCCAAAAGGAGGAAAATGTTCATTGGTGTTGGCAATTGTTAAGATACCCTATGCCATCAAAAGTTATCGGTCTATTTCCGAGTAATTAGCCATTATTTGGACCAACGTTTTTTTTCTCATTTTGTGGCTAAACCTTGCGGATTACAAGGTAGCATGATGGCACCATGTTAAATAACTTCATTGGAGGTTAAAAAAAGATTTAAAATTATTGCCAGCACTCCTTGCCTTTTTCAAACCCCCTAAAATTTGCGGAGGCTGTGTCTCGAGATATAGCAACCGGCGAAAATTCGGTCTGTGAGATGAATTGGTCATTGAACCGTCCTCTAACAATAACCCATAGAGCCATCGGGTTAATGTTCAGACCATCAATATCGCTCTGGCTCCTAGACTATAAAGTTCGCTACGATTTGCATAATAACTACATGTTTTCCAATAGCATATATTATACCGAGATATCAAAAATTATCTTGATCAAGGGTGGTTGTGGAATCTAAAACGTGTGTCTTACTTTACGTTTGAAATAATTATGTCACTGTCACACTGACATCATCAATAACCTACAAATTTCATACCTATTTATTTATATTTCAGCGCAATGACTTAACAGATTCTGACACAACAAAACATATTCAAAAATTGAAAGTTCACGTTTTACATTCCACAACCACCCTTGACCAGAATTAATTTGTAGTTAATTATTGTTTTACAACTGAAATAAATAGGTATGAAATTAGTAGGTTATTGATGATGTCAGTGTTACAGTGACATAATTATTTCAAACGTAAAGTAAGACACACGTTTTAGATTCCACAACCACCCTTGATCAAGATAATTTTTGTTATCCCGGTATATTATACCCTTTGCATTGCTTTCACTTTTAACATTCTCTCAAAAACAATAATGCATGATGTAAGAGGTCTGCTCGAAAATTTTTCGAGTCGATTGGACTTCGAAACCTTTTGGTTTCCTTTCGTAAGTACTGTTTTCAAATCATGCGTCCAATTCCCTGAATCATATCGTAACATCTCTTACCTCTTTCAACAGCGATTCCAATTTGGGAAACATGAAAAAAGTATGACCAGAAAAATAAACAAAACGTACACTTTTTAGCAAGACACATATAAAGCAGAGTATCAAAAGCAAAAATACGGAAAATGTTGGAAAAATTACATTAACGACTTGAATCCTTCATAAAATTTTTGTTTTTATATTTTATTGTGTTGGATTTTATCTATTGTAGATCGTCTTATTATTTTATCTATGTTAGATTGTTGTTATATAAAATCTTATATCTCTCGTAATATTGTTATTGAATTTTTTGATTTCAAAAAAGGAAAAAAATATATACAGAATGGTGAAAAATCGCTAAATTGTCAAGACATATACCTTCAAAAATTTTGGAAACATCACGTAGCACTTTTTATTCGGTAATCTGACATTTAAACAATCTGTCGAACGCGGAAAATGTTGAATTCTCGCTTCAACATCAATCTGTCAAGTTTCATAAATTTCACATTTGCAACGCTGGTGCTTTTGTGAACCAAAAAATCGGCGAACAAAACAGACTACCAACTCCAAAAAACCATAATACAAGCAATGAAACAACCAATCTTAATGAAGGCTATCAATTAGATAATACTAAATGCAGTGCTACCAACCACACGTTTTTACGATGCTCCGTTGTCTCAAAAGTTCGGTTATTTATTGATCGAACCTCGTATATCGAGAATTACACGCCATCAGTTTATTTCAACGCTGAAATACAATGTCAAGTATTTTTTGACTTTAAGACACAATAGATAATTTTTGTATCAAACAAATTACGCCGAGGAACGATGTTTTGGAAAATCTAGTTTTATTTCAATTCAATTAAAATAATATACGCTTGCTTGGTTATTTATTGATCGAACCTCGTATATCGAAAATTGCACGTCATTAGTTTATTTCAACGCTGAAATACAAAGTCTAGTATTTTTTGACTTTAAGTCACAATAGATACTTTTTTTATCAAACAAATTACGCCGAAGAACGATGTTTTGGAAAATCTAGTTTTATTTCAATTCAATTAAAATAATATACGCTTGCTTGGTTATTTATTGATCGAACCTCGTGTATCGAAAATTGCACGTCATTAGTTTATTTCAACGCTGAAATACAAAGTCTAGTATTTTTTGACTTTAAGACACAATAGATAATTTTTTTATCAAACAAATTACGCCGAGGAACGATGTTTTGGAAAATCTAGTTTTATTTCAATTCAATTAAAATAATATACGCTTGCTTGGTTATTTATTGATCGAACCTCGTGTATCGAAAATTGCACGTCATTAGTTTATTTCAACGCTGAAATACAAAGTCTAGTATTTTTTGACTTTAAGTCACAATAGATACTTTTTTTATCAAACAAATTACGCCGAGGAACGATGTTTTGGAAAATCTAGTTTTATTTCAATTCAATTAAAATAATATACGCTTGCTTGGTTATTTATTGATCGAACCTCGTGTATCGAAAATTGCACGTCATTAGTTTATTTCAACGCTGAAATACAAAGTCTAGTATTTTTTGACTTTAAGTCACAATAGATACTTTTTTTATCAAACAAATTACGCCGAGGAACGATGTTTTGGAAAATCTAGTTTTATTTCAATTCAATTAAAATGATATACGCTTGCTTGGTTATTTATTGATCGAACCTCGTGTATCGAAAATTGCACGTCATTAGTTTATTTCAACGTTGAAATACAAAGTCTAGTATTTTTTGAGTTTAAGTCTCAATAGATACTTTTTTTATCAAACAAATTACGCCGAGGAACGATGTTTTGGAAAATCTAGTTTTATTTCAATTCAATTAAAATAATATACGCTTGCTTTGTTATTTATTGTTCGAACCTCGTGTATCGAAAATTGCACGTCATTAGTTTATTTCAACGCTGAAATACAAAGTCTAGTATTTTTTGACTTTAAGACACAATAGATAATTTTTGTATCAAACAAATTACGCCGAGGAACGATGTTTTGGAAAATCTAGTTTTATTTCAATTCAATTAAAATAATATACGCTTGCTTGGTTATTTATTGATCGAACCTCGTGTATCGAAAATTGCACGTCATTAGTTTATTTCAACTTTAAAATACAAAGTCTAGTATTTTTTGACTTTAAGTCAAAATAGATACTTTTTTATCAAACAAATTACGCCGAGGAACGATGTTTTGGAAAATCTAGTTTTATTTCAATTCAATTAAAATAATATACGCTTGCTTGGTTATTTATTGATCGAACCTCGTATATCGAAAATTGCACGTCATCAGTTTATTTCAACGCTGAAATACAAAGTATAGTATTTTTTGACTTTAAGTCAAAATAGATAATTTTTTTATCAAACAAATTACGCCGAGGAACGATGTTTTGGAAAATCTAGTTTTATTTCAATTCAATGAAAATAATATACGCTTGCTTGGTTATTTATTGATCGAACCTCGTATATCGAAAATTGCACGTCATTAGATTATTTCAACGCTGAAATACAATGTCAAGTATTTTTTGACTTTAAGACACAACAGATCATTTTTTTATCAACGAAATTACGGCGAGGAAAGATGTTTTCGAAAATCCATTTTTATTTAAATTTCATGAAAATAATATACGCTTGCTCCAAATAAAACAGATCACTTTGCATTATTTTCAGGCATGAGACATTAGATTTAAAACAAAATGTGTCAATAAAAAGACCAATCAACCATAGTTACGTTTTCACAAAAGATAAAGCGATTATACTGGCAACCAATAAACAGTAACAAGGATCAGCCTAAACAATTTTGCCACATTACTCATACAAATATAATAATAGAAACTTACTTTCGACAATTCGTTAATAAATATCTGAGTCCTTCTTCCATGATGCCTGTGGTCATAGCGAAATTTATAACTTCTATATCCTTATTGGCAGACAAAGCAATCAACACTTCGTCGGAAACAGGTACATTTTCTAAACTAAGTTTTTTGAGTCTTCGACATTTATTGAATAGCGTTTCTAGGCTTGCCGTCGAAATAAATGCCATACTCAGATCTAAGAAAAGAAGGCGACACTTGAAGTCAGATGCATAAATGGGCTGGTAGGATAAAATTGGAGGGTCTATTATCTAAAATACAATGAACATGTATTAAAACTATAATTCACTTTTATCAAAAACACTGTTGCAATATGTGAAATATAAAAAGTTCCAGGTCTAGAAACAGATTTCAATAAGGTTACCTCTGATCTGGAAAGTCTTAAAATTATCACTTGTTTGCTCAACAATTTCCCCAATACTCCAGGGCTTAATTTTCTATTGGACACATCCATTCTTGTCCATAAACTTTCGTCTTGTATCAACCTATTAAATCTACTGCAAGTCAGACCTACATGAGCCAAATGTCTCTTGGGAATCCAGTGAAAAATTTGCAATATTACTTCATCTGATAACATACCAAAATGATCTACAACTCAATTTAGTTAGTTAAAGTAAATATAATATAGCGGGCGACGCTGCCGGTCAACCTAACTTACCTATTTTTGATAAAGCTTGAAGAACTGGCTGTTTAGTTAAAACATCTTTCCATTCTCCTATATCTAACTTTGCTAATGTGTCTCTACTTAATGTAGATTCCAGTATAGTTATCTGAGAATTCAAGAAAACGGTTTGGATATTTAATGTTCAAAATAGAGAAGATTTCACTTCTACACCTACCTGTCTTTCTTTCGTATTGGGGCTCATTGAGTGACATGATACATCAATGAAGTCTGGTCTGTTTTTCTTGAAGATTGTGTCATCTTCAACAGGTACATCAGAATCGCAGTCCAATCTTCCCACACCATGGTCAATGACTTCGTCCAGCTCAATTTCATGATTCAAACTCCAATGTGGTAAATTTTCGCTATCATATCTTGCACGTTTTCTAAAACGTAAAGCGCGGCAATAATTTCGAAGCGATTTAATAAACGTGAGAAGTTTCTTACCGCGTTGGGGATCTTTCAATGTTTATATCAACAGGTTGAAGGACATTTTGAGAAGTCATCGCTGACATTCTAGTCCATATAAATAAATTTCCTTCTATTCCTATTATACTGTGAACTGCAAATCAGCAACAATCGAACAACATAAAGTCACATGTAGTTAGTGTTATTTGACATGGGGATTTTCTTACTTATCATGTGGCAATATAAATTGAATCTTGAACAAAACACAGAAGTTAAATATTATTGATGGTTCTACCATCGAGGTGAAGAAATTTCGTACAGTGTTTGCCACTACCCAATGCTCCGACCTAACAAACTCGATTTTTTCACCAATTTCGGCAACGACATTCAAATTGCTATTGAATATTGACATGTTATAAAATAAATAGTCAAAATATTTTCAGTTTCTATGATTTCTTTTAATGCTGCTACTCTGTGCTAGTAGATCAAATATTCAATTTAAATAAATAATTATGTTCTATGATGAATACTAGATAACCTAAGAAATGTCTTCGATCTCAACACTTTTTAAATACAGTATATTTAAAAGAACACTAACTTTAGGACCAAAATGCATTTCAGAGGTAACTAAAGTCTTTTCATTTTCGAATAATAGTAATAATATAATAATAATGCATATAATTATTTCAGGTTCCTAGATTCACAATTTTATCAAAATGTAATCCACTATTTAGTAGATATTGCAGCGGCACCCCGAGTCCTCCCAAGAAAAAGCTTTTCGGCAAAGGAGTAGGTCCAATATCATGGAAAAATTTGTGTATAACGTCCGCCATTGGAGGTGGCCTATTATTTTATATGTTGTACTTGAAGAAAAAGAAAGAGGCTAGTAAGTTTCAATGAGTATTCATAATACTTTTGCTTCAGATCATTATTCCTAAATTTACAGTGATGGACAAAGAAAGGCAGAGAATGTTGGGAAAAGTTGCAATCGGTGGTTATTTTGAACTAGTAGATACAAATAAAGTAGTCAGGACGAGTCAAGAGTTTCTAGGAAAATGGCTTTTAATCTATTTTGGATTTACACATTGTCCAGATGTGTGCCCCGATGAATTAGAGAAAATGGCTGCTGTGATTGATGATTTAGGTGAGAATAGAACATTTTTATGTCCCATTTATAAAAGTGTTCTCATTCCTATATTAACAATTACTGGGCTCCGAACATTTATGGAAATTTATCTTTTGTATCGATTAATATAATTTTGTTGCAGATAAATCTGAAAATACCCCAGAAATAAATCCTTTGTTCATCAGTGTAGATCCTCTTAGAGATACCCCAGAAATTGTTAAGAAGTATTGTGCTGAATTTAGTCCGAGATTGTTGGGATTGACGGGAACTGAAGAACAGGTCTCGCAGGCTTGTAAAGCATACAGAGTGTATTTCAGTGCAGGACCCAAAGATACTGATAATGATTATATAGTAAGTCGTTTTCACATCAATCGCTACCTGCTAAATATTCAAACTATGAATGTTTTTGTATATTATTAATATTTTTCATAGTATTATGCCATAAAAACAGTTACCAAATAGTAACAAACAACCTGAAACATAAATTTTGTCGCCATAAGATTAATAGGAACGAACAGGACAAGAATTCAGTAATAAAATGTGAATAAAACATGAATTTATGATTTAAAAATATGCTTATGTTTGTACAAAAACATAGATTTCCTAGATGTGAACATTATACATGATGCATACAAATCAAATTGTTTAGATTGCGATGGAACTTATATAGGAATCTCTAAACAATATTTACAAAAAAGAATGTGTGGCCATAAGTATAGCACAAGAAACAAAAAAATGTACAGTTTTTATTAGATAAAAACGGATAACATATAACATGTTTAATGTTGCTTCTTTCCAACAAATAAAAAAGAATAAATTGATAATTCTCAACAAGGTCCACGATCCTCAGTAGGCTGTCTTGTATGAATGTGGTCACAGTCACGAATACACTCCTCTAAGCTCGGTTGTTTCCGCGCTTGCTCGGCGTTGCTATAAGAGAAGGAGGAGCTTATTGGTGGTCTCGACAAATCAAACCTGTTACGGATCCACGTAACGCTTTCCATCAATTAGGTCCTCCGTAAAACATATGCTATTTTAAACGATAGAAAATTTCACCGCCCTTGCTAAACACTGCTTTAATTATAACCATAACAATACGTTAAATTACCCAACGGTGCTATTAGCGAAAAGCAAAAATTTTATAAAGGACTACCTCAAGGCTCAATCTTAGGAACAATTTTATTTATTTTCTATTCAAATGATCTTTTTTTTCATTAAGTCTATGGATCTTGATATCAAAATTGCCAGTTATGCTGACGCAATACAATCTGAAAATATAGAAGATGCAAAACATAAAGCTAGCATATTACTAGATAATATTTCATTGTGGTCAACTAAAAATAAATTGAATTTAAATAAAGATACAACAAAAATAGTCCATTTTCGATCAGTTAGATCAAATATCAACATAGAATATATCGACCAATACAAATGTTTACACACTAGACAGATGTTGGGCGTAACGTTGGACAGCCACCTCCTCTGGTTTGAACATGTTGATTCACTGTGTAAAAGACCAAGGAAATACTGTTACTCTTTGAGATCTTTGGTAGGTACATGTAGACAGAATATTCTGTTAACCTTCTATCATGCTAACTTTCATTCTATAATTAGATACAATATTATAAATTGGGGTTCCTGTTCTTCCTCTAATAGGGTATTTATACTTCAAAATATATGCAATACGTATTTTGTCCGGTATTCAGCTTAGAGAATTCTGTAGATCTTATTTCAAAAAATTTAATATATTAACTTTTTTTACCACCTATGTATATGAATTATGTTGTTTTTTTCATAACAATCAAACACTATTTTCTAGGAACCGTGTAGTTCATAATTATGACACAATAAGCAGAGAGTGCGCTAGCGCCATAAATGCAATGTTAAATAAATGACCGAGGTTAAGCTACGAGATTCACCCCTTCTTCTTACCATAGAGATGTTTCTCTCTGCTTCTTACTAAATTTCACCCCACGCTCGCGCGACTCGTTATATTCAGTGGCTTTATCGTCTCTGTGCTTTATAAACCAACAATATTTTGTTTAAAACTATTTTTTGCATTTATTTTGTGTGAAAAAATGACTTAATTGTGTTTTATGCAACTTTAAGCATCTACGTAAAATCCCCTCACCATACGGATTATATTCTTAAACCCGGTCACGTAAATAGTCGCTCGCGAACTCTATCTTAACATCTCTTTGGCAATAAGTAAAACTTCATTCCTAATCAGCATAACTGATGACTTATATTAAAAGAACATCTTTTATAATGGTTGTAAATACTATAAGTATATAACAGAGCTAAAGAAATTTTAACAATTTAAAAAACATTTGAAAAAATATTTATTGAACAAAACCTCCTATTATGCTGATGAATTCCTTTTGTGATAGTAAATTAAATTTTGTATCGTGACACATTTGCCAACTACCGGGATATCAAAAATTATCTTGGTCAAGGGTGGTTGTGGAATCTAAAACGTGTGTCTTACTTTACGTTTGAAATAATTATGTCACTGTCACACTGACATCATCAATAACCTACAAATTTCATACCTATTTATTTCGGTTGTAAAACAATAATGAACTACAAATTATGAAATAACGGTTTTAGTAACAAGAAAAACTAAATTACAGTAATTGTTGGAAATGTCCCCCGTTTTGTTCGATGCACATTACTAGCGCACCCGTTCGAAAATAGGCATTTTGTAGGTTATTGATGATGTCAGTGTGACAGTGACATAATTATTTCAAACGTAAAGTAAGACACACGTTTTAGATTCCACATTCCCCAACCACCCTTGACCAAGATAATTTTTGATATCCCGGTACAATGTACAATTTTGTAATTCCGTTGGTTGTTTGAAAATAAAGTTCCATTCTATTCATCAATTCGATTACGAAAATGTTAATATTTCAACTAAGGGAACCAATTATTATAAAAGATCTATTCTGGAGATGATTCACATAAAACGTAACTCCAATTCTGGGAATCATAGAACTGATATTCAGTCATTAAGTCAGATTTATACTAATTTAATTAATTAAAACCCTTGCACATTCCTACATGCGCCTTTACAATGTTAAAAGTATATTTTAGGTAGAATGCTCGAATAGCAACATCTTTAATAAGAAAGGAAAATTGCTAAGCAGTGGATTTTTGATACATATACCTAAAACATTAATTGTAATTTCGATTATTCGTGTTTCTGTTCGTTTCGGCGACGTGGGTATTTTTAATTGAATTTGGTGCGATAAGGACGCTTTGTGCTGATCGAATTATTTTCCGAAAATTTATATATAATTCATACCTGGATCAAGAATCATTATTAAAGGAATGAATACTGAATTGGAAGATAAATCAACTCTACGTTGTAAATTCGTACAATTTTTTTTTGATATGCAGTAAAGAATACTTTAATTTTTGTATATCCAAGGTTATTTCAATATCGCTTCGTCTTACATTTTAAATATTGTTTTCAGGTGGACCATACTATAATTATGTATTTAGTGAATCCGGACGGACAATTTGTAGATTATTATGGTCAAACCAAAAACGCCTATGATGTTGCAAATTCGATTAAATTTCACATGGTCAAGTATGATCAATTGAAGAAGGCGGGATGGTTGTAAAAATATATCTTAGAATAATGTTTGTAAATGGTACTTATAAATTTCCTTTGTTATTTTCTTAAGTAATAAATAACCTACTACATATTTAATTGTATTTCAATGTATGAATGACATGGTTGGTTAAGCGGATTTAAATGTAGTGTTTAAACATTTCATTCATTCAGTTAAAGATTCTAAATTGACGGTAATAATCAGTTTTGGAATTACTCATTTGGACAGAAAGAGGAGGTGAAGCTCAGTTATGTAATATGTAACTGAGCTTATATATTCGGCATAATGAATTGATTAATCAATGGCGTGCAGGATGAAGACATTAATATGTCTGGTTTTTTGTGCCCTCGCCATGCAAGAAGTTCTCGGTGCAGTAAGTATTATTATTTATTTTACACTCCTAATAATGAACCAAATATGATATAAATCTTGATATTACCGCTTATTACATTTCGGACATTGCAACTGAAAAATTTAGGCGTTAGCAATCCATAATTTCGAGGAATTATTAATAATTTTAGATAACTTTAATTTTAGAAATATTATAATTTGAAATTCTTTTGATGGTTGAACAAGAAATTAGTAATAGCAGTAAGTAGTAAATATATAACATCTACAAAAAAGACAATTGATCAGTTTCTATTTATAATAAATTTGATAAATTACGTAACATTTACTATTCATAGCTAGTAGAATTATAAATTAAAAATATCAATAAGGGGTGATAAAGAATATAGAAAAAATTAAATTATTAAACTTGATTTTATTAATATTCTGTAAGTCTCGAGAAACATTTTTTTATTTATGTGCGTGATTTAATATATTATGTATTTGAAGATTAAACAAAAAATTGAAAAATATCCATAAGTAAAATGTGGAAAAAATACTATAAAAGAAATTTTATTACCCTACACTGAATAATAACAAGTAAAGACATTTCAATATTAGAATTAAAATCAATTTTTACTAATAATATTGTTAGAAGTTACGGCTGTCACTTTTTTTAAATCAATGGCTGATTTTTAATTGTTGGAGAATATGGAAACCTTTTTTATTTGCTGATAATATTAATAAATTGTATTAAATTGAATGTTCAATGGAATTTTGATCATACCGCTATACAACTTAGAAATCTAAAAATTTGGGGAAATAAAAAATTTTAAAATGTATTTTGAAACCTTGTTTTTAATGAATTATCAATAGAAATGCATTTAACCCGTAAAGAATTATAAATTTGTAATATAATTCTAAACTCTATGTAATTAAAATTTTTTTTGATATTTCTATTGAAAAATGTGAATAATCGTTTGAAAATAAAATGAAAATCAGCAAAATATCGAATGCCTTTGAAATTATTTTATTCTATATTAAGAATTTGAGGGCAGGTATGAAAATTTTTGAAATTTATGATTCCAGTAAAAAACGAGCAAGAAATCAAATGTAGATTGTTAGTGGTAGTTAATTACCTGTAGATTGAAAAAACATATTTACAATTCAGGTGAATATTAGAAAAAGTAGTTTTCATAATAAATTATTGATGGATAATATTAAATATGCCCATTTTTTCTGAATGATTATGTTTTAATTCAATTAATTTAATGCAAACACACTGGTTTTGAACATTTAACAATAATTCTTAAACCATTCTTGTGACCATTTTTATCAATAATTCATTTTATTTAAAGATATTTTAATTTGGTTAATCGTATCATATCAATTTTTATCGGTTTATTAAATATCAAATTATATCAGGCTAACGAGTGTGAAATTCTCGAGGCCAGCCATATCAGTAAAAAAAATCAAAACAATATTATTTATCTAAAGTTATTTCAGCCATGAAGCTTAAGAACAAGTTGTTTTTGTTTTTCAGATGAGTGAAGCACAGCTGAAAGCCGCTCTGAAGCTGGTTCGGAACGTATGTCAGCCTAAAAATAAAGCTACTGATGGTAAATTGTTAATTGATTCAAATTTTTTTTACTAATTAGAGATGATTCATATTGGAAACACTTTTGGTAGCTTCCTTTCCTTTTTTACGCGTTTTTCATGATTTACGATTATATACAAATGTTTCTAACTATTTTGAAATTTAGTTATAAATAACGATAGAAATTGTTTTTTTCCGAATCCTGTAAAAATAATTTTTCATTTTTGCACGTGTCTTTGAAGCACAATAGATCAAGCTTTATTAGTCGTAGCAATATTTGCGGCCGTTTTTTGTTGTCAAATAAACTGGAAAATTTACGTACTTTTACTTTTTTTTCGAGTTAGCGAAGAAAATGACGTTTCGCTATGTTTGAAACAATAAGCGATCAATGGCCTACAAATATCCAATTTACTTTGAAATGTTTTTATATACAATTCTTATTCGTTTTTAGACCAAATTAATGGAATGCATAAAGGCGATTGGAACCAAGATAAAAACGGACAGGTACGTCTATAATGGGTATTGCTTGGTCACTATTCAAATAATTTAATAATCAAGGAGTTTACCTTAGCTATGCAACTTTTAATACAACTATCTTCAATAAATAGTTGCATATTGTTCAGGATAACATTAGGCAACTAAACATACACAAGTGTGTAACGTAAGTTGCATAGATGTAAAATGAAATAAAACTATAAATTAACAGGAAATGCAAAGCTTGATTGCTGACAAATGTTGCGTCCACAATGACATGCTCAAACCGGGTTATAACTCTCTTTGAATTTGTTTTATTTCGTAATACTACATCTTATAAGAATGAATTTATATCAAGTACAGCGGAATCCAAAGGGTTGCATAGATATGGTACCAAAAATAGTTGAATCTACTTTGAGCGTTGAGTGATTATTTAATCACTCAACGGTTACGAATATTTGAATTAATATAATTTAATAATGCTGATTTTTTTATTGATTTCAGTGTTACATGTATTGCATCTTGAACATGTACAAACTGGTAAGGATCTGAATTTATTTATCGATGTTCTTGAGATAGAAAGACAAATTATAATGTGTGATTTGCTGTGGAAGATTTGATTCAATCTACTTATGTGTTTTAGATGACGAAAGAAAATGGACTCGATTTGGAAGGTGGCATTGCTACGATAAACAATCAGGCTCCAGAATCCATGCGAAAATATATAATTGACGCTCTAACAAACTGCAAAGATGCTAGTAAGGAAATTTCGTATATTTTGAAAATTTTAATTTAAAATTTAGGCCGTATCATGTTAAACGCTCAAAAATCTGCAGATTCTTCGCTAGAGAACAAGTGAAATAAGGAAATCAAATGCCAGGATTCAAATTGATGATTGCGTTATGTTGTTGGTGTTAACTTCTCTAATTATATTCAAATTGTGATCTTATATTGTATCCTTAACACACTCAATAGGTAATTTGATTGATCACATTCACATATGATATATACATAGATAACTACCATTTTTAGACATCAAAATTATGAAAGAGAAGATAGAAGTATCCATGAATGTTTATTTCTAGTTCAAACTATTATTATTACTTTATTATCTAACATATTTAATTCTGCCGTTTCAGAAACAACGTATGTTCATAATAATATTCAATACATCAATTCAACGTTCCTTCATGTTTAGAGCATCATGGAACTGATTTGCTGATATTTGCTTATGATCACTTTTAATAATTAAGCTTATATATAATAAACAGAAAGCCTAGGAATCATTACTACTTATCGTTTCAGAAAATAACCTTAAAAAGTTTCAGATGTCATTTTAGTACAAATGAAGTCTTCAGGTCATTTACTAAATTAAATTGATAAAAAAATGCGGCATATTCATAGGTAGAACATTCATGTGACAAGAGATAAATAACGTTCTTGGCATATGTAAATTATTAATAAAGATTATCGGAAGGAGACCATGTTTTAATTCTTCCAGTTCACAAAACTTTACAATCTGTTTTGAGCTCCGAAT
Source organism: Endomychus coccineus (assembly GCA_958510875.1). Taxonomy (NCBI): domain Eukaryota; kingdom Metazoa; phylum Arthropoda; class Insecta; order Coleoptera; family Endomychidae; genus Endomychus; species Endomychus coccineus. Next base: position 178,456,059 of record OY294069.1, read on the forward strand.
AATAACTGTTCAATGATCGTAGGCTTAGAGAAATTAAGCCGACTGCAATTTATATTTATACCAGAAAACAACGTCATTCATTGTTTGAAGAGATTTGTTAACTAAATAGGGAATCTCGAACACTAAAAATTTGAGAATCGTTGACGGATATTCTAAGGAGAAATTTGATCAATGATAATCTAATAACGCTTTTAGTACCCTATGTTATCTATTGACTTATGACTATTAACAATGCATTTTTTTTACAGTTAAAACCCCAAGTGATAAATGTGCTGCAGGATTTGAATTAGCTCGATGCATCTATTTTGAAAATCCAGAGGTATATTTTTTATTCATTCCTTTGAGTGTTCTGCGATGTAAATTATCACTAGTTATTCCATAAATTATGTCGTAGAAACGTGCTCTTCGTTTGAACCGAACATGAATATTCAGCAACAAAACATTCAATTATTTCGTTTGCGAAAGGTTCAAGCTTGCATAGTTCCACATAACTCAAAAATAATGACATTCAGGGCATTTGATTGATTAAGCCAATAATACAATTGAATGTATGGAGGTCTTGAAAGTGAGCATAATATTACAAATTCAAATATGTCCTACTCTAAGATGCTTATTCAGCTTATGTTCCAGGAAAGTAAAAATATCAATTAATACATGGAAATAGTGTCTTATATTTGACATTCCTTTAGTTGTTCTTTAACACAGGGCCAACAAAACTATCCATAGTTATTGGTTTAACGACATCTGATTTAATACAGAACACTTGTAGAATCAATTCGGCGGCGGTCATAATTTTCATTATCCTCTTTTGTTGAAAATGCATTTGTTACATATAATTATTTTCCTTTGCAGAGATATTTCTTGCCATAGCCTGTTCACAAGATGACGACCGATTCACTCTTCCTCTATAAGTACCAAGTGGTGTCACATACAATTTTAGAATAAATCAGTTTATCAAATTCAGATGAGTTTTAATTAATATTATTCGATACGTACTTTTAATTACACATTATATATTCTTCTTATTAAACTAAAATAAATGAGAACGGACTGATTACATCTAATTATTCTCAGTACTATTTCCTCAATTGTTTTGAAATGACAGTATTTAAAATAACATCCTTCGGCAATAGGTTATTAAAAATAATTTATTCGTAACGTAGCATCCTCATATATTTATGAATAAAATCACGTGAATACAATTCAAAATATTTCATTCAAACTTCTATTTGCTATAATGATGAAACAAAGAAAATTGTTGGTTATTGTCTGCATTTGCTATTTTATTAATAATGCAAACACGGTAAGTGAATGTCTTGGCAAAATGATTAAATCAGACATTATTTTAAAAATTTTCAGCTATTTTAACAAGGATTATTTTACTAAGCTCAAACTCGTAATATCCTTCGAAAACTCATTAAAAATTTTGAATAATTAGAACAAATTGATGAAGTTATTATGATATTCTATTTCTATTTTGAAAACATCACTATTATTTGGTTAAATGTCACTATTTAGTTTAACAAAAAATCGGATATGAAAGGAAAATGACAATGAATAAAGGATTTGTAAGAATTGATTTTCCGATTAATTTCACAGAATTTTCGCAATTGGCCTCTTACGGTTTCATCTCATTTTGGTGTGCTAATTTCATTAATATTTGTTTAATAATGGAATATCAAAGGGTAAAAGACAAATGAATATTTAAATGGCAAATTTACCAGCCATTCTTTCTTGATCATAAGGCTTCATCTGTAATTAATTTGAAGACATAGAATTATATTTACTTGGTCTCAAGAATATTAACTTTTGTTAATAATATCCCACAAGATTGATTCTCATCAAGAAATGCTATTGAAAATTCTAGATGTCAGATGCGCAAGTTAAAGCTGCTGGAAAAATGGTGAGAAACGTATGTCAGCCGAAAACGAAAGCTACCAACGGTAAGTACATATTGACGCACAATTCAATCTAAAATTTTTCTATAAGTCTCAAACTAAAATACGAATATGGCAACAAGTTTACTTCAATTACACACATTGTAGTCTAGTTTTTTGCACTTTGTGTTGAAAACTGTAGTGATTCTCATGCTTGATGTACTTTTTCAATTTAACTCTTCAAATTTTGCATAATAACTTCTCGTTCTGAAAGTTTTCTGTCTTAGGAATGATTACATTGTTCTACACTTGAACAAATATTACTACTCATTATTAAGTATTTTCCTATAGATGAAAGCATTAAATTGACAATTTGCCAAAATTCATTTATGGAAAATGTTAAGGTGATATGTCCGGATTGTAATAGCTTCTATATAGGTCAATCAGGTCGCTTAATATAAATAGTTTTGCATAACTTTATAGAGCCTATAATTTACAAAAAAAGATATTTGGCTTTAAAACCAATTAATCAATAAGAAACATAATTTGTCTACTTTGTCAGATTTTAAGTATTTACATGCTTATGAAATTTGTAAATTCCATAAACCTAAGAAAATGGTAGGGAACCATTCACATGTTTCAGTGATAATGCTGCGATGAGCATCATCATTATGTTTATATAAAACTCACAAATATTGTATATTCAAATGAATGATGATATAATGATATTAAATTTTAGAGGACATTGATAAGATGCATGCTGGTGATTGGAACATACAAAATGAGGCTAAAGTAAGTATAGAAATTTATCTATATGGTTTATACATACAAATGGTCCAATATGTGACTTCGCTATCTGAGTTTTCAGTGATTCATTCGTTTTATTCAATTACACTTGTTTTATTCATTTGTATTTCCTAATCAATCAAGTTATTTTAGTTATTTGAACGGGGTCGAGTTGATACCCGTAAACAAAAACTATCTATCTGAGGATGGCATGAAATACAAGCTGACAATGTAGGGGTCGGAATTTTTCGTATCCAAGTATTTGTTTATAATCCTATTTGAATATTCAAATTATCCAATATTTGAATATTTGCAAATATCCAAATATTTGAATATCTGAATATTCAAATATTTGGATATTCAGATATCTGGATATGCGAATACTCGGATATTCTAATATTTGATTGATTGAAAATATGTGTAACTATTTCGATATCCGGATATTCATATTTTTACAGATGCCAACGATCAATAGGTATTAGGAAAATTGTAAAATAAATTCAAAATATTACAGTATATTTTTTATTCAAAATCAGTTATAAATATATATATATAAATTATTATAAATTTTCGCTGAAAAAACATTTTTTTTTACGTTATCTGGCTTTAAGCAAGATCGTTTAGCTGAAACTAAATTACCAGCTCTCGAAAATGTTCTCTCAGACGGAACTGATGTGGCTGGTATTGAAAGATACCGCTTCTCATATTTTGATAGCTTTTGATATTTACCTTCATTATTTCTCCACTACTGCAAAGGACAACAATTTTTTTGATGGATTCGGTCCGATGTTCATCCTTGCCCCGAGTATGATAACCACAGATTCTTAAATTTTTGATCATCCAGATATTTGGATATTCGAATATTTAGATATTTGGATATTTGAATATTTGAATATTTAGATATTTGGATATTCACATTTCCAAGCTGGAGTTCTCAAAACAGTCACAAAAATCAGTAAATTCAGGTTCAAATGTAGTATACAAAGTACAGTAATTGTATAATGCGTTTCCAATGAGAAATTAATACATTTTTCTGTTTCAGTGTTATATGAATTGTGTACTCAACATGCAAAAACTGGTAATATCTTAGCGTTAAAAAGAGGGCAAGAACTCTTGAATTATCTCTTTTTTGTTCTAGTTAAATAAAGACAACAGTTTCAATTTGGAATCGGGATTGGCACAACTGAAGCAGTTACCAGAAAGATTAAAGGCTAGCTCAGCACAAGCTATGGAAAACTGTAAAAACGCAGGTTATTATTTAATTATTAAAAGTATATAATAAACAATTAAGATTAAGATTTTCAGCTATCTCTGATATTAACTGATATAGTTATAAGTTTTCCATCCTTTTATCACATATATTTTGCAAAATATATATTTTAAAATTTATATGTTTCAGCGAAAACTTTGAACAACAAATGTGAAGCTGCTTACGAGTTATCTCACTGTTTTTATGACGAAATGCACGAGGTAAATTAATACACCTAATAATACACTCAAAAATATATTTTATTCATAATGGTATCGAACACTCATATGTATTTAGTTTGACGTTTTACGGCATCACCAGATACGCTATTCGAAACATATAAAATACAGTGTCTTTAATGGAATATCTAGTTCGGCCTGCAAATTAGTTTATTTATTTCACTTGTTTGGTACCCACAAACATACATCCACTATATTTATTTGTAATTCGCGATGTCAAATTTAATTTGTTTATTAGTCTTGAGGAAAGTAATAATCATTTCAGCTTCTAGTGTTTGCAACTTTTATCACTGAACTACTGTATTAATAGTTGCATATATTGCGGACGTGTTTCTAATGTATGCAACATTCAATACTCAACTGTTGTATTTATAGTTCCATATCTTAACGTCTGAGGTTTACATCAATTAAATATAATTCCGCAAGTCACAGGTACAAAATTCAAAGACATTCGACATGCATTTGTTTTTAATTTATGCAAGCTTCATTACTGAACTACTGTATCAATAGTTGCATATGTTTAGTGATGACGATGTAAGATAACGTCCAACAAATATTTATAAAATATTTAATGTCCAAGCACGATACAACGTACAATGTACTTAATGTCAACTTTAGTTGATTTTCATTTTAGCATTTATGCAATAATAATAAGGTTTATTTGCCCTATAATGCATTTTCCATTTCTTGAGAAACCGGTTCGATAAGCTAATTTTTTTATGAGTCCATTTCGCTATTTTTCATTTCTACAGATCACCTGGCGATCATATTTTTCAAATTATATGTATAAATGAATAAATATCATAAAATTACAAAATGAGAAAAAATGGTAATGGTTTGTTAAACGTTTTACTTACGTATGACGATATTCTATGACAACTTGTAGTTTGTATCTCAAATACGTCTACATTCGAAAATTACAATAATATAAGTGATGGTAAACATAGTAGTAATGGAATATTATGGATCAAATGTAAGAAAAGGGTGACACTGTGATTTTTAAAATAATTTATTCTTAATTTTCAGAAATATTTTCTACCCTAAAAAGAATGGTACCAGAACGAGCGAAAGAACAATTCTTTTCTGATTGTGCTTTTATTATATCTACAGTTTGGGTCATATTACGAAGAGGAATATAAAATTATATAATTATATCATCATTTAATATCTTTCTTATACATATTCAATAAATAGATGGTAATATAGTCACTGCTATTAACTAATCATTACATAAGTTATTATGACCGATTCATATATACCTATAATAGTGTGTATGAACATTATTGCGATGCCTTGTTCAAAGGTTCAATGGATTTTACTAAAATCTACATCGCACTGTTTTAGTATTTTAGTAATATGTTCCTGACTTGTGTAGAATAAAACTGTTTCATACAGTGCTTGAGAGTAGAAGAAAAATAATTAGGATTTAAACTTAGGTTCAAGGAGTTACACCTTATACGAATTTACGTTTTGATTATTAGTTTCTACCTATAACCAAAGGTTGAAATATTATGTAAATAATTCAATTGGATTATTTTTGTGAGTTGGTGTCTACTACCGTCAAAGTTGGTAATGTAGTGTTCGATGGTTGGCAATGCAATTTCAGAAAGTTTGACAACAATACTCAAAATTGACAAGTTCTCGAATTTTAGTACAATGGACACTTACGAAAGTATATTATTAGTGAAACCAGAAGTGTTCGTTTTCAATATTCCACCTAGATCTTCGAATAGGGGTTATCGGTAAGTACTCATATTGAAACATTGTTATCAATCGTAGGACGTCATAATTTTAACTTTCTGAAATCCGCCCACTTTGCATTTCACAAAGCTGAAATTAAAATTACCTGGTAGAGATTTTAACGCAAAAATGGTATGAGTTTCATTTGTGTTCCTTAGCGCTGCAGATTGGAATTTAGCCGAACCTTCATGGTCGGGTCGTATGAGACTGGTGGCAAAAGGAGAAGAATGTGCCATCAAATTAGAAGATAAAAATTCGGGTGAACTGTTCGCCAAATGCCCCGTCGACACATATCCCGGTATATCTATCGAATCGGTCTCGGATTCGTCGAGATATTTCGTTTTACGTATCCAAGATGATAACGGAACAACAGGTAAAAAGCAAACATATTTTGTCGAATATAAGTTGAACAGAAATTTCAGGAAGGACAGCTTTCATTGGAATCGGTTTCGGTGATAGATCCGATTCTTTTGATTTGAATGTCGCTCTGCAGGATCATTTCAAATGGCTCAAGAAGGAGAAACAGATCAGCGAAGAGCCCAGCGTTCGACCATCTTTAGATTTGGGTTTCAAGGAAGGCGAAACCATTAAAATTAATATGAAAATTACTGTGAGTTTTTGGTCAGCGATACATCATTATTGGATGTTGAAATGTGCGTTTATGTTTTAGAAAAAAGATGGTGACGAAGTAAATTTCAAAGCAAAATCAAGAACAGGAGGGGGAGGCCTTGGATTGCTTCCACCTCCGCCAAGTGGAAAACTACCAGCTCCACCCGGTAGTTCACCAGCTGGATCTCCAGCTCATGCTCCAAAAACACTACCTTCGGGGGACAACTGGGGGGAATTTACATCGGCAGCATCGAGGTAAGGATGTGAATTTGTTTCATTAGCTGTAGGTTCTGTTTGCCTGAAAATAAGAACTCAAATTTTCATAGTTGTGAAGTTTCCTGAGTGCTCTTTAGGAATCATGGAAAAAAATAGAAAATTTAAAACAGATTTTAAATTATTTTATATTTTTGTTTTATTTAATATGAAGGACAAAGCTAAGTCAATTCATTATTCTGCAGCCTATAAGTTATTTCGTCTGTAATGCAATTCTGTTTATATTGGACAAACAGGACGTACATTTTCTATTCAGTTTAATGAACTTTTAAGATAAACTCATACTTTTCCTAAATTAGATAGATGTGGAAAGATGTTACCTTGCTTTTCCTATAAACTGTAAGAACCTCATTGAAAATATAAGATTATAAACCTTATAATGAATAAAATTTAGATACCAAATCCAAAAGTTCTAGGTACAAATCTTCGGTTCTAGGTACAGAAAAAGATTTAAATTATAATTGGGTAGAGATTGAGTAAATACCGGGATATCAAAAATTATCTTGGTCAAGGGTGGTTGTGGAATCTAAAACGTGTGTCGTACTTTACGTTTGAAATAATTATGTCATAATTAATTTGAAGTTTCTAAAAGTGCGAAATTTGGCAATTTTATACGAATATTGTAACACTCAGAAGTCTTTAGCGCTTTGGACTCCGGGATTTTCACGTGGCCTATCGAAATTAGAAGGTTCGAGTTATCTAAAAACATAATTGCATGAACGCCAGACGTCCTATGTAATTAGCTACGAACGAAATCATTTTGACATATGCCTCGAGGAGCTCGCTGCGCGTAAGTTAGACTTTATACATTTTACCTCAGTCTTGTTAATTTGGGGCCGTTTCTTGCCCTGTGCGACCGGCGCCAGTTGTAATAAAGTGTTTTTGGCTATGGGCAGCTAGCTTTTACCCGCTTCGTGTATAATTTAGTCGCGAGAAAATTCCCTTTGGTACGTCGCACGTTAGACGCGCGTAGCTGAGATCTGAGAATAGCTCAAACTGTTTTAATTAAATTTTCCTATTTAAATGGACATTTATCGAAAAAAGAAGGGCCGTCGGGCACGGTCCGATACTAAATCTAACTACATGGAGCGAAAACGGCACGCGAAAAGTCGTCGTAAAGCCGTATTAGGTACAACCAGTTTGCACTTTTCTAACTCGCGTGCTACGGGCTTCTCACGTGAACGTAATTCGATTTACCGAAAATTGACTATTTCAAAACAGTTTTTGACCCGGATTGTAGCTATCACGACCTCTGAAAAGGTTCAAAGTTCACATAATTATTTCATAATTTGTAGTTCATTATTGTTTTACAATTGAAATAAATGAGTATGAAATTTGTAGGTTATTGATGTCAGTGTGACAGTGACATAATTATTTCAAACGTAAAGTACGACACACGTTTTAGATTCCACAACCACCCTTGACCAAGATAATTTTTGATATCCCGGTAGTAAAGTCACAATCATCAAAGAAACAAATAAATTAAACTCATTTATTTTCCAGTACTCCATCTCAATCTTCACCTATAGCAAACAGCAACTGGGTTCAATTCTAGATTCCAGATCTAGATGTACTTATCATGTAGATAGACATTGTCTCAAGATGATGTAAATATATAAGGCTCACTGCAGTATCGGATATGTGGATATGAAATAAATGTATTTAGTAATAGAAAAAAGGAAAAAAAAAGAAGAAATTTCCTTTATATCAATTTGCGAGTCTTGTACTTCTGTTGAGGGCTCATTAAACTCTAGGGGTGTAGGGCCACCTTTATATCAGAAAATACATATATTCAAGAGTTATTTAAAAGATTTAAGACACAAAATTTCTTGAAAAAAGATAAATTCTTCTTTTATTTTTCATAATTCGTGATGAATTTGAATGGAGGGTGGATAGAGATTCCAAACCTATCCAGTTGGGTTCTTCTCGAAAGATAAATCTACAATTTTTGCGTTTATTATGTAAAAATCCATTCAAATTGAATAATATAATGTGGATGAAACATGAATTTAAACTTTGATAATAAGGCAGTGCACTTTAAATTTGGGTAATTTTTTTTTGTGGTGGATGCTATAACGTCATCGCAATGTGAACTATTTCATAATCCATTGTATGTTTCGAGGAAACGTGCCAGAAAAAAATTTGCGACGGTATTTACAGTTGGATAGATTGGAACAAGATGTTTTTTCTTAAATTCGTTAGCTGACAATCATAAAATTTACATAAGTTCAATTCCGTATTCTAATTCTCGGTAACTCGACAGTGCTTTATCGTGAATTTTCAATGGTAGCTAAACAGTGCCATATTCAGAATTTTCAAAGGTAACTGAACCCAATTTTCAAAGGTAACGAAACAGTGCCGTATTCAGAATTTTTAAAGATAACGAAACAGTGCCGTATTCAGAATTTTTAAAGGTAACTAAACAGTGCCGTATTCAAAAATTTCAAAGGTAACAAACGGGACCGTATTCAGAATTTTTAAAGGTAATGAAACAGTGCCGTATTCAGAATTTTCAAAGGTAACAACCGAATTTTCAAAGGTAACGAAAAAGTGCCGTATTCAGAATTTTTAAAGATAACGAAACAGTGCCGTATTCAGAATTTTTAAAGATAACGAAACAGTGCCGTATTCAGAATTTTTAAAGATAACGAAACAGTGCCGTATTCAGAATTTTTAAAGGTAACGAAACAGTGCCGTATTCAGAATTTTTAAAGATAACGAAACAGTGCCGTATTCAGAATTTTTAAAGGTAACGAAACAGTGCCGTATTCAGAATTTTTAAAGATAACGAAACAGTGCCGTATTCAGAATTTTTAAAGATAACGAAACAGTGCCGTATTCAGAATTTTTAAAGATAACGAAACAGTGCCGTATTCAGAATTTTTAAAGATAACGAAACAGTGCCGTATTCAGAATTTTTAAAGATAACGAAACAGTGCCGTATTCAGAATTTTTAAAGATAACGAAACAGTGCCGTATTCAGAATTTTTAAAGGTAACGAAACAGTGCCGTATTCGGAATTTTCAAAGGTAACGAAGCAGTGCCGTACTCAGAATTTTCAAAGGTAACTGAACCGAAGTTTCAAAGGTAACGAAACAGTGCCGTATTCGGAGATTTCAAAGGTAACTTGAACCGAATTTTCAAAGGTAACGAAATAGCGCCGTATTCTGAATTTTCAAAAGTAACGAAACAGTGCCGTATTCAGAATTTTCAAAGGTAACTAAACAGTGCCGTATTCAGAGATTTCTTAGGTAAATTGAACCGAATTTTCAAAGGTGACGAAACAGCGCCGTATTCTGAATTTTCCACTGCAATCAAACCGTATCCTCCGGTATATTGGAAATAGAAAATTTTGGTAAATTCTGGTAAATCCTGCCGTTAAAACGCCAACTGTAAAGGCTGATGAAAAATCGTCGTGTGGGACAGCAACCAAATCTCGCTATTAAAGCGTAAATTTGAGTTTCATCCACATTTTTCCACGCGATTCCTTCGAAAGACGTAACTATTAGTAGTTTTTATCAAAATTAATTGTTCTGTTTTCTCGCATTTGCCAAAATTATACGCTCGATGGAACAAGACGTAGACTTTTTTCATAACCGTCAATGGTACATTCAGAAAATCAGTTTGATGATTTATTTGACATAGGATAGCTATTTATATGTATGTAGATCTAGGACATTTTAAATAAGTTCATTTAGGAGCTGTGAAGGTACTGTTATTGTTGTTTTTCCACCATCGTGTTACTGAATTATAATAGTTGTTGTTTAAGTTGTTTGTCACTGTTATAATCTACTCAATAAATTAAATATTGTTACTTAAAATTCAATACATATTACTTCCTAACTTTGATTACATTTGTATAGAAAGAAAAGCGGTTAAAGATTAAGAGAAAAACTGGAGTTGACATTCGTGATCTAACCTAAAAATTTCAATGAATATTAGTTATTATTTTATTTATTTTTTCTTGTTGCGTTGAGTTCCTGGCATGACACGTATAATCAAAGATAGGAATCCACTTATACAGAGATTTATATTAGAAAATTAAGGGATGAATTGAATTGAGTGCGGAAATTATAGAAAGTTTTAGAAGTCAAACTAATAAGACCAGTGACGCTAATATATTCTACCTTTTCTATAATTTCATGTCAATTTATGTTGATCTTGATAACATTGTTCAAACAGTTATATAAGAATTGTTGATGCTTCCTGTATAAATCAGTTGATTTACGCTTTTCAATATCGCATTTATATAAATAGGTATGGCGTTGATTCGTTTTTTTTTTCGTTGTTAGATCATGTAAACTTCTTTGGTTTCTCAAAAAACGGCTTAATCTCCACTTACACATTAGAATCTGAATTTTAGGTAATTCGTTTAGTTGAATTTAAACGTCAGTGTGGTGAAATAAAATATTCTTTTATAACAGTTAAAACTGGTCGTCATACCTATGTTAATAGATAATAATAATTGTTTTAAAGGTTTTTTAGTATATTAATGTTGATTTATACAATTTTTAAATTTTTTATAAAATTATGTTATTAGATGCTCATTAGTATTTGTAATGATTATGATTTGGCACAAAACATTCCAGGAATAATTATATTTGTTTTGTTTCTTAGAATTTATAAAATAAAGCACTCTTCATTTTCATAATCTTTTATTTACCCTGAATTTAATTCTAACATCTGGTCAAGCAAATTATGACTAAATCAAAAAACAATTACTTTGGTTTTGTACCAATTTTAATAATGATATGAAAATAGATACAAAATAATGAAACATTTCAAGCATAAATAGGAACTTGAAATGTTTATTGTTTACTTCATAATTTTGTATCTGGTTGATAATGGCACTTCAGCCTTGAAACTATAGTGACGTTTTCATGTTATTATTAAAACTGGTATAAAAACAAAGTAATTGTTCTTTCATTTAATCATAATGATAAATTACCATAGAGCTTCAGCGGGAAATTTTATGATAAGAAAACAGTTCCCGAACGTCATCCAATAGTTTTTACACTCCAGTATAGCATTAATTCAGGGCCGGATTTAGGGGTGGGCCGGGTGGGCCATGGCCCAGAGGCCTCCACCACCTGGGGGCCCCCACCAAAGATCAAGAGAAGAAAAAAAAAATTGCTTATTACAGAAATCATATGACAATTGTCTAATATAGTAATCAATAGTATTGACGTGAATATTGGTAATCAATAATGAATAATATCGTCGTTTTGCGTCATTTAGTGCAACATTTGCATGTACAGAGTGGTCCAAATTGGACACTTTTGATAGGAAACACCAATTTCTAGAGAAGATAGAGAAAAACTAGCCTACATGTTACGAGGTCGATTTTTGAGAGCAAATGAATGCCGAAAACCGCACTTTGATATCTTGACTTGTTCAAAAGATACAAGGTGTTTTTCAATTTTGTGCATTTCTGACCCACCCCCGTAACTTGTTTATTTATGAATATTTCTGATTTCTGTGAAAACATTCTGGAGACACTTTTTTGAAAGGAATCTAATGGTGTTCCTTGTTTTTTATTGAAAAATATGGTTTTGAAGTTATGACATAAACTTGTATTTTTTCTTATGGATCACCCTGTATATTTTTACATATTCGTGTTTGAAATAAAATTCTCTTTTCAAATATATATAATAGTTGCTACTTCTCTTTCAAAACATTTATTTTGTGGCTGTTTTCGACTTATTTTAGATGAATAATCAAAATCTGGGTTGCCATGCCTGAATACGAAACAAAATTCCTTAGAAACTACAGTCTATGCGTACTGTCAAACAATTATTAATAATTGCAGTTTGCTTTACAAGTTTAGTGTGCTTCTTTGAACTGAGTTTAACTTACGACAATATTTTTATCTTCCTGTTAATTCAAAATGTATGAAAATTACGAAAAATATGATATGCTAAAGTGTTATTGGGAATCACATGAAGATGCACAGGCTGCCAGCAATATTTACTTTGACCCATACCCTGAAAGTTGACAACCGTTTCGGGATATGTTCACTAGATTGCAGCAAAACCTAGTTAATTACGGTTCTTTTTCAAAACCAAGGACAAGAGTTTACGAAGCCAGGAATAGAGATAGAGAGTTAGAAGAAATAACAGTTTTGGGGGAAATACAAAATCAACCCAATATTTCACTACGCAAAATGCAGTTGAATACAGGTATTCCAAAGACTACACCAATGCGAATTCTAAGAAAAAAAAATTCAAACCGTATAGAGTAAGAAAAGTTCACAATTTACTACCAAATGACCTACAATTCCGGCTCGAATTCTGCCAATGGTATTTAGGAAAATGTGCTGAAAACTTAAACTTTGGACAGAACATCATATGGACTGATGAAGCATGCGTTAGCAGCGCTGGTATTTTCAATGGATACAATACCTACAATTGGACTTTGGAAAATCCATATATTACAGTGGAGACACAAAATCAAGGCCGATACAGTTTTAATGTTTGGGTCGGTATTTTTAGAGGAAGGTTTATCGGTCACAATATCTATGAGGGTAACCTTACAGCAGCCCGATATGTGGAAATATTGCGGGAATTTGTCGAACCTATAATGGACGATTTGCCATTACAACAAATTGGACACGTATACTTCCAACAAGACGGGGCACCGTGTCATAACGCACACATTATAACGACGTATTTGAACGAAATATTTGGGGACAATAATTGGCTTGGCAACCGGGGTCCTGTTCATTGGGCGGCAAGATCCCCCGATCTTACGCCTCCAGATTTTTACCTCTGGGGAAGAATAAAGGACCTCACATATAAACGGCATCCTGATTCCCATGCCTTTCGTTCAATACATGCGGTAGAATTAATTAATGCTGTCAATAATGTTAGGAAGCGAAGTCAATTATGTTTCGATTTAAATGATGCTCAATTTGAACACATGTTGTAAATATGTAGTTTTAAAATGTAATATTTCTGTTCTTGTTATTCTGTTTTTTGATTAAATTAATGAGTTATTATAAAATAGGCACTAATTATTGTTTTCAACAGCAGTTATGTAGAACTATTTTGTTTCGTGTTCAGGCATGGCAACCCAGATTTTGATTATTCATCTAAAATAAGTCGAAAACAGCCACAAAATAAATGTTTTGAAAGAGAAGTTGCAACTATTATATATATTTGAAAAGAGAATTTTATTTCAAACACGAATATGTAAAAATATACAGGATGGTCCATAAGAAAAAATACAAGTTTATGTCATAACTTCAAAACCATATTTTTCAATAAAAAACAAGGAACACCATTAGATTCCTTTCAAAAAAGTGTCTCCAGAATGTTTTCACAGAAATCAGAAATATTCATAAATAAACAAGTTACGGGGGTGGGTCAGAAATGCACAAAATTGAAAAACACCTTGTATCTTTTGAACAAGTCAAGATATCAAAGTGCGGTTTTCGGCATTCATTTTCTCTCAAAAATCGACCTCGTAACATGTAGGCTAGTTTTTCTCTATCTTCTCTAGAAATTGGTGTTTCCTATCAAAAGTGTCCAATTTGGACCACTCTGTACAGATTTCTTACGACAACGCGTCTGCCATGAGTGGGAAATACAACGGTCTTCAAGCTCTTGTGAAGGCGGACAACGGATTGGCTGATTGAATTCTTTGTGCTGCACATTTCTCAAACCTCGTCGGCAAAGATGCTGCAGAATGTTGTGTTGCGGCAGTGGGTTTTCAACTTTTTGGAAGAAGTTTACGTATTTTTCACGAGCTCTACAAGTCGTTACAAGAAACTTACAGAGCAACTCCAAACATCTCACTCCGACACAGAGAAACGTCATATACATGTCCCAACTCAAGTGAACAGTACCCGCTGGTCTTTTCGTGCAGATGCTAACTAAAGCTTTTGTGCTCGGATATGCAGACATAAAACAAACATTCTTGTTAATGTCCGAAGATGATGAGCAACATTCGAAAACACGAGTCGAGTGTCAAGGCTTGCATAAGCAAATGTGTAAATTGGAAACTGGCATCCATGCTGTCTTCTGGAATGACATTTTGAACAGAGTTAACGCGACAAGCAAACTGCTTCAACATTCCAAGCTCGACTTGAATTCTGCAGTTGCAGCTCTGAAGTCACTGAGAGTTTTCATTGAGAGAACGAACTGGAACGTCAGAGTACGAGACCTCGAGGACACGGCGCCGAAATCTCCGCTTGATTCCACAGGACTACGGACACGCGCCAGAAGTGGACCTGTCACCATCGCGGAAATTTTTCGGCTTGCGGGGTATGAACTAGTGTGTACGCGTTTCGGATTTCTGGCTGAACTCGAGGATTTGAGTTCCGATGATTTGCGTAAACAAGCACGGCTTTTGGCTGGGATTTATAAATACGATGTTGATGAAAATCTTGGGGTCGAGCTAATACAATTTGCCGAATTTTACAGACAGTTTGCTGGGAACAAATACCAATACCTAAGTCGCGAACATTGTATGTATTCGTTAATCATTGAAAAACAGCTGCAGGATACTGTTCCTATTGTTGAAACTATATTAAAAATGTATCTTGTTTTAATGATCACAAATTGTTCAGCGGAAACATCATTTTCGAAATTAAAATTGTTGAATAACAGATTGCGAACGGCAACGTCTTAACGATCTCGCCATTTTGAGCAGCAACAGAGATATTTTGAGATCCTTGAATTTTGACGATGTCATCGACGATTTCGCGGCTAGGAAAACTCGAAAAATACCTGTGTAAAGTTATTGATAATTATGTACATTAAATAATATATATTGTCCAGATTTTTTAATACAAGAACGTTTTAAAATTTATTAAAATTGCATTCAGTATACAGTCGGTGTAAACTGAATAAAAAAAAATGTTAGCCTCTGAGGGGCCCCCACCAAACTTGGGCCCAGGGGCATCCACCACCTCAAATCCGGCCCTGCATTAATTTTACGCCAAAAACCAGGTAAACGTGATTTTCTTCCAGTTTTTGACCTTTTTCGATCTCAAAGTTGCCGAATTTAGAATTGTAAGTGGGATATTTGAATTACATGGACAATTTTCGATCGAAACTACCGGTATGCTATTACGTTATTTTTAAAAATATTTTGGTGCTTGGAAAAGCAGTTTGAAGAAAAGCTTTTTGGTAGCTGCAAATCTAGAGACTTCGTTTTTTTGTAATGTTTGAAGTTTGTTTCTTAAAACTTTAAATCGACTAAAATCGTGATCAAAATGACTGATTTTGATGTAAAATTTCCCAAGCATTCTGATTTTGACAATTTTTCAATCCCACATGATGACCCAGAGCCACAAAATTACTAAATTACACCAATTTATATTCGGTTTCATTGTTTTGCCTCCTATTTTTCGCGCTTTGTTGAATTTTCTAGCTCTGGGTCATCATGTGGGATTGAAAAATTGTCAGAATCAGATTGCTTGGGAAATTTTACATCAAAATAAGTCAGTTTTGATCACGATTTTAGTCGATTTAAAGTTTTAAGAAACAAACTTCAAAAATTACACACTAAGTCTCTTTGCAGCTACGAAAAAGCTTTTTTTCAAACTGCTTTTCCAAAGCACCAAAATATTTAAAAAAATAATGTAATAGCATGTTTTCGATCGAAAATTGTCCAAGGAATCCAAATATCCTACTTACGATTCTAAATTCTGCAACTTTGAGATCGAAAAAGGTCGAAAACTGGAAGAAAATTACGTTTACCTGGTTTTTTGGCGTAAAATTAATAATAAAGATTCTTGACCCACGTACGAATTATATATAAAATTCTCGGGAAATTAGGTCACATTAACACTTATATTTCGTCTTTACGTACGTTTCGGTCTCACGACCATCATCAGAAGCGTCCTTATCGCACCAATTTTATTTAAAATGCCAACGCCGCCGAAACGAACAGAAACACGAAATCGAAATTGTTTTAAGTAATCAGGTTATTGAAATAATAAGTCTGATGATGGTCGTGAGACCGAAACGTACGTAAAGACGAAAATATAAAGTAAAATTAATGGTATACTGGAGTGTAAGAACTGTTGGATGAGGTTCGGGAACTGTTTTCTTATCGTAAAATTTCCCGCTGAATCCGATTCCGAGGTCACATGTTCCAAAAAAAGACTTGTCAGCGACCTGACGGCAGATTTTTCTACAGTAATATCAATTTTTTGTCGTTTTTTCGACCTCTAAAATCCATTTAGTCAGAAGAATTCTTGTTTTATCGTAAAGCTGAGGTAAAAACACGCAGTTTTCGCTAAAATATTTTTTTTAAGTAGCTGCTCACACCGTTATGTAAAAAAAAAGGAATTTTGCCGAAAATCAGCCAATGGATAGAAAATGATGCGTTATGTAAGGATTATGGTAGGAAACTGACACCATTCACGGATTCAGCGGCCAATTTTCGATCGGAAATGACTTCTTGGACGTTTATATACTATAAAATGTCGATTTTCTGGGGTGAAACACAGTTTTTTGGCATTTTCTTTGAAAAAACAATCCAAAAAATTGAAAAATTCATAAAAAACTTATTAAAGGGTGTTAGTTGATATTTAGATCTGCTGCCATCTATCAAAGGGCGGTGGCAATAGGCAATGGGGACTCCCCGAGTTGAAGGGTATTCCCCGAGTGGTATTCAGCGCAAGACTGGTAGACTCGTAGCTGTGGTGCTGCACATTTCATGTTGACACTAATTGATATACTGTTAATATTTTTCTTCAAATTGTTAATAATTTCAGTAATAAATGACATTGTAGTACTAATTTTGGTGATGAATTTGTTGAGAAAATTAGATTCTGGCATCTTCCCAGTTTATATCCACATCTTATTCTAGTGCAATAAGAATTTGACCTATTTAGTAAAATTAACAATAAGAAATCTCAAGAAAAATACTTTATTTTCAATGAAATTTATAATATTTTAACTTTAAATTATTAAGGACAATTAAAAAAATACATATACAATTGATATTTTCAAATATACTCTAATATTAAGACATTTTTTGTTCTTGTCTTTCTTTCAGTTCTTTTTTGAGTCGTTCTAATTCCCGAATTCTGGTATTGGTAGCTACTAACCTCGCTTCTAGGTCATCACATAAAGGCTTTGCAATTTTCGATACAATATGAACTAGGGCTATCGTTTTAAATGAATCATTGTGTAAACTGTTCAAGTGATCTGTGATATCGCTAGTTTCCTCTTCGTGAGACTCCACTTCTTCTTGGAATAAAATTTGTGGTAGCTCAGAAATGCCTGCAAATAAAAAAATAATAAGATTTTCCGACACTCAAGAATTTTCCTAGCCAAGTTACTCTTCATATCAATTATATTTCAGATAGATACCTTTCAAATTGTAATTTTGCTGTTGCGAGCTTTTAATAAAAACTTCGACTTCCCGTCTTTCTAATTCACATCCCGTGTGGACGGCCTGATAACAAGTTAGTTGAACGTGATTACCAGTCGAGCCTGTGTCGTTATGGTAAACCGAAAATATGAGTCCGACGAAGAGAGCGTCCATCATTTGATACATTGCCTGGGTTCTAACATCTGAAAGGTAAGCAAACTTAGCTTCTGGTCGTTATGGAACTAAATAGATATTTTCATACCCACATGACTGGGCCACACTGTTATGTGGGGATGTGAATGATACCATCCTAATACTCTCATGGGTCGCTTCAATTCCTGGGCTAACTGTTCGGCATGAGTAGCAGCCGTACACAATTGTTCAGGAGATATTTCAACTCGGTCCGGTTGCTTATCACTCCTGTGTAGAATAACACATGATGTTATATACGAAATGCAGGTTTCCTCATTCGCCTGAATAACAAGAATAATTCATTCATTTCGAATATTGAGTCATCAACAAGCTACATACCTCACCTATGAGAAGGCCCATTATTTCTTCTTTTTCTGTAGTTAAAGCGTGTTGGAAACATATTGCGTACACGTCTGAAGCCAGAATTACTTTTTTAAGGTATTTCGGCATCGTGGATATGCAGCCAATGCGAATAGTGTATGAATTAATAAAATATTATTTTGTTTATTGCTTTTTTAATAGAACATAGATCTGAATAATCTGAAATAAAGGAGCACAGCTTAAAGATAATATATTAACACAGAATCAGTCAGTTCAGTGTTTTTTGAATAGCGTCGAGTTGAAAAACTCGAGCAAGTACTAATTACAGAATTCTTCTATCAATTGACCCGGGGCGCAAACTATACAGATCTCTGTAAGTATTACAAGCGGTATCTGTAATTTAATATCTGCTTGATTTAAATCTGGTGATGCTACTAGAGTATAGATGGCAGTTAGGAAAATAATTTCATTTAATTCTTTTTGTAATTCATTTACGAAAAGCCATCTTTTGACGTTGATTGTTTGTTATTGTTAAAAGTGGTTCATTTTACCACTGATTACTAAAATGAGTTTAGTAACATAAACACATATTGCTTTTGACTTACTTAGCAGCAAATTTGCTACTACACTTTCCTCATTTTTAAACACAAAATTAAGATAGAAATCTGGATATGTTGACAAATATGTCTTGATATTGGCGCTTATCCATGGTAACTCTTATTTCACGATTTTTGCCTTGATATCTCCATGAAAACCAACAAAAATAGCTTTGATAAATAAATGAAAATGAAACGAATGCATTTTTTTTCGTAACAAACTGAATTACAAAAACGATGTGTGGGATCTCACATCCAGTGCAAAAAACACACAACTTGTTGTATAAACAGCTGTTCACTTATCTTTCTGCTTTTCAATGAATCAATTGAATAAAGTTCGTAATACTCGTTCAGTATTCGCCCATTATAAAGTGATCTACAGATTCGCTTTCAATTAAATGTGTTACAAAATCTGTCAGAATTGTACACAGTACACATTTGAAATATCAAATAATAATGTATCTAAAAACCTGTATACATGCGAATATTTGATAAGAATGTTAATCTAATTATTCATAAATATTTATATTGATATTTCTACATCTGCCTAATTCATACAACGAATGTACTATTTAGATTAGAACAAATCTTGTAGAAACACGAGCGTTTATTGGATTTTAAACTATGACATACCTCCTATTACAGATTTTAGTTTATTATGGCATTGTTTTCTCAGTGCAAATGGAGTTGCAATTTCAACGTTTCATTCAAATTTGAAAAAGCTCCTAGAGCCTTAATTCTTTTATAATATACGATAATTTAGTATACTATCATATAGTTAGACACATTCGTAGAAACAGCGATTTACCGCTGATATAATTTGGAAGTATTTTTTTGCTTTCTTGTCTCTATTATCAATATGACAAATCACAACGTAATGGCTTCTACAATCAACTATTCGAAATACGCCAGCACAACCATCCGAGGCAAATAATTTTACTAGTAAAGAATTCAATTACACTGTGTAAAAGTTTGAGAATGAAGCTTTGTCGTGTCGAACTCTATTTACGTATATACAGAATCAATTATATTAATGATAAAACAAATAGTAGCAACAGTCTTTTCTTTTCGATTATCGACATTATATCCATATTCAGGTTAAATTGTACCATTACATTAGTATGTTCTTTCCCATTGGCGAATAAATTTAATTTAGTGTTTGAACGAAACAGAAGAAATCATTTCTTATATCTAGCAATCTTACAAATTGTACCTCCTCATAGTAAATTAGATGCTAAGAATATACACTGTATTAAACTGATAATAGAAGAGGAGAGATGAACTTAACATGTTCTAGTTGACTCGTTAAAGTTAAAAAAACGTAATCTTTTTAATTGATCTACATTCGGTAATTGACGTTAAAACCCATTCCACGCCACTGCAGACCGTCGCGGCGCTTCTATCACAAACCTCACCACAATGGCGTCAGTGTGTAAAATCTAGTGAGATCGCGTTAAGAACTGAAACAAGAACACAATACCATCATGATCAAATTTTAAAATTAGTGCATTTCGTGTTCACCTCCCACAAAATCAAGGTAGGCCATGTCCTATTTAATGCCACAATTTAGCGTGTGTGAAATTTGAAATTACCGCATTGTCTAGCTCTCCTTGTTTACTGTGATAATTATTTCTCGCTTGAAGATTTTTAGTTTTCCTGTTTTTTTTTTGTGACACGACAAGGGGTTAGTATTAAATTTTTTTCTCGTGTTTGTATGATATTTTCTAGGTCTCGGATAGTAAGTGTACAGCGTAATCGATACGTTTTGGGGTCAATGCAAAATATAACAGAGGGAAACTGGTAAGGGAGATGAAATCAAAATTGGGGTGAGTGACAGTTGATTCTCGAATAGATTGATGCGATCATAACATACAGCTTCTTCGATATTTGTCGACGTTAGAGAATTAATAAATAATTAAAGGTATTTTTTAAATTCATTTCGATGTTCTATGATTTTAATTTTAATCAAATAAACACTGCAGATGCATATTTACATATTTCATAGTTTGACAATATTTGTGGCATGTGAATCATGAAAAAAATTAGCTATTGCTACGTATTACATATTTATGTCAACAGTAATTGTTTGCTTATAATATTCCATTTTAAAACAAATAGAAATGCATTTACTTTGTCAAATATCACGCTTGTTGATTCCTTTTTATCTCAATTTCAAACAGTTTACTTACAAAAACATACAACGATAAAGTTTGGAATCGAAAATTCAAAAAACAGACATCTTACATTTTTTTAATACAGTCTTATTGTAAAATTTACCATGAACGTGATTTTCAACCTTTCAGGAGCATATTCAGTCGTTACTGTCTTTTGAAATTCACCTTTAGACTTTTATTGTGCTTAAATTTAGATTCAAAAGCAGGCATTTGAGCATAAAGCTATAAGATAGATGCAAAAGCAGACAGATTGAAATACTAGATTAAAAGCTTTTCAAATTTCAACTATCTGGAGACATTTTTTTTTCAAAAACTGATGGGTGTCCTGTTGTTGTCCGAAGTGGAGCACAATGAACGGTAATATAAGAATGACACTTAGTGAAAAATCTTGTCTTCCGGATGGATTCCGCGTCACAATAGCTCGATTTGATGCCGACGTTTCGCCAACCATTACAGGTGGCATCTTCAGGGCAGGCTTGAGGCTTGAACTGAAACTGAAACTGAAACACTTAGTGTTGGTAAATGCATCTGGAAGCTCAGCAAGCAGGCTACCCAAATATACTATAGCGTCATCCACCGGGTAATATCAGAACTAAGTCAGTGCTCTTGGAGAGAACTGAGAATTTGAAACAGATTTCTACTTCCAGAACATAGTGTATACTGTGCTGTCGTCTACCGGACAATTTCAAAGCTAAGTCAGTTGATTTTTAGAGGAGTGATAATTTGAAACCGATCTTTTCTTCTTCTAGAACATAGCGTGTTACTATAAATCCCCCTTCCCCACTGAAAATTCTGTATTGAAGTATTGAAGACCTTTCAGCTACCAAGTAGTTAGCCATCCTCAGATTTTAGTTTAATCTGACGATGTTCTCATAATCATTACTTTATGTGTATAAAGTAGTGTCATCTATGAGACAAATATTTCAAACTAAGTAGTTGTGGGAAAGACTGATAATTTCATACAGTTTTCTTCTTTGAAAAGAGCAATCTGTGGAGTCAAGTGATTCATATAGAATAACCTAACCTAGTAGCTAGTGGTGGAGTCACGTGACTAATAGAGAATAACCTAACCTAACCTAGCACCCGGTTGTAATAATAAAAAAAACGAAAGCTGTCGGGACTCGTGGTTTGAAGGGAAGGAATCACAACAAAGAGCTGTTATGTTAGGTTATTCTTCGTGGTATCATGTAATTCATAATTATTATGAATTACATAATACCACGAAGAAAATACAACATGAAAACGTGAAATAATAAGAAAATCTTTATTTTTAAATTCATTTCCATATAATGTAGATAGAGATATATAGATTTACCCCTTAAGCCTATCCACTTTTGTAGCTATTAGTTCCTCCCAAATAATCTCCCTATAAATGAATGTAACATTTCAACCTGTCTTTGCATGTTCCTCAAAATGAATGAACTGTTGAACTGGTTTCATCAATCGGTTAAATATATAACGACTTTCCTGCTTGACGAATTCATGTAAAAGAATAGGGATCAAATTTATTGTGCATGAAAATCCAAACGAAAATACTGAAAACAATCTTTTGTCTGTAAAACCGAGAGAGAATCTAAAAGGATATTGCACAGCATGCCAGATAAGTGTCGTGTGAAGGTTCCCGCGGGAGCAAGCAGGATAACTGATTGGCGCCAGTAAACAGGAGAGACACGACCGGCGCCGAGAGTCCTGAAGGCCGCACTTCCACAGAAAATAACATGACGGTTGTGCCAGCTCCATTATCAGGGTAGGGGAGGTACAAACAGATTATCCAAGTTATACGCGAGCTATGTGTCTCGTCTCCTTGTGTTGTTTTCATAATTTTCAACTTGAATTAGCTCGTTCTACAAACGTCACTAATCAAGCCGACACTTTCTGGTGTGTGCTAATTATATCGAATTTGCTTTACATCATGGAAATCAAGTCACAGTATCAATAGAATCAAACACATCACAATTACCTATGATTATATGTATCAACTTGACTGTAGTACAGGATGATCCACATACTATTTTACCCCCATAACTTCATTATTTTTTGAACTAGAAAAAATAGCTGGGACAAAAGTTGCAGGAAAAGCTCCTGTGAATATGTGAATGGGTTTATGAAAAATCGAATATACAAGTCCTGCCCTATTTTCAAGATACAAACCAAACTTTTTTTAAACAGAACATCTTCTATATTTTTCATTTTTCTAAATCTACATTCCATGCCGATTACAATGACGACATCGCAGCAATCGCGCCAGAGAAAACAGAATTCTTTAAACTAAAGCTGCTCCTCCCCACCGGTCGAGAAGTAGCTTCTGGGTCCCAAATTGTGTGTCTCAGAATGACTGCCTTCTGCATCCGGTCTATCAAGTTCTGCGCCGAGTTCTTACAGGCCGGAATGATCTTCATGTTCGAACATGGGTAGTGTGCGAAGCTCGAACTGGAGATCCATTTTTCCTCCTCTTTCCAGACTATGTTCTTCTCTGCCGGAGCAGAGAATTCGATGACATACATAGTCTTGGTTCGTTTATCGAAGAGGACAACGTCAAGCATATTTGCTGGTATGGACCGGACGGTCGGAAATGGATAATTTCAGTAGATCTGGCATTTTTCGTCTTCGAGAAGCGACCCAATATTTTCTGGTACCTATGTAAGGTAGCACCGGATCTTGGTCTATTCCATACGAGCGCCTTATATACACAAGGTGGAATCCGCCTTTCAACAGGCCTTGCAGCTGATATTAGGAACATGCACACCAATCACGTTGCGGCGATAAACCAAGGTGTTGATCACGCCAACTTGGCAAGCAGTGGTAAATCTCTTGGTCTCGGATGTAAGCTCGGCTGACCTTAGGTAGTCGAAGTTCAACCTTGTTGACAAGCCGAGAGTTTCGATGTTTCTATAGAAAACACCGTGTATCGTCAACATGCCGCCCGAGCTTAAGATCTTGCTCCGCGGCATTTATCCGGACTTTCAGGCGAGAAGGTTGCTCTCTAGTTGGCATTCCCGACTGATGTAAATTCGAGGCCATGTTCTTCCACAACTTTTTCTGCTGCCTTAACGATGAATTGGGGTTGAG
Source organism: Endomychus coccineus (assembly GCA_958510875.1). NCBI lineage: Eukaryota > Metazoa > Arthropoda > Insecta > Coleoptera > Endomychidae > Endomychus > Endomychus coccineus. Next base: position 178,480,512 of record OY294069.1, read on the forward strand.
ATAAGTTAACCGCTCTGTGAACCGAGGAATTCATGATTGAGGAAGGAACGATTTTCGCGACCATGTTGCTAAATAACAAAACCAACATTTCGGCTTGAGGAAAGATGAGTCAATAGCATCTTGCGCCATAGTTTGCAAGAAGATGTTCCCTATGACCGCAGAAAATGTGTGGAGGATAGATAGAAAAGAAAAAAGTGATTCGGCGTTGAATCTGTCAAGCAAATCCCCTGGGTTAACTTTTAGGGCTTAGAGTTTTTCAACGAAATGAAAGGAATTTAGGATAAAACTGAATTACCTACAAGGGGTTTGAGAATAGATGAGAGATATCAAGAGAGTTTATAAGTAGGAAATCCGATAGTGCTGATAATTGGTCTTGGGGGAACTGAATTTTATGAATTTTCTGCAAACCATATAATCTGCGATTTCTTATCTGCATCAGGAAGGGAAGAATCACGAATTATTTGGTAAATTCAACGTTCTGTAGAAAGGGTGGGATCTGTTGGTAGGAGTTTATAGGAATTAGACTTTGGAGATGTTGCAGGATTTTCTTATGATAATCTGAACGATTCATGACGACAGTGGAGTTTACTTTGTCAGCTTTTAAAATAGCTAAAGCTGTATTTGTAGATAAAGGAACTTTTGATATTTGTTCTGCAATATAAGGTATTAAAATGTGTTATTAATTTGAAATTTATTTTTCAGTTAGTCTTCCTTCCAATTTCACTGGCTCCCCGTTTGGATTCCCGGCGTGGGAAGTGCAATGCGACAGTTTTGTGTTGCGTATTTGGCAACTTTTCTTCCCTTCCCATACTCATGACTACCGTAAGTTCAACTTCCGACAACATTATATTGGACTTTATTTACGTTATTCTGGATCGATATATCTCTATGCTGTATGTAATTGAATGTGTAGGGTATCACAGCTTTTCGAATATTACACATTTAGATTTCTATTGTCAGTTGAATAACAGATGAATATGGGTGCCATAAGAAGACCAATGGTTCACATTTAATACATACATATTCTATACTTTATATATTAAACAGTATATGGTATTTTGTGTTTAAAAAAATATAGATCTGCACTTTATTTTCTATTTGACAATTATGACTGAAATTTTTTTCTATTATAGTCGACAAGCAAGAATTGCTCAGGGGGACATTATACCTGCTCACCCCCAAAGGAATGCTGCAAAAATGGATGTTGTCCTGTATTCAACAACAATAGCCCCGTTTATCGACCGCCTGTAGTCTCATCTTCCTCTAGCAACATATTCAATCCTCTTTTTCTTGGACACTGGTAAGATTCCATGATTTGGTGGGAAATGTAAGTTCCATATTCCATTTCCGTAGAAATTGCATCCAATTTTTTAATTTGAAATTTTTCTTTTAATTTCATCTTCCAATCGATTAAATCGGACAACTCTTCTGGTGGAGAACATTATTTCTTCTCTTAAATTGAAAACACACTATGTATTTCAAGTTGTGCTCATGAGTGCATTTCAGAGTTGAGATTCAAAAATAGGCGAAAAATTTGAAATTTTTAAATCTGCTCAGAGGTTCCTATTCAAGATGAATCTTTGAAAGTAACAACAGTTCAGTAAAAAATATCTAAAATATAGCTCTCGAACAACCTCACATATCCGAACAAAGACACCATGGGAGTTTAAATCCTGCGATTTCGCAGGTCAAGATACCTGTCATATCCTTCTTATCAATATTCGTCCAAAAGTTCCATGAACATGCTCTGTAATGGTAATCGAAAAATACGCCGGGGCATCATCTTGCTAGTACCAAATTTGTGCCTTTGCATTGAATATATACAAATCCTCCAGTTATCTTTGAAATCTATCGTTTCTATAGTTGGGAGAGTGTAACAATGCCAGCGGAAGTATATTTGGGTGGTCTAATCCGTTATTATGTTTGGTAACGTTTTCTCCAATAACTTCGTGAACATACGAAATTTGAAAATTTTTATGCGGGGCGCCTGTTATAGCTTGAATTATCTTAAATTGGATTCCCCATAGTTCAATGTCGTAACTTCGGATATGCCTTATAACGGATTTTGTTTTCTAACGACAGGTGAGATTTTCTTCCAATCACCCAGAAGATGCATGCGTTCTCGCCTTCTATATGTTGGTATTCCTATTCAGTTTGCTATTAAACGATAGTCCTACCTATTTTACATTTTTGTTCTGGGATATGTCGAACTGGTTGATGTTTATTGATTATTTCCCAAGAGTGTTATTATGTCAGAAGATTCATTTCCATTCACCTTATCTTCCCATTCGTTCAACCACTAAGCTTATCGTGTAACGTGTGGTTGTTGGTAAATCGTAAGCCCTAATACGTGCCTTGTGGGACTCTGGATGATGTTAGCTAGCTGAATGAATTAACTGAGACATGTATATGACTGGATATGGATATGACTCTGGACTGTATCTGATAAATTGAAAGTAGTGATAAGCATCATAGCTCATTATAGAGGATTATTTCATCTTCAATTTATGTTTCGGATGAATTTCAGGTATTTTTGGCTGGCTGTGACTGCTACAGTAGCGGGAATTTTATGTGCCTGCTCCCTTTGGCGAAGACATAGTCAGGGGAACGTATGTTGTCGAGGTTCCGGAAGAGACGAGAGAGCTTCTGAGCCAGACTCTAATGGGTCGTTCTATGCACCACCGCAGTATAGTAGATGTAACAGTTTTCATCAACCGCCGCCGCCTTATTCTGAGGTCAGTTACTAAAATTTTACGATATACTACATTTTTATTATTATTCGATTACAAGGTCAATTTCTAAACCATCATTTGTCTTTCCACACCACCCAGTATCCTGTGAACTTATTATTAACTATATCATGTTCTGCAGCGTCGTGATCACGAATTTTGTTTGGTCAGCAATAATATGAAAACTTTAATAATGCTTGTCAGGGAAAATTACTCGTTTGTCTTCTAATTCTTAAGTATTCATGTGAATGACATTTTCAATACATTTTATCACGTAATTATGAACGGTTCTTTAACAGTATGCATAAACTGTATTCACCATCCATTTATGAAAAAAATAATTATGTGTCTTATAGTTCTGATAGATATAGGTTCTACAATCACAGAATCGCGACTTTCTCTCTTAAAATACTTCGACGAACCTTTAGTCCATAATATAAACTGTCCATGAATCGGACCTCGAATTCTTGATTAGCGACCTCGAAAACACTGAGAAAAAGTTTTCAAGGCAAAATTGTCATTAGAAATTTTTTTTTGAAAGCTTAATCTCTGGGGCAACTCGGGGGCTTTAACCGGCCCTAACTTCGTCATTTGGGCCGCCTGCAAACGGGTTAGGTGTGATGAATACTTCTGGGGGTCCAAGGAACACGATAAAGAAAGAACTCTTCAAATCTGAGCTACTTCCCCACTTCTGGTACTGTTTCCCGACTTATTTACTGGACTAGTTACTTATATTGGTACGTTGGAAGCTATAGAAATATACAGGGTGTGGAATTAGTGTAATGAAATTAACGTGATAGTCGAGGCAATATAGCAAAAAAACTCCAAGCAAGATTGATTGAGATGTGGTTGCGGTATTCGATTCTGCAAGAGAAAAAAAAATGTGGGAACTTTTGTTCAAATTTCTGCTTTCCGAATTTTTCTTCAATTTCCGTATTCTTTTTTGTAATTTCAGGTCACTTCTAAGCCCGATCTTTATCCTCTGGTCATCAGTTACAACGGAGATCCAGTTATCAAAAGCAGTAATGGTTCAACCGGATATCTTATGGTACAATATTTTAGAAACTTCATTGTCGGACCTGTTGGTAAGTTCATCGCTAATAAAATTTGCTACAGCAGAGTGCATTTACATATCATGTATCATTAAGGAATATGATTTTGATCATTTTATGCACGATTTGAAACCAAAAATTTTGTAGCACAAAGTCGAATCGAAAAGCAGCACTTAACTTTATTCTTATTCTTTCGTAATTTCAGTTTTACTCGTTAAATGTTAATATCTTCTTTGTAATTTAATATCAGTTGAATAGTATGCTGTTAATCGATTAGTTAATGTAGGTAACGTTAATGTTCAAACTCATTACTATACTACTGAAGCTTCTTACGTATTTTCAGGATCGTTATCAGCCACTAGCACCATCGATTCGTTAAGTTCCAGTTTTATTTGCAACGCTACAAACGAGGTAAGCTTGTTATAGGCAATCTGTTGCTTTAAGAAAACCCATAGCTCATTATCTTCCAACAAATACCTTTGAAATCTATTTGTAGATATCACCATAGAGATGAAAATATGCTTTTTCTATTCGCGAATTTATCTTGCTAAATAATCGAGCCAGTTTAAATGATTACAATCTGAAGAGGAACAACCGTTTCCAATAAGTCCCATTATATTCGAAACAAGCACACTTATATTCTAGTTTACAGATATTGCAAAAGGTAAATCCCCACTGATATCAAGCAAATACCTAGTCATTTTAATCAAAAAATTGTCAAATCTACATTTTTATCTTAACTTACCTTTGAAGCATTTGTAACATTGTCCAAACTGTACATGAAAGCCCTTAACCTACGTCTTAAAGCTTTTTGCAAAACATAGGCAATATATAAAACATTATTTTGGCGTTGGAAATAAACACTCTAGTTTGTTCTCACGTTGATAGATCAGTTCTACCAATCATTTGCCCTGGAATTTCTTACAAACTAGATTTTCGGAAAAGTATTTGCTAATTCAGTTCATGTTCGAAGATCAAAATATTTCTATAGCTAATTGTGAGGAAAGTATCCCAAGCCAAAGTTTTTGATGAAATGACAATATGGATTCGATCACCTGAAATCAATAGGAGACTTGCCACCCTACGTAACACATATATGACAGGCATTGAAGAATATGGGGTATTTGACCGAGTCTGGTACCATGGCCTTCTTGGGAAACTTTTCTCATATGGTTTGCCGCCTCAACTTTATCGGGTAGTGTCGAGTTTCCTCTCCGATAGATCTCTCCTTCTGGTGGTGGACGGAATATTCTCCGATACGATTGCTATCCTCGCTGGTATTCCACAAGGACATGTGTGTGGGGCACCAACTGTTTCTGCTTCAGTGCAGATGAAGGTACATTACATACCCCTTTCTTCTTTAGAGCCCCTATACACCCAATGGAGTTAGAGGTGGAAGACAGGTCGATGCAATAAGTGAAGATCTGGCAAAAATGTTGAAATGTGGATCTGATAATCCAGTAGACTTTGATGCAACCAAACCTCAATCTTGTATTTTCTTTCACAATCACTAATAAGATAATCTCGGGTACAAGTTCTGGAGTACCTATTACTTTTATGTGTTTGAACTTTAGTTCCCGAACGTACGCTGAAGCTCTTAGCATCTATTCTCTCTCTTTTCTAGACTTCTGCCAAACTTCTTTCTATCAGGTTTCATTTTTCCATCGAACGGCAGGTTAGTGGAACCTTTTGCCTAGTGCGGTCTTTCCTCATGCTTATAACCTCCAAACTTTTAAGAAAAATTCCAACGACCATCTCCTCTCCTAATATTCCATCGCTGACTTACAAGATGTCTAAAGAACATCACAGGTACTGATCTCCTATAGTCAAAATATGAAAAAAAAAAACTGAGTATTTCCGTTTCAGGCCAACAATATAATTCCTCCCCCATATTCCAGTATGACCAGCTTAGAAGAAGCAGCTATGGACGTCAACAATCAAATGGCCGATGCACTCTCTATACCTCGGTCTCTATCTTCTGCTTCTGGTTCGGACATGCACCAAAGTAGTCCCAGTGTTCATTCTCACGTCAGTAGCGTCTACGTAACGTCGTCACAAAGCACACCTGCGCGACGTGTTCAAACAAGACCACATACAGTTATATCGATAAGAGATAATCCATGTTTTGGACAGACAACGAATTTGCAAAATGCAGCATCTACCACGACGACTATGACGACGACCATGGTGCCAAATGATAATATAGATGTAAGCGTAGTTCATAGAATTGAAAAAAGTCAAATCAACTGTGATGCTTCGCCGGTACATAGAATAAATAGGAAACTTCAACACAAATACAAAGTACCCAAAGAGAAGAGTCAAGAGTCGGAAGACGAGCACAACTTTTCCGATCTTCTCAATCTGTCAGTCTGTGCGCCTAACAGTGTTACCAATCTAGAAGCCCCGACTACTTTGTGCAATCCCTTGTTACAATTCAGTGTTGCCAACAGTATGACGGGATCTGATATCAGCAGTCTTGCCAACTTGGGAACACCAGACTCTCCACCTAGAGCGACCAGTCCGACGGTAGAGATGAAGGAACTGTTAGACAAGATTCAACAATTACCTCAATCGAAAAGTTCCGTTCAGCAACAACCGGAAGTTAGACAACAGAGTAGGTCGTATTTTCACCGAATCAAGGCCAAAACCATGTATATGCCTCTGTACGAAGGGCCTATTAAAAATAAACCGACCTCTAGCAGCAAAATGTTCCCGAAAAATTGGCTGTCGAGGTCAGCGCCAAATACGCCCTGCGGTAATTTCGTTCCAACGTTTCCGTCTCATAAACGTAACCCTTCGGGAGGACAGAAGAATAATCGTAAAATACTGGACGAAAACGGTCCATTGCTTCGGGCCCACGAAGAATCTGAGGATGAAATAAATAAATCGGAAGGTTCATGATTAGGAAGGGTCAAGTGTTCATAATTCATTTGGAGAAACTATTTCACACATCGTTGACAGTAATTATTTGCAAATTTTGGAAAAAAGGATATCTGAGAAAAGAGTTAAAATATTTTCCTCGAGAAATTATTATATATGGTTATCTACTTTGAACTATAGGATTTCAATAGAAAAGAAAATATTTAATGAAGTTGACTTCGATTTTATGTAAATTCATTATCACATCTGCAGGTTTGTTGAAATAAACCCTTTCCTTAAAATAGTACCGAAGGAAAAAGGGTAATGTGTACAAGGCCATAACGTTATATTTTAGATATGTATGACGTCACGTAATGTGGGTTTGGACAAGTCCGCCTTTTCCTACTGGCCAACCAAATTTAGATGAACGTATACTTTTACCTTTTTATTGTTGTGGAACCTGAAACAACTGTTCGAACATCATTGATATTTGTATTAAAAAGAATGAACAAAAAATGCTGTTAATCGGAATCGCTGTACTTTATTTTTGTTTCAAGTTCTCATGGAAATGCAAATTTATGAAAGTAAGTCTTATCAGAATTATTGGCATAATTGCTTTTGCAATTGGGTAACCTCAGGATATTTGACATTCTAAGATAGAATGATCCAAAACGAAAAAATCCTTACCAAAAATATCGAAAGGAAAACTGATAAAAAAAGACGTGAGCTCGTATGATTCAGAGATGGGTTTAAGGTAGGTCAGACTCCTGGGGAGGGAGTGTACCTAAAATCACTATCTCAGTGACTGTAGGTGGTTACTGCGCGGTTTTTCACGCGGAGCTCTACTCAATATTGACTAATGCCATGAAAAACCTGCGGAGAAACTATGTAGGAGTATACATATTTGCAGTCGGGTCTGGGAGCTCTCAAATCATCCAGAGTCACATCACAGCTTGCCATAGAATGCAGAGATACACTAGCTGAAATAGCCAGGAGAAATAAAGCCAGAGGATGGTCGTCAGGCGTCCCTGTCGGGCCGGAGTCAATGGTCGCTTTATAGAATTGCGTGGGGGGTCTCGCCCTTCTGGGACAACTGAATAAATACTCTCTAATCCTGTTGGAATGCCCAGCATTACCATCCCTCAGGCACCGACACTTTGGAGAATCAAAACTGCTGCCAGAAGAATTTATGGAAGCAAGCGCTGGCAATATTCTGGGTTTCTGGCGGGCCGTAAGCCTGCTAGAATAGAATAGACTTCTGATCATGGGGCACACAATGTCAACTAAGTGATCTTAGTGCATTTGGAGGCTGAGCCTCCTTCTCTAAAAACATGCTATAACAATTTTTGGAATTTTCGAACTGATTTGTAGATGTACCAAAGGTATACAAAACAAATAAAGTGTATCACATGAAATCAACATGGACGTCTAACACTAACAACTGAAAAGGAACACTTGAAATAGCTCGCTATGTTGAATTGCCACTAAACCTATCAAGCTATACATTGGTAATTGTTTGCACGATAAATGAATTCAATTAGCTTTTTATTGTCATTGTAAAAATATGAAACTATTCACTGGCTTCAACTGGAAACTGAAATCCTAATGGTCAATTAGATGACTCATTGTTGTCAAAAGCTTATATTGCTCAATTAGTATGAAATGTGACAACTAGGAAAATATTTGAATTATTTCTTTCCAAGCACTTGGAAGTACAAGAGAAAAATATATATTAACATTACTTTTTGGTGATATTCATTTATTTATTTTAATTAAATGAATATTATTGACGGCAATGATCTTTGTTGGCTATATTTTATGTCCTTCAAATTAATCATACCTAACCGAATTAAATGGATACTTTTGTAACGTGATGAAAATATGCAAATAATTATTTTTGGCATATAGATACCTATATTTATTTTTATGCTATAAAAATCAATAAATTTTTTATTGCGCAGTAATAATGTTATATTATTAGGATATTAATCTAGGAGGCTTCAATTGTGGAAATTCATATAAATAGATAATATTTAAATATTTTTCCAGATTTGTATGGTGAGCCAAAAGTTTAGACCGAATCATATACATATATAGCGATTTTTCGGTTAGATCATAAATAATGAACTTAAACTTGAAATTTGTTCGTGTGGCAACGTCATGACATATGGTTTTAGAATTTGCAACATTAATTTACAGTTTCATCGAAACAGATTAATCAGAAAACAAGAAAATCGATCGGGCCCAAATTTTTGGTTCAACTGTTTATTAATAACATATAAATTAATTTCAGGATCAGCATAAAATAATAAAATTCGATTGTTTGAATTTTTATTAGAATTTGAAGAGTTTCTTATCCAGAATCTAACACATTCCATCGAAAACATTTCAAAATGATTTGTTGTTAATATTCTAATTTCAGTTTGGTTCCGAAAATACAATTCCCATTATTCTTTTAAATTTGTAATATGCACACATGTATATATATTTATTTCGGCATAATGAGTAGAAAACTACGAACTTGAATTTTTATTAACAGCATCGCATTTAATAATAAATATATTCGATTTCATTGAAATATACAGTGAAACATCTTAATTTGGGGGTAGAAATGTAGATTTACATTATTGTTTATTTTGATTGAGTAATAAATTTGTTGTATTTTAGGGAGAATTTCATGAAAACGTCTATCCAAATTATTGTAATTCGATCAATATTCTAAATTCATTCAATAAGATTGTTCAATCAGCTCGATTGTATCTAATTTAGAGTACTACATGTCAAATTATAGTGAATATTAGTTAAATAGAATCAGCCATAACCTGCTGAAAATTCATTCTAAACTTCAATAAAACAACTATTAAAAGTTTAATTCTCACTTATTAAATAAATGAATGTAACTATAGTTTCGCTAACATCATAGCTTCTTCAAACAACAGCTACTTTGTAATATTTGTTTGAAGAAGCTACGGTGTAGGCAAAGCTATATTTACATTTATTTATTAAAGTTTTGAAAATAATAGTATTCAAATGAAATCAAGGATAATTACAAGAGTTTAATGTAGCAGAGCTGCCAATAATTTATATTACTATGTGAATGTGTTATTTAGGTAATAAAAAGTGTACTTAAATAAATATACTTAGTATTTATGATTTTAATTTTATAAAAGGCTTATTATTCGGAACAGTATGCTTGAAAAATAGATAAAATACAATTTAGGCTTATTTTTATAAAAAACAGTAACAAAAATATTATGAAGATATAATGGAGGTAATTTTTTGGAAAAAAATCAAGCGTGAACAAACCTTAAACACAACAATACTTTCGAAAAAAATATTAATTTTATTGAAAATGATCGTAAATGCTATATATTTCTTCATTAGAAAATAACCCTTTAATAAAAATTTTCATATTTTGTTTAAGGTATGTTCTCATAGAGAGGATTTTTTATTATTAATCAAAAAATAATTATAATTCAACAATTGATGTAATTATCTACGTAATAATGAATTTTGTAATATTTTTAGTAATGCTAATCTTATATGAATATTGTTGTTAATGTAAATTAATTACTGCAAATACAAATTTAAAACTTATTAAAGTGCATATTTTAAACATTTTCCGTAGTTAAAAATCCCAATTTTTCTAGAGATCGATTCGAATCCGATAACTCCAAAAAAATAGCGGAATTTAAAATCCTGTTCACAGTTTTTTTTTAAATTAGGAAGCCATCCTCAATTTGGCTTATAACAATTTTTGGAAACTAAAGTTTTCAAATTGTGTTGGTTCAAAACTGGCCTTTCAATGTGGACGATTTATGTTTTTATTGAAATCATAGTCGATTTATTAGATGATCTCGAATCAATTGAGGCGAGTTCTCGTCCATTATCAACGATGACATTACTTTAACAGTTTGAATGATTTAAATCTAACATATAGTGGGGAGTATTAGTTAACCTATGTTCCTAATTAAACGTACGCCACTGCATTCGTTGGTTGTATTGCGGATATTCATTTTGTATAGTTATCTGGTAGATGGCGCATTGAGCTTGAGATTCAGATTCATAACAATAGTTCTTTTACTAATAGTGTAATAGCACCAATTTTAGTTGTTCTGTGGTACTAATATGAAAATAGTAGTCCCTTTGTACCGGATGCGGATTCAATGCGGCACTTTGTTTTATTTTCATCATACTTTCAAATTCTTGATCAAATAACAAATATTGAGTTTTAGCAAACTACACATTTCGCCACATATTAATAACGCGATAAAATGAAGAGTTAGCACTTTGAGAAACACGTTCGATAAAACTGTGTAGGGGCAAGTACAGTTTCATTATTCATTCGCAACTAATTTCTGTGTCTTACTTAATTCTAACCTACAAATATTGTAATACAAATTCAACCGTCAACGCAAACAAATCGTTGTGATAGATTTATTTGTTCGATGTGACGTACTATTTTATTATAACTTGCAACTTGTTTAAATTTCCTTCTTATCGACGGTTGTCATGTACAACGCCGCCGGGCTTATCCCGAGTAGATTTTTAATTTTGATTTCTCATTTCGTTATTTGTGTAACGCTATTATGGAGCCGAAGCGAGAACAACCTCTACTGCTTTCCAAACCATATAACCCAACGACAGTTAGCAACGACCGATCAGCATACAGAGTGAGTAAAATTCCTTTACCTAATTCGTGATTTTACGTAACGTATAAGAAACTTCCATGGCTTTGTATTAATTCCAAGAATAATGTTGATGATATTTATAGTCTATTGTTTATTAACAGACTATAATAATAATAACAGTAAATTCAGAAATGTATACGTGGGGTCGTGGGGTCATAACCATGTGCTCCAATTTGCAATACCAATAAAGTAAATATTTCAAAACTTGCCGCTATTTCTTATGTACATGGGGTTTGTCGGAATTTGTTTGAATAGCCTGTCAGAAAAATGTAATCTCGGGTTTTGAGATATTTTAATGATATACCATTTGTTTCCTGTTATTTCACGCAGATCGGGATCCATTTTGATGTAAATATAATATACCTAATAAATAATATAATATATTATATTACATAAAGAGTTATAGATTTAATTTTCTGAATTATGAAGATATTAAGTCTTCCGTTATTTAACACAGGATTATTAATCCCTAGAAACCGTTAAGGTATCGGACAGCCGCTGCGATGTCATTCCCAAAGTTTCAAGACTCAAATGCATATTTCAAATGAGTAGGAACAACTAAGGCGTGGTGTTACTTCAAATGTCATGTGAATAGTTTATTTGTATTAACTAAGATATCTATGTTATGGAGTGGTCTGTCACAGACATTGTGACTGTCGTATAAACGTTACCTGTCTTGTTATGGTTGGGGGGGGGGGGGGCTCTGGTTGGTCTGACATTCTGAACTGTGATAATGAACTATCCAACTATGGAGCTCTCATAAGAACTTTACGTGATTAAATTAGCTGTCAAACCGACTAAACATATCAAATCCCTTTTAGGCCTTTGGGATTGAGTTTTGAAAATTCCGTTCTTAGCGCGGGTGCCAAACTGCCAAGTCGGGCGGCTTTATAGTTTCGGAGATTTCGTCATGAGTAAGTCAGTCCAGTGACTGAGTGGTATTGGCTTTATATACCCAATATGCTATTTCGATGTGGTAGAAGATGCACAAACATTTGTGCCCCACCCCAAAACTAACCCGCAGAGAAATTATTACAAATAAATTACATTTGATTCCAGTAAAAAAAACATTTATTACACCTCCCGGGACCAAAATACTAGCCTGTGGGCCAGGTTCCACCTGAAGCTACACCACATCGGTCCAACAAGCATTAAATCCGCAGAGAAATTATTACAAATAAATTACATTTGATTCCAGTAAAAAAAACATTTATTACACCTCCCGGGACCAAAATACTAGCCTGTGGGCCAGGTTCCACCTGAAGCTACACCACATCGGTCCAACAAGCATTAAATCCGCAGAGAAATTATTACAAATAAATTACATTTGATTACGCTAAAAAAACATTTATTACACCTCCCGGGCCCAAAATACTAGCCTGTGGGCCAGGTTCCACCTGAAGCTACACCAGATCGGTCCAACAAGCTTTAAATCCGCAGAGAAACTATTACAAATGAATTACATTTTATTACAGTAAATAAAACATTTATTACATCTCCCGGGCCCAAAATACTAGCCTGTGGGCCAGGTTCCACCTGAAGCTACACCAGATCGGTCCAACAAGCATTAAATCCGCAGAGAAATTATTACAAATGAATTACATTTGATAACAGTAAATAAAACATTCATTATACCTCCCGGGCCCAAAATACTAGCCCGTGGGCCAGGTTCCACCTGAAGCTACACCACATCGGTCCAAAAAGCATTAAATCCGCAGAGAAATTATTACAAATAAATTACATTTTATTACAGTAAAAAAAACATTTATTACACCTCCCGGGCCCAAAATACTAGCCTGTGGGCCAGGTTCCACCTGAAGCTACACCACATCGGTCCAAAAAGCATTAAATCCGCAGAGAAATTATTACAAATGAATTACATTTGATTACCTCCCGGGAGGTGTAATAAATGTTTTTTCCACTGTAATCAAATGTAATTTATTCGTAATAATTTCTCTGCGGATTTAATGCTTGTTGGACCGATGTGGTGTAGCTTCAGGTGGAACCTGGCCCACAGGCTAGTATTTTGGGCCCCGGGAGGTATAATGAATGTTTTATTTACTGTTATCAAATGTAATTCATTTGTAATAATTTCTCTGCGGATTTAATGCTTGTTGGACCGATGTGGTGTAGCTTCAGGTGGAACCTGGCCCACAGGCTAGTATTTTGGGCCCCGGGAGGTGTAATAAATGTTTTTTTACTGTAATCAAATGTAATTTATTTGTAATAATTTCTCTGCCGGTCAGTTTTGGGGTGGGGCACAAATGTTGGTGCAGCTTCTACCACATGCTATTTCGTTCTTCACAATTCAATATTTCGGTAGTTTTAATTGGATTATAATACACATGGCATCTGCAGACGCATTCAATCATAGTCATTCATTCTATTCTGAATTACATGGAAATATTAATAACGAAATCAATTTTTGATAAAGATATAAAAATATAGAAACGTTAAAACGGAGATTCATTCTGTCCCCAGTAAAATTAAAGAACCCTATTACTATTTTTTCGTCTTTACTTATGTTTCGGTCTCACGACCATTATCAAATGACGTTTGAAAACTAATTCACATCAACTGAAACAAGGGATTTCTTAAAATAATATAAAACCAACTTTTTGTGAAGGGGTTTTCGCAATGGACCTCACATGATCATTCCCACAGTTGTACTGTTAGTGGTTATATGGAAGACTTAGTAGGAATAGTTGTACCTGAAATCATCATATTAGGGATTGTGGGACCGGCCATCCTGGAGAAGACGCAAGCTTAAGTTTGGGTTGCATTAAACTCTTCTAAATTATCAGATCCCCATTTCAAAATCGTTGGCAGATCTCTGATTAAATTGGATGGAGGCTGAAGTTGGGAAAGCGATATGAAATATACAATTATCTGAAAAGCTGTGAACGGGGCAGGTGGTCACTCCCAGTAGATCATCGTTTATATGGAGCAGAAACAAAGTAGGTGCCAAGACAGATCCCTGTAAAACACCTGCGTTGATAGCCATTGTATCGGAAGATATTCCGTCAACCACCACATGGTCTATCTGAGAGAAAACTCGATAGCGAGCGACAAAGTTGAAGCGGCAAACCATATGACGGAAGTTTCCTTAAAAGGTTTGGTGCCAGACTCCGTCAAATGCTTTGGAGATATCCAATGCTACAGCTAGAGATTCCCCATGTTTTGGAATAGATTTCTGCCATACATGTGTTGCGTAGGCAAGCAAGTCTCCTGTTGATCTCTGCCGATGAAAGCCATATTGCTATTTAAGATTTTGGAGCCCTCTAGGATAAGCTCGATGTTGATTGCTTTCTCCATCACTTTAGATATCACAAATAATAGTGCAATGTGTCTATAATTATTAGGAAGGGTCTTCTTTCCTTTTTTTTGGAATTGGTTGTACTCTAGCTGTCTTCCAGCTGGAAGGAAACACCAAGTTTGTATGAAAGGGTAAACAATCTGCAGGAATTCCATCTGGGATTTTTTAGTATTGAGATCAAGCAGAATGCGCCTAATTTGACGCTAACGAAAGACTAGGTTTAAGTAAATTTGGGGTTGAAACAGAATGTACTGAGAATGGCTACCGCACCAATTAGTTCATTGTGAAATCGTTTTGCCTTATAGGTATTTTTTATAGTTCTAATTTTAGTCTGTCGATATGGAAATAGATACGAGTATTTACATGTTTTCGTCAGTAATAACAGCATAGGTACCTGCATAATGCGAGTTAAGCAATTATTGGTTATCAGTTTTATTCAATCCATGGTCGTTATATTTTACTTCGCAGAATTGTTATTCTTTTCGTAAGTATGTGTATGTGTGTGAGATAATGCGTTGCGAAAAATATCGTGTCAATAATTGATGATGATCACGAAAGTTATTTTTAGCATTGATTTAAGAATGCCAATATAATTTTATGAGCACAATTGGTTGGTGATAAACGATATACTCCGTATGTATACCTTTGCATCTCGCTTTACATGGAGCAGTATCGGACTTTGAATATTTGAACTTCGCTAGAAAACTATATAAACGTGGCATTCAACATTGTTGAAACGATCTGTGGACTTATAGTTGCTACTTTATTGTTTATTTTTCGTTCATCCCAATGACAATGCTGATAATTCCGGAAGAGGAAATTAACTGCAAAAATTTCATGCAAGCTTCATATCTTGGAACGGCTTTCGCAGATGCAGATTCTCAAAGATCTCAGTTTCTGGATGCATGTTGGGTCATAGGATCGAGACTCTATGTCCCATGTCGACGTTTCTCTGACCATCAGGTCATCAGAGAAGCATTAAGAGAAAATATTGTACAACATTGATGCAACTGACGTGAGGAAAAATAAATCAACATATCAAAACTGCGTGATATGCATCTGTTGGATTGTGATGGCCTCGTTGCCCTAAATGATTTGCAATAAGTACTAAGCGAAATATTTAATTGGAATCCTTGTCATTATGAAAGTTTAAGAACGACAGTTTGTTACTTTGTATTTTAGGAAAAAATAACGTAAAGTTGATATTTCAAGTAAAGAACTTTGAAGTTCTTTCTCTAAATAATGTTCTAGCTGGAAATTTCCGTGAAACGTTGCCGAAAGTTTTAGCAAAATATGCTTTTTTTATTAGTAAATATATGTATCTACACGGGAACACGGGAGTGTAAAGATTTTGGTATAAAACTGAATAACATTTGATTGTTATCATAAAGCCATCAATTAACACACTTTCCAACCATTTTCCTTTTTTGTCCTAATGTTGTTGGCATCTAATATTTATTAACTTTTGGTTCGCAGGATTGTGCTTGGTTTGGGCTTAGCTGTTGGAATGTTGGTGCTCGAAGCGCTGGCATTTTTATTTGGACTAACCATGTTCCATTCCTCATCCGCTTTGCTTTGTATCCTTTGAATTGTTTGTAGTACTAACCCATTTACGTTTCTTTCTATCATGCTATATGCTTTGTATGCCTGGCATCCATGTTAACACGAATTAAAGGTTCATATACAGTGATGGGAACAATATGGAAATATTTAAAAATTTCGAAATGCGTATTTCAGCAACAAAGCTTCCATCTTCAATGGGTAGAATTAAACAACTAACAGGTAATTGATATATTTCTAATATACAGAAGTAACTGGAGGATTTAAAACTCATTGCTGCATTTTTGAACTATATTGGAGGGATATTAATTAGTTCTTTTTTGATGTAGTTGCCTTGTGCAATGGAAAAATCTTTTAAAAATATTTCCCTAATGATTTTAAGAGAAAAATTGTTTTGTGCTTTAACACTTTTAACAATCATTGCTCCTTAACAAATTCACAGCTATTGCATGCCATTCTAGTGCATCGATAATTCTATGCTACTTCATATTTGATAGTTGGCACTGCGGTTGGTTTTGGTGGATATTTGGTTTCGGTTCTGTACTTCCCCTTTTATACGACTGTCACATAGTGCTTGATGTAATATGCAAGAAAAAGTATTAATCTACAGTTCCCTTTGAAAACGGCCATGTTCATCAAATTACGCTACGCGTCGATAGGTGCTAGGAGGCGTAGGAAATAATTATTTTGTTTGGAACATAGATGCGAATGTGGTGAATAGAGTACGAATACGAAGAGTTTGCAATGACGTCACGGGCATCAGTTGACGCGTGGTTGCCAATCTGACCGAATTTCTCTCACTTCTTCCAAAGTACTTGCTGCGAATTTGTCAATGTTTGATGCCCCTGAATTGCGCCGCCATTGAAACACCTAGTTTTATCCTCCCGTCGGACGTTTCTAGTTTATTCCGCTCAATTTGCGAAAGGATACATGAAAAACGACTGGTGATTAAATTTCAGCCTGTTCCAATCCGTTAAAATCGCACTCACCACTTTGAAAACGAGACAATTGACAAAAAATGAAATAATGTGATCAAATTACCACCAAATATTATTCTAAATACAGTTAAATTAAATTTAGAAAATAGTTGTTTGAAAATTCGTTTTAATTATCTATGTTCAGAATATTACAATTGAGTTGTTTGCATAAAAGACAAGTTTATTGCATTGCTTCACATGAAATAAATGTTTTTATTTATTTATAGACGTCTCAAATTACATGGAATTATATACTTTATCTTGATATAAATACCTATGCAGAGAAGGTATTGCAAGTTCATTGTTCTTATAATAAATGCGTTTCCACTTTCTTATAACATTATTATTATCGCAATTCGATGATATATTATGTCACGATATGTCCATATGGCTGGTAATCGTATTTTGTGTATTTTCTTCAGCGTCGTGAACTGTGAACTATGATTAATACGTTCAAAATCACATTGGTTTATAGTTCAAATTAAAGATAACTGTAAAGATATGACTTGTGATGCCATCTGTAGACCAGTAGCTAATAGATGTCTAGGTGCATTTCTTTACTACACTGAAATAGTAGGTTCTATTTCAGTGGTTTACTAAATATTTATTGGAAGACCATTGCTTGCAATGGTAAGACTCAGTATTAACGCGAGTCGTAGTATTTTTGATGAATGGGAAATTATAGAATGAATCTTACCAGACTAGAAGTGAAAGGATGTGGATTGTGGTTAACCGTCAGCGTATATTTTGGTTTAGTCATCACGAGATATACATATTCATTTTGTAATACATGTGTTAGTTTATAAGAGGTTTTGTATAAGATTGTGATAAAATAAATTGAATTCCGTCCATTACTATAGAGTGTTTTAATTCGAAATACGTATATTATGAAAGAAATTAGGGAAAGGAAATTCAACGTGATGAAAATTAATCATAATCGTTTGAAGAACGAAATAACACTCAATGTCTACAGAAACTATTATTCAGTTTAATGTAAGTTTTTCGTATTTAATAAGTATTATATGAAATTTATTTTAGGGTTTATTTATGTTAATAATTCGGATTTGTTTTCTACAAAAAAATTAATTATTAATCGTATTCTATCGAAAGCGCAAAACTGTTTGAATAAACATAAACAATGATGAATAAATTCTTTTCCTTTTATAATTGATAGCTTAAGGAATGCAGCAAATTGTTTTTAATTAAATTTTATTCGTTGATTGGATAAAAATATAAAGAAATAGATTCGTTAGATTATTTATATAAAAAATATTAGCAAATTTACTACGCTCATAAGAATACCAATTATTCAAAATGAAATTCATAATTAAAATTATAATATAAATAGGGATCATCAAAAACCTAAATGCTAATTAATCTTATTAAATTAGAAGAACCTGATTGTCCGTTTCATTGAAAATTACAAAATTAAGATTAATAAAATAATGTAAGAACATTTATTAATGAAAATTCTTACTATTTTACACTTATAATATTCATATGGGTTTCTCCTAGTTTACGATTGCCATATGACAAAATTGAGTTGAGGATGCTTTTTTCCTAGTAAAACACTGATTTTGTCAATACAAAGTACATATAGAGTATCTAAAAATTAATGTTTAATTATTTGTGAAATGTGTCGAATCATAAAAATCTGACCATATCGACTAATTGCTTTCAGGCAATGATAAGAAAAAAGAAAAACAAGGAGTGAAATAATTCCAGACCTTCATATGATATTATGGACCGACTCTTTAATAAATGGTATTAATAATAATAATAAATTAAAATGTAGACTATTCTTCACGCTTCAAGTTTTGTATAAAACATTTTTTTATCTTTAGTTTTTGAATCATCACCGAAAAACGAATAATAGAACGAAAAAAGTACAATAGAAATTTACAAACTTAAAATACTAGAATTCAATCTAATTTAATAATGAAAAAAGAGGTTTTAGCTTTGTTTGTCAAAGTTTTGAAGGACTTATGGGTGGGGGGTTGTGAGCAGAGTTTATTTTTCCAGTTTTTTTTCTGAACTATTAATTTTTCTAATCAATTTCCATGGAATAAATTTTTACGCAATGCTTGACTTTTATCATTTTGTAATTAAGTTGTCTTCAACATCTGATGGAAATATTTATAATCTAAAATTGCAGAGCTTGCAACATAATTACTCGAATCTTCTTTGATTAATGTCCGTAATATAATTGAATTATTAATTAATATGTCATATTTCGTAGTTTGATGGTTTATTTTTCTGTTAAAATTAATTAAAACGTTGATTAATTTTCTTTATCAGATCTACGACGCAACTATAATTTTGAAAGTATTCCGATATGTTGAATTATTTACAATTATACTGGTCAGTGGTTCAACATACTCACGTTTCACAATGAAAAACTAATATACTTCCATTGTTATCGATAATTAGAACATTTATGACAATAATACAGTTAGTGTACATCATCGTCTACGTTTGAATCGTATTTGAAGAAATTTGTTCCCAATAATAGATGGCCAAGGAGGTGAGAACACTTTTATTACTTGACGAAAATGTAGATTTTTCACTTTGAGGAAATTTATTACACAACAATTAATTTTTGGCAGGATAGAGCATGAAAAGAGTCTTAAGGATTATTGTTACATATTGATATAATTTTTTAATTGAAATTTTGGCGATAATTTCTCTTCCATGGAACTTTTAGTAATTCAAACTATTCAAATGTTAATTTTACAACTAACAAGTTAAACTTGTTCAACAGAGGACTTTGTTGAATTTTTTTAAATTTGGCAGAATAACATTAAGTATAAAAGTTTGCTTTTTATATTTTAAAGACGAGGATTACTATTTTCCAAGTAAGTAGATTATGTTTTTTAGCTGAGATCAATATTATATCGTATCATACCTATATATCATATTTTATAAAACTCCAAAATTAACAAAAAAAAAAGAAGATTTTATGGGGAGCGCACGAGAACTATCCCATAAAAGATAATCACTAATCTAATTTTTTGAAATTTTGACTTATGTTTACTAAACACTGTATTACGTGGTTTGTCACGCTAAACTACTTACTGGGGTAAGCTTCAACCCTAACTATCGTTTCTGCAATAACCCCTCCACCCACGGCCGGGGCTTCACATACGGCACAAGGGTTACTACGATAATCAAACACACAACCACCCCAGCTCATACTTCCGGGATTGATGCAGCGTGCACAAGCAAGTGGTGGTTTGGTTGTCTAGGATATAGTTACACTTCCGGGATTGACACAGCATGCACAAATATACCAAAGAAGTCCCTTTTGTTCAAATATACACACTCTGTACACACCGTACAATTATTTGAATCTTTCACCTGTGGATTCAAACGTGAACTTTATCGGTGCGCGGTCAGACCTATGGAGGGATAAGCTCAAATATACAATCTAAGAATTCATTGACTATAACGGAATATCAGATATCATGCGAACGTTACCACATAAAAACCACGGAATTCAGTATATCGTAATTCCGGAAAACAAATATTAAGCTATCATTTACCTTATGTTATTCTCTGAAGCACGGAATTATTTTAATATATTACTAACTAACAAAAATCTTAACTCTTTAACTTTCAACCAAAAATCTCTTGTATAACTGTACAACTATCCATTATTTTTGATCAGTCTGCCACTGTCTTTTATGTTTTCCGAGGTTCTAGTCAAGTCCGTACCACCAAATCTTTATTTTGTGCCGTGGCCTTTTTCTTTATGCCCCGAACAATGCTTGACAGTACCGCTACTTTTTATGTCTAAAATTCGCGCGAATGATGCTTCGGTAATTCCTCTTAGCGAGGGAAAGGAATGTTATCGGAATTTTTTGGTTTACGCAGTTTTTACTCATAAGGTAGTTCAAACTTTGATGCGTTAATTTACCAGTTATCCGTTTTTGCAACATCGGAATCGGCCAAATTTTCAATTTTCTCGCGGGTGACGTTTTACATTAATTGTTTACGACTCAGATATAAATCCTGCTCATAATGTTTGCTCTATTTCAGAATCAAGGACCAGGATGGACCAAATTGCTGATATTAGCTGGGGCTGCTACCACAATTGGGTCTTCCTTGTCCGTGGGTTACACCATTGGCGTTGTCAATGCACCAGCTGACGTAAGAAAGGAAAGTTAATCCTAGATCTTGTACACATAAATATTTCCAGGTCATCAAGGCTTTCTGCAAGGAAAGTTTCAACACCAGATATGGAACCGTATTGACCACAGATAAACTAGATTTTCTATGGTCTTCGATAGTTTCGATATTCCTCGTGGGAGGCGCCATCGGCTCTTTGAGTGGGTCGTACCTCGCAGATAGAGTTGGAAGGAAAGGCGGTTTGGTGGTAAGTTCCTTATTAGGTGGACTAGCGGGAATCCTATTTTTCTGCAGTAAACCGAGCAATTCCGTTGAAATGTTGATAATCGGTAGATTATTGATCGGACTATCTTCAGGTACGATCACAAATTACAGTAAATGTATGAACTTTAAGTGTTTGGTTTTCAGGATTGATAACAAGCGTCGTGCCGATGTACCTCACCGAACTGTCGCCGCTTCGTATCAGGGGATCTATGGGGGTGTTGTGTCCATTGGGAGTCACAGTTGGTGTATTGCTAGGGCAGATTATGTCACTACAGGTGATTTTAGGTAGACTATGCTTGAGATATATCAAATGGGGGTCAGCCATGATATTTACTATGCTGCAATTATTATAAATTAATTAATAAATGTTAGGTCTCAGGAGGAAGCCTTGTGGTCCACCATTTATGGTGAAACTCAGTTTCTTCCATGGTCACGTATAGGTAGAGAATGATAGTTTTAGTTGTACTTTAATAGTATTTTCATGACTTCCCTATTTGTTCTTCGAATGTCTTTGCAGCAGCTCTATTGTATTTGTTCTGTTTTAGGCAATGAAAGTTATTGGCCCCACTGTTTGGCTGTGTATCTAATACCCTTAGTAATTTGTAGTGCATCCATTCCTTTCCTGCCAGAAAGTCCGAAATATTTGTACGTTATTAAAAGACAACCACAGTTGGCTTTACGCCGTGAGTATTTTGTTTTTATTATTTCTTCATTTGACGTCACACCAAGTTTGGAGGATTTTGCTCCAGTTGTTAAGAAAGTATTATCCAGATGAATGAAAGTTATGGTTTGATTGAGTCACTGAGCTCGCCATAGACATATTTGATTTCTTAATCGGGCCATTCCTTCTTCACTAATATCATTATTAAATTATTTCCTCATTGAAAAGTATGATATTTAGGAAGATATTGCGTTAGAGACGAAATATCTGGTAATTGCTCAAATTTTCTGATGATTGGTTTGATGATGTCTCCTGTTTGCAGAGCTGTCGAATGTACGTAATGTTGGTCCCGAAGAATTGGAACACGAGATTCAAGAACTGAAAATAGAACAGCAAGACAATGATGATAGAGGTGGAGACTCGAAAAAATGGTCTATTCGGCAGGTTTTGTTGGATAAACGTCTATTTTTACCTCTGTTATTGGTATGTTCGTTGCAAGCCGGTCAACAATTCAGTGGTATCAATGCGGTGAGTATTCGAGGGATATCTGAAGCAGTTATATCACGCCTTGTTGTTGTTCCAGGTATTCTATTATTCAGTTTCTATCTTCAAGAAAGCTGGACTTTCACAATGGAACAGTGAATTAGCTACTATTGGTGCTGGAATATGTAATCTTTTCATGGCTGTAATTTCCATTCCAATAATGGCGAAATACAACAGAAGATTGATCATACAACTCAGTTTATCAACCACTGCCTTTTTCTTGTTAATGTTGGCGTTAACTATTACTTACATTGTAAGTATCTCGTCCAACGAACTCGGATATACTAGAGTTAGTCAGTCTATTCGTAACTACGAAATTTTGTATCGCCAACATGACGTGTAGAAATCCAGTACGGATAGAGGAATAGTACCCCACGGCATAGGCGTGTATTGTATAGGGTATTTTAAACAGATTTCCAGGGTACTCCACGCCACGGGCGTACTATTTATAAGGCAGTAAGGTACGTTTTTTTTTAAACTGTTGAAACGTCAAAAATAAAAACTTTATAACCAATATTAACAGTGTAGCTGTAGACATAGAAGAATGTTAATGACAAATGTGGGTTTCTTCCATGTTTTACAGAAAAAGACTGGTATTTTGGCAATTAAACTGATTCACTTACTGACCACATTTGTATAATAGCAATTTGTAAGGTCGTTTCTTCTTTTGGTGATTGCCATTCACCGATTTATGTGTGCGTGCAAGTAACTATATTGAAGCGCAGACTATGAGCTGCTTATTACTTTGTTCATCTACTTCTGGGCAATTAAGTATATTTTTATATATTCTTAACCAGTGAAAAACATTTGTTTCTATCGAGGACATTATTAGATCACAATTATTTAATTTATATTGCAATACAATAATAGTTTCACTTTTTTCAACACTACATCAACCTATAATTTGGTTTCAAATCATATCTGTATAAGTATATTCATACAAAATCCATTGTTGTCCTATGTGGAAAATTTCATGAACAAAAACTTCCGAAAGATGTTTATCATGATTATATACTTTTATTCTATTCTGTCTACTGATATTAAAGTACAGTAGGTATATCGCCACTACAGCATTTTTGCTTTTATTTCATCCGTATTGTCAGGAAGCATTTGCAATAATCGGACTATGAGGTGGGAGCAAAATATGCGTTGATTTTCTTGATTTCACGATGTGAGATGGTATATAACTAACAATATGAATGGGGAACATACAAGTAAGAAAAGTTTTAGTAAAATTGTAAACGTTTTATTTAAATAAAAAATTGTCAATTTATTTATGTGAGAAAGTATATTGTATACTGTTGAAAAGTTTTCTTGCGGAAAATATAATTCTGAAAATGTTGACGTATTAATAATAAATATTAACAATTTATTGTTCCTGTAAATTCTAGTAAATCATTAGTACATTCTTTAAAACATGTTTTAGGGGGATATCTAATCTATGATATTAAAAAGATAAATACATAATTTAATCAATCTGTTGCCCTTCCTTGGTATTACAAGCAACCTCTTCAACGACAATATTTAAGTATTTATAATTTTCACTGAAAAAATAACCATTTTAATACATTATAACAAAGATATCAGAGCATATGAAATCAGATTTCAACTAAAACTAAAAGCAGTATCCGATTCTGGTGATTTGCTAGATACAGGTTTTGGGGAAGGCTGCAGTGGCTGTTGAAATGTAGTAGTAATTGAAGCGGAAACTGATTCAACTAAGGGCTCCTCATTACTACTAACCATGATATCCTCATTAGCTGGTGCAAACCAAACGCTGCTTTTGGTCATAGATGTTGACGCATATTCACTTTCTGAAAGTTTTGCTCTAAAATAAATAAAACCATATATTAGTAAAACTGCTATGCTCTTAATTAAACATTTTACCTTTTTGGTGCTGAAACATCAATATTCTCTTTGTCGTCTTGATCATGTCTGAAACAGTTTGCAATTATTACTACCATGTTCCATCCCAACATATCTAACTTTCAAATAAATGTCACTTTTCTTTAGCGGCGGCGAATTACGAGTGCCAATATCGGAGATCTCTCTATTCAATCTTTATTTCTCCACACAGACAGTATGGTGGGAGAGAGACATGTTGGCGATACTCAAAAATGACTTAAGCTTCCGAGTTCGTTGATCTCGTCTTTGTTGAATGCCCACACAAAACGTGTTCAGAAAATCACGTTAAAAGTGATTTTTATAGTTTATTTATCTAAGGGATAGCCAAAATTCAGGAATTCGGAATGTTGAGACATGTTGCATTAGCCTCTGAGGTGAAAACTAATGGTAGAATTGAATTTCTCATCCAAAAGAGAGTGTATTATGACGGCGTTATATCAGAATGGATGAGATCGATCAAATTCAAGATATTTCCATACTAAGAAGATTGTTGATACCAATTTTGATTACATTGATCATGTTGAAAGTAATTTTTGTAGTGTATTTATCTGAGGAATGGCCGAAAGAGAAAGAAACAGACATAAAATTAGTATGTTACAGAGTTGGTGTGTGATGCTCCACAGGCACCTATCCTGGGTCCTTACTAATTTGAGCTTGCGTCGTCAAGCACAATCTACTTTAATTTATATTCACATTTCGTTCATTATTTTCTTCTTTTGCAGTCTACATACACATGGATGCCTTATCTGAGTATAGTCGGCGTCTTGGGCTTCGTCCTATGTTACGGCCTTGGTTTGGGCCCTATTCCGTATTTCGTAGGATCTGAACTGTTCGAGGTGGGTCCGAGACCTAGTGCGATGGCTCTGGGGAGCATGTCGAATTGGGGAGGCAACTTCGTTGTAGCCTTATGTTTTCCCATAATGCATAGAGAAATCGGAGCCACTTCCTTCTTCATATTCGGACTGGCGGTGGTTGTTTTGCTGGCTTTCGTAAGGTAGGTCAAACAACAGTTGCAGCGCGAGATTCCGGTATGCAGGAGGGATAACTTTGTAACTTTTTCAGGTTTTATTTACCAGAAACGAGAGGAAAAGACGTTTCAGCTGTCGCAGCGTTGTGTAAAGAAGGATTTTTCTCCCAACCGTTGGCGTCCCCTGCTAGTTCGTCGCTGGAAAATTATTCGAATTCGTTTGATGCTACGTGACATCCATCGATGTAGTTTTGAAATCGACTATTTAGTTTCGTGTTGAGTTGGATGTATGGTTTTGTTTTTTTTCCCATTATTTTAGTGCTCTGGAACAGTTATCGCGACGGTCATAATTTCTATTTCTTGATGTTTCATGTACAAAGTCAAGTGCTTATTAATAATGATTCTTAACCTAGGTGTGAATTGTGTATAAATTCTCGGGAAATAGGTCACACTAACACATGTCTTTATTATTTTCGTATTTACGTATGTTTCGTTCTCACGACCATCATCAGAACTAATTGTATCAACCACAAAGTTTAATTTCAATTAAAAGTACCCACGTCTTCGTCGCCGAAACGAATAGAAACGCGAGTAATTGAAATTGTAACACAGTAATGTTTTAAGTATAAAGAATCCACTGCACTGATATCTCTAGTAATCGAAGTAATCTCATCCAATCTGAGAATAAGACTGATAAACCAAACTCTTATATGCAAGGGTCTTAATTGATTAAATTTGTATGAATTCGACTTAATGATTGAACATCTGTTCTATGTTTTATAGACTTAGAGTCACGTTCCGGCTGTAGATACAAATTCAATTAATTAAAACTTTGGAAATTCCTACATACGTCTTTCTAATGTTAAAAGTAATATTTAGAATGCTGAAATATCAATATTTCTAGTCAGATCTGACAACCTTATTGATATCTTGAATACTAGAATTCCGCGGATAGCTAATCGATAAAGTTCTTGGTTTCCGGATGAATTCCCTTCACAGTAGCACGACTTGATGTCGATTCAAGCCTGCCCCGAAGATGCCACCTGTAATGGTTGGCGAAACGTCGGCATCAAGGTGCGAAATTCATCCAGAAGTCAAGAATTTTCAACCTTATTTATGCTTTACGCTGCTTACAATTATTTTTAAGTAATCCGGTTTTAGACATAATAAGTCATCTGATGATGATCGTAAGACGAAACGTACGTAAAGACGAAAATAATAAGCGTGTGTTAGTGTGCCATTTTTTTGAGAATTTATATAGAAAAGTCAAGTACTGTATTGTCTTTTGACTTCTTTGGATTGATTCCAGAGTTATAGCGGTTTCTAGTGCAAAGACATTCGTTTTGATAGTAAAATGCGAATAAAGCACTAACTCACACATTAATAACTATACAGATGTCCCAGGATTAAAGTAACAATAGGTGAAAGAGACAAAAAAATTTTAATATATAAACTTCATCTTTTGTGGTTCAGCCTTGCTTGCATAGGGACTTATTTGAACCATATTATTTGTTTCTAAAATCAAGTATCCCTTGAAAATGTACAAAAATAGTTATTTTTGTACAACTGTCATAAAAACTTGACATTTTTGCTTCTTTATCGATACTGTACTAGCTTTTTTCGACCCAAAAACTTCAGATTTTCTTTTCAAAAATGCTCGTAATTTGCTATAACTTTCAATGTCAATATCATGATTCAATTTGATTATACTTTTCACAATTGAGTAGGTTGTCCACAATGATAAATGTAGTTTTCTTGATGTTTCGGGTAACAAGTTCAACGATGAAATTTTTGCAGCTTGTATTTCTGAAGGTGTACAAGGCTATCTGTATTCTATTCAATACTTATGAACTTTGCTGCTGAAACCGGTCGAACCAACAAATCGTTGACGTTTCAAATTAATTTCGCTCGGGCTTAACATTTCATGGCACGCTCTGTTTTTCTGGTACAAAATTGAACTGCTAATCGGAAAAATTTGGGTTGTCACATTGAAGTTTGACAGACCAGTGAATTATGGATATCATAATGCTTGAGGAAACACGCATTATGAATATTTCATTCGATAGTCGTGGACAAAAGTATTTTTTCACTGCAACAATCCGTTTCTATAGTTACACAGAGCAAGTCAACTTTAATGCTGTGAAATTGTATAGAGTTATTTATAACATAGTAGTTTGATGATATTTTTATTATGTGTGTGAAATTCGTGTTAATGACACATTCAAGTTAATTAACACACTCATATAACATTGAAAAACACTAATTTCACGCACTTTAATCAAAAATATCTATTGTAAATCAAGGGCGAAATGGTTTTCTTTTTCAATTGTTATATTCACATTTTACGTTTATTTGGCATGGATTTTATACAATTCAGTCAACTTATTCGCACAATAATTTGTAGCCCAGTCAATGAAGCATCTCCCTGATAAGGTCTTTCTGGTCCAGATCGATCAGTAACGTGACAACCTTTTAGTTCCAGGCAGCTGTTTCGCTCTCCTCATAGAGTTCATCAATGGCAACGTTAATAAACGATTTCTGTTGGCCTACAACGTGGTAAAATGTAACGAATGTTATCTCTGGAATAGTAGACGTCCGCAGAAAGATAATCTTGAAAATTCTTGGTTTCCGGATTCATTAATATTGCAAACTTGTTCGTTCCACTGATGAACACTATGAGAAGAGGGAAACAGCTGTCTGGAACTATACGTTTGTAACGTGGCTGATCTGGATTAGAAAAACCGTATCATTGTTATCTGAGATAAATAAGTATAATATCTATTTGTTACTAATTCTCTTAGAAATATTTCTCGTTAATGAGAGTTGGTTTTAGGAAATTCGGAGTGTGGGTTGTCTGGGGTCCAGGTAGGTTTGTAAAAGTGGGGACATTAGCTTTTTGTTTTGTGCCGAATTATTGGCCAAAAACTGGCCACTTTTCATTTTACTCTTGTTGCTGCATTATTGACAATTTTCCGTTTTTCCACCTTCTATTCTCCTGAGGCTGGTAATTCGAAGAGGATTTTTTTGTGGAAAAAAAATGACGGAGTAAAAAACAGTTGCTTAGGGTCATTTTCAGCAGATGTTTCCACTTCCTATAAAACTACCTGGACCCTCAACGGAACCATTCCACAAATTTCACCAGAAAACAACGAAATTTAATACTGTGGATTCCCACCTTCATATACTGGACGTTTTTATGCTATTTTTGGTGATTTTTGCTGTAACGATAATAAAATTATATTATGATGTACACAAAGAATCAAATGGAATCTTGTAGCACAAAATAAAAGTTTGCCGAGAAACTGTTTTTATTTTCTTGAAACCTTGTTGTTCATAATTTTGTAGGTACTAACATTGTCCAATTTATTCTTGAAAAAAGTAAATGTGCAACCGTTTACTGTCGGTATTGCAGCATTGTGCCGCAATGTATGGGTACAATATTGCCTCTGACTTGTGACGTCACGATCGAGCGTCCAGGCCTTGTGTATCTTCAGAGTAATGGCTGTTCGCTGTAAGAAAGCAATGACGCCATAGCTGAAGGTGATCC
Organism: Endomychus coccineus; assembly: GCA_958510875.1. Lineage (NCBI taxonomy): Eukaryota > Metazoa > Arthropoda > Insecta > Coleoptera > Endomychidae > Endomychus > Endomychus coccineus. The sequence goes on from OY294069.1 coordinate 178,509,711, forward strand.
AGTGTTGTCAATTTTACAAGGTCTTCAATGTTTCTGAATAAAACTAACCGTTCGATATTTTCGCAGTTCATAAAGAACACGACATGACAGATGTAGGTGGAATTACAGTCCTGGGAGGCTTATGTACTTTTGGACTGTCAAGCCAATTGAATAAAATAGACGGCAATCATGGAAAGTATTGTATTATTGGATAAATATCAGTTGACCAACTATAACAGACAACACATAATCCCTCAATAAGACAGGTAACGTTTTACATGAAAGATAGCTGATACATTGACGCCACATAATGTCCGTTACAAACCATCCCGTAACATAGATATTCCTGTCAATTCGCACGAAATTTCACATGACAAAGTATAATTTTACATCTTTTCATGCCTTCAGTTGTTTCTACTCATTTAAAATATGCATCAAATCTTGAAACTTGACGAATGAAATGGCGACGACGGAGCCGATGTCCTAACTACGGGTATAAGCTATTTCTGCTGGCATATCCCGTAGACAACAGCTAGTATTTTATAAACTATACTTCACTACTCTCAGATTCAAGCTGTATAAGAAGTATAAATTTCGGCATTCCATCCATGGTAGTAATAATTATATTCACATCAACATATGATGATGAAAATTATACACTATCCCACATTGAAATAGATAATCTTATGGATTTCTACGCGTTCTCTGAATTTCCACATTTTTGGTAGAGCCTGACATTCTTATATTTTGAAATGAAACAGGAGTCTATAGCATTGTAAAACTAGATTTATGTCTATTCAAACAGTTTACTTGTGGAAATTCACATTAAAACTTTCAGCATAGAAAGTGAAGAAGACGATGACGATTCTTTGCCATTGTCCTCTTGTATGGTTGTGAGGAGCCATGCGGAGTATCGAATGTCCTTAATTGTGGCCCTGTCCGAACAATTTGGTTCTAAAATGAAGCTGAAACAAAGAAATCAATAAGAATTTTTCCAGATAACTACATATTCTGATTTTATAAAATTTCCCATAGATAACTCTACTACCGAGAGTTGTCTATGGTACTTCCGTTGGATCGCTGCTACCAACTTTGGCCGACTAAATGTTTGAAGGACGAGAATGGCGCGCGATTAAATGTCTGGTCCAGCAAAAAATACAGCCTTATCCAAAACATAAAATATAGCCTTATCCAAAAACTATCCAGGGACAAGTTTGAGGCGACAAAACAATAATTTAGGAAAGAGGCAGAAGTTTCACAGAAACATTTCAAAAGTATCTGATTTTACCTTAATAACTCCTTCAAAGACGGCGAAATGTTGTACCAATTGAACTTCATGAACGTGTTTATGACGCGACTTTCCTGCGCCTTCACCATTTTCTTAATGTTCGAATCGTCGAAAGGCATCGACGCCGAAAGCATGATGTACAGAACGCAACCCATAGCCCATATGTCGATCATTTTCGGTTGATACGCGATTCCCTGCAGAGAAAAAATAGCTATTCAAATAATAACGCATTGGTTTTCTCTTGGTGTTTATACTTGTAGGACTTCCGGAGCGGCGTAAGCAGCTGATCCGCAGAAAGTCGCCGAAAAGATATCTTCGCCTTGCTCGTTTTTGCACCACCTGGCGAAGCCGAAATCCCCCAATTTCACTTTATTGGTGGACGTCAGGAAGATGTTCTCACATTTCAGATCTCGGTGGGCTATATCTTGGTCGTGTAGATACTCAATGGCTGAAGCTATTTGCCTAAAATTAACACATTGGGTAGGGTTGGAGCATTACGCAGGGTTTGTCAGTGAAGAGAGACGTTTCAATTATTTTATTTATTGTACAACAGGAGTATATTCTTACATCATCATTATTAAATATTATTATACGTAAAAAAAGTGCATTAAAGAAAAAACATTTTTGCACTTAAAAATGCAACTTAACATTCCTACTAAAAACAAAAAGAGCACAAAGTTTCCAGATACCTTCCAGAATATAATGCAAAAAATCGCATCTCGATCCCTCTTGGAGCAAACATTTTCTAGCTGGAGGTCATTTTTGTGCTTTATTTCCTCGACTAGTAAATAATTTCTAATTATTAATTCTTGATATCATCTTTTACAAACCTTCAGTAATGCATGGTTGTTTGATAATGTTACGTTATGTATCAAAGCATGAATCAAGCGAAGCAAATGAGCAAGGCGACAACGTAAATCCTGAGATACGAGGGACCGGCTAGTTGAAATAGTTGACGATCGCAACTCTCAGATTGAAGGAAAGCGTCTCGCTGTGAATTGCGATAATTCATTCATAATAAATATAGCAAAATTTCCAACAAGCTGTTAGTCCAATATAACATCAATTTTAAAAACTTTTATATAGATATTTTCATGGGCTTATCAGAAATCTTGTCTGTTGTTCTACCACGAGAAATTCCAAGACGAGCTCAAACCCAAACCAGCGCAGATGGGAACTCTTTTATCTACTGAGGTCTTTCTCTATGCCTATAACCTCGAAACCTTCAAGAAAAACTCGAATGCTTATGTCCTCTACCAACATTCCTCTGTTGGCTCAAACGGTTTCCCTCGAACATTATAGGTTCCTCTCTCGTGTAGTCAAAGCATAAAAATAACTATAGAAAAGGGAGAGATCGCCCACCTTTCTACGAAGTTCTAGAGAGTTCAATGATTCGTGTGGCATCATCAAAGTCAGATGAATATCTCTCGTCTAGATAGAATCCAAGAGCACCAGCAGTACTTTAGAACAGGTTGAATCTGTGCTGCTGAATAGAAGAAGAAACTACACAACGTTAGAAGATTCAGATCTGTACCTACTTGAAATACATTTTAGCAGTCAATTCTGGAAAGGGTCCATTACATTTGATATACTCTAACAAGTCTCCATTTCTACAAAAATCCATGATGATGTAAATGATATTGTTTATATCAAGAATATGATAAACTGTAACAATGTTTGGATGTTTGATTTTACTGATAATTCTGAAACATATGAAAATATCATTAGGCAAAGCAAATCGGGTTAGTTTCCTTTTTTTTTATACTTAAGTTCTCGTGGTAGAAACTTTTTGATGAAATCTGCACCAGCATATTTTTTGTTGATCACTTTGCATGCGAATTTTTGTTTGGTGGTATTGGCTATACATACTTTGCTGTACGTACCTTGGCCGATGGCCTTACCAAGAGTGAAGCCGATCGATTTCAAATACTTCTGTGCATTTTTCTGTAAAAACAACAGTTCATTATTACACTACGACTTTGCTTAAAATCACCTCTGGAGAATACTGGTAATTCCTAAATTTAAAAGCCATCAAATATAACTAATAAAAATATTAGTAACAGCAGCTATACGATTTTATATCATTTATTTCAACCAAAATTTTACTGAAAACGTTTGACTAATTTGAGTCTGACATTTTTGATTGATTTCTTATTTTGAATAAGTGTGACAATCAGAAACTTTCAAGGCGTCTTTTTAGAACACAGATTACAGTAATGTTTAATGTCAAAATGTGTTTCAAACGTTGGTATTGAAATTTATTGCAATAAATCTTGCTTCAACAATATCTGTCGTCTTAAACCATTTGAAAAACTTAAATCAAATCATCAAATATGTTATATTACTAGTGAAAGGGGAAACACAGGAAATGGATAAATCTGTGGGAGAATTCATATTTCAATGAAGACATACTTTCCCGTGTTGAATTTGAATTGTAGTTTTCGAAAATTAATATTGTCACCAATAAGAATTTGTTTTAAGCTATTGCATATAGCTTTTATCGCGGGCTTTGAGCGCGGCGACCGAATCAAGAAATTCCGTAACGAAAAATAATGTAAGACCTAAACACCTAACATGTGTCAAATTAATTAATTAATTTGAAGTTTCTAAAAGTGAGAAATTTCGCTATTTTATACGAATGTTATAACACTCTAGCGCTTTAGACTCCGGGATTTTCACGTGGCCCATCGAAATTAGAAGGTTCGAATTATCTAAAAACATAATTGCATGAACTCCAGACGTCCTCTGTAATTAGCTACGAACGAAATCATTTTGACATATGCCTCTAGGAGCTCGCTACGCGTCAGTTAGAGTTTATACTTTAGACGCGCGTAGCAGAGACCTGAGAGTACCTGTTTCTATTAAGCTATTGCATATATTATATATTGCATATAGCTTTTATCGCGGGCTTTGAGCGCGGCGACCGAATCAAGAAATTCCGTAACGAAAAATAACAGGAACTCGTTTATGTTGCGCTCTCTCGGGTGACTAATATTGAAAAATTGTATATCACGACAAAAAACGATAATTCTGCATTCAAGTTTTATAATAATCGAAGGCAAGCTGCATCGAATGCGTCTTTGTTGCAAAAATTCAAAAAACTGCCTTTAAATAGTGTTCAGACGACAGCTCAAAGTGTCTTAGATTTCATTAGTAATAGAAATGGCATTTCAATAATGACTTTCAATTGCCAAAGTCTAAATAGTAACAAATACGATTTACAAGATTCAGTTACGAGATAAACAAATGTGTTACTTCTTACCGAAACTTGCATGGCGCATGATAATCCGATTGAAATACCTATCTTGGCTGGCGATTTCAACATCAACTTCGCTGATGAAAAATCAGAGTGGTTGACAACTTTTCTTTCGGAAAAATTGAATTTGAAAATGAATAATGATCCACAAGAATCCACAACAAAATATGGGATCACCATTGACGCGGTATTTTCCAGATATTTAGAGGATATCAAGTCTCAAACTTATGTCTCTTATTTCAGTTACCATAAACCTATAGTTTCAATGATAACAAATTCCTGAATAACCTACATGTATTGTAAGATAATAAAAATATTTTAAACGATATTAACTTCTCATTTATTCAATAAAAGAACAAAATTTGTTTTCTTATCGGTCACCACGCTCAAAAGTAACTTGAATTAATATCAAAGAAAAAACTTGCATAAATTAAAAAAAATAAATAATTATAATTGCATAAGTTGAGAAAAAATGCTATGCAATAGCTTTACCGCGGCAGTCTCCGAGTCCACACGTATCTTTTTTTTCATGTCAACGTAATGCCAAAACATATAGTAAATGATTGTAAATTAATTCAATTATATAGGATATTTAAAAATTCGCCACAACAACAATGTCTATTATTTTCTCCAATTTCTGGAATATACTTTCTATATAAATAATAATGAGCACTTAATGAGATGGGATACGGCTTTCTCACATTAAACGTGAGAGATATTGCTTAGGTTTTGCGTTCAATGCAACTTATCGCAATTATTCTAACTACACAATGATTTTCGACAGCTGTTTGACGTACGTAAATACGTGATGTTCTGTACTACTATTTAAAGCTTTCTTATTAAGCTTTGGTTTGCAAAATATTGCATATCATCCTAAGTGCAATATGTTTTATTCTACTCCATTCTTTATCAGAACTATCTTCGTTCAGAGTTTCTCCATACAATTGTATGGCTTGTACATTATATCAGTGAATATTAGTCTGAATAATGGTACTTTTGACCCAGATTTTAGTAGAATCAAACGAATTGCAATTATCAATATGATAGATAAAATGTATTCTATCCATACAACATACTCCCGTTGCATGAGCTTCAGTGTACCACGTCATCTACAGACAATATTCAAATACAATGCAGTAAGAAGATCTACGAATGGGTACTAATAAATCCAGTGGGCCACTGTCAGTTAACTTTGGTACAACCCAACTTAAGGTGTGGCTGGTGTGAAGGACCAGCACTGAAGGCAAAAAAAATACTACTACCGCTATGACATGACAGTGGTATTTTTAATCACAGTTCAATCCTTCACAGAGGGTTTAAAGGTAAACTACCTAAGTGGAATGGCTAATTGAGCGAAGTGGTTATTGGATATGGTTATGGCTCTATCTTATAGAATCCTAGAATATCACAGAGCAAAATGTGAGAGTTAAATGCTTCAACTATAGAGTACCTTACGGTTAAACACTATACGGACAATAAATCCACTGAGGCGACAGAATAAAGTAAAAAGCTAAGATATGATTACAAAATATAGAGGATTGTTTCCCGTTCATCTAGAAAGAAGAGACCTAACTGTATTCCTAATATAACCTTGAACATAGATAGGAAAGGAACAACAGGAAAACTCAAGAAAGCAAATGATACATCAGAAATCTTGCTAGAAGATTTAGTCATATTTATAATCGTGTTAATCTCATTCTACGAAATAAAATCCTGTTTTCCGCATGATAATCACATTAATTTGGATACTATAGCGAACAAACTAATATTGCAAATTCCTGAATAAGCGATGATTCTATACACTGTTATATTGGTAGAAAAATTCAAACGTGATGTTTCTAATGAAGCTGCATATGCTATTCTATGTCATTGACCCGGAAATCGATTATTTTACTTTTGTAGTTTTTGTTGACATGCATAAACTGCTATTGCATGTGGCGATTGAGTAAATACAAATAGATTTTCAGGTGAACAATCATTTTATAGTCACTCTCATGGAAGTACCTTCATATTAACCAACTATCCAAGGTCGAATAACTGTTTTTGATCGGTTGGTGTTACACTATTCATGTCGCTAATAACAAAAACGGAATTATTTTGTTGGATGCTGGAAGTCTTCTGTCTTGAATTGAATTTTTCACTTTCAGACGTGGAGGATTCTGGAAATCTTCCTAAGGGTAGCGGCAATTTTTTAAGCTACTGTATGTCATAAATAAACAAACAGGTGATGCTAGGGTAAATTGAATAAACATTGAATGAAATTATTACAAGAAAATGTTATTATTGATTTCTTAGTTAATTTTTGATCTGTCATTTATTTTATAGAACCAAATATTTTGCCTTTTCGATGATAGAGAATATTTATCTCTTCCATATTTTATATACACATTTTAATTGTATGAAAGAATAACTACTTTGTTTTTATACCACTTTTATTAATAATAACGTGAAAACGTAACTATAGTTTCACCACCGAAGTGCCATTATCGAACAATTAGAAAATTATGAAGAAATCAATGAAACAGTTCAAGTATAAATAGAGTAGAGTAAAGTAGGGTTGAGATTAAGGGATCAACGGAAATTCCAAAAACAGGAAGTTCCCAAAAACTCTAATAATACTATCCTCAATGATCAGTTAGACCTATATCAAAGTGATCTTTTCATGTGTCTTTCAAACTGCTCTTAAAATAATTCTTAGAATATTAAATTATAATCTCACTAATTCATTAATTGTTACTATGTTTACTATGTAATACTGTACTGTCTTTCAAACCGCTCTTTAAGTAATTCTTAGAATATTAAATTTCAATCACACTAATTCACAAATTGTTGCTATGTTTACTATGTAATACTGTACTTTCCTAGGATCTACCTCTTTTTGGAATTTCCGTTGATCCCTTAATCTCAACCCTACTTTACTCTACTCTATTTATACTTGAACAGTTTCATTGATTTCTTCATAATTTTCTAATTGTTTGATAATGGCACTTCGGTGTTGAAACTATAGTTACGTTTTCACGTTATTATTAATAAAAGTGGTATAAAAACAAAGTAGTTATTCTTCCATATAATCAAAATGATAAATTACCATAAAGTAACGGCTTCCACCATCCATTTTTTATACACATTTTAATCTGTTTACCCACGATGATTTTTCCAGGTTGTTAAGTACGAGTTGATTTGCCCGTCTTGTATGCATACTGGGGGAGACTGAGGGGGTGATCACTTAGAACGCAACTCTTAATGTGTCGATTCAATACCTTCCCCAGAAATTTCAGCACAAACGATGTCAGGCTAATAGGTCTGAGTGATTCGGGGCATAGGTCTTCCGGACTATTTTTGTTAAATATACCACCCTAATCATCGACCTGCTGGAAGGTATGTGATTCCATGCCATATTGGCTTTGAATATGATTATTAGAAAGAGTAGTAGAATCTCCAGTTCGTTTTGAAGCCGAGCTGGAAATATTCCGCCCTCGCCTGGCGTTTTAAATGGTTCAAAGGATTTGATTAATCAATCGTTATTGCTGTAACTATGTTTTTGGTCAGCATCAAGTCCTCTCGGTTGGGTCACATGAATCGACCCACCGGGATTGGTGTTTGCTGGTTCAGAATCAGACTACCTGGGAAGTGATTTTCCATTAGGAGGTCTATGGTTTATTTTACTAAATGATGGTGAATTAAATTTCGCACTAATTTGTATTAATGTTTACGATACCTCTGTTTGGTAGTTATAAAGATTTTTTGTTGACATCGAGGAAATTAATTTTCGCATAATTTGTCAGGGGAATGAAAAATGTCATGATTTACAAATTTCTCCTTGTTGATTTATTGTTGTGTAGTTTGACAAGAAGTTACAAATTATGGACAATAAAAGTTATTGAAATCTAGATTTAATGAATTTATTTTGTATTTATGGAGATTTTATCAGAATAGAGAACATAGTCTAGGAGCTAGAGCGATATGGTGGGCCTGACAGAATACACCTTGGTACTACTGTATATTGGTGGAGAAAGGTTCGATGTACAATAGCTCTCACAGGCCAAATCGTGTATTGTCAGGCGTTTCCAATCTACAGCCACCTCAAATTTTGGACTTTTTTATTGCATGAACCCTCTTTCGGAGTTGTTGTATATTGAAAAAAATGTAATTCTTATACATTTGCACCTAGTGCCAAGGTTTCTTATCGAGACAATTTCTTGGAGCTGGCCAGCTAATTTAGTAGGCTAAATGGAATGCACGAACACAGTTTCTAACCTAGTAGAAAATGTTTTTATTGACCATTATGTAGACCAAAACTGAACTTTCTGATCACTTTACGGTCAAAACGTGTGCATTGCGACCAAATACCTTGGTACCGTGTCAAATGCGTTAATTTGGTGTCAAAGAATAACCAATATGAGTGCAAATGTTTTTTCACCAATATAACCCCTCTCTCAACCCCGAAAACCTTCCACCACGTTTTATTTACGATGACAAATGTATTGTAATTCATATTTATATAAAATTTTAACTTGACGTGCTCTACATCTCTTTGAGGTATTCTTCCATATATTTTCTGTATTTATATTGTATCTGAGCAAGAAAATAAACTAAACTAAACTATGAAGTTATTTTTCAGAAATATTATTAACATATTCTTTATATATCAAATTATCTCCAGCTGAGGGTAACCCCCTATTATCCCTAAATAATATTTAAACAACAGGCACATTTTGATTAATAATTTAGTTTGCTATGATGATGGCTACTTGGTAATCGAAAGGTCCTCAGTACTTTGAAAGTAGTTTAAGTGAATAAGGCTGAATATTTCTGATTAATTTTTATTGCGTCTATATTTGCATTGGTGTTTGATCTAATATTTCCATATCTTATCTTAGAACCTCATTGTTCCATTTGCACTAGAATTTCAAGGTGCAGTTAGATAAAATTGGATGTGCAACGTAATCTTTTCCATATGAAAATATCAAGATTATAGGGATGGATTTCGATTGACGCTAGATTAGCGTTAGAACATAGCTGAGTTGACCCATGATCGCAAAAATCTTTTGTTGCTCGAGTTGGACTTCTTCGTGCATCAGTTGCAATAGCCGAAGACACATACCTTATACCATTTACGACGAAATACCTCGAGAATAAGTGATGAAACCATAAGATCGTACTCCACAGATCACGAGAATCCGAAGACGAGAGAGAGCTGAAGAAGATGTACAAAAAATTACAATATAGTTGCCCTATTTGATTGTAGAAACAAGTATACGTAACGCGAGATATTCTATGTTAGTGAATAACGAATCTAATTGTATCTGACTGGTATCAAAACTCTTTTCCATTACGATGCTACCTGTTTTCCTGTTGAGCTCTCAGTATCAAGTTGGTGTACGTTGAGAACGTAGCGAAGTACCCTTGACAATCGGATTTATAGTTCTAGATACGCGCTTATCTCGCGTACTTGATAATAGTGTGATGGTTGTACAGCATTTCGGGCGGTGACAATACATTGCTCTCAGGTTCGCGTGTGTGTGTTCTCTCTCTACAAGTCAACATGTTCAAAAAACACAGAAACAAACCCGCTGGAGAGTCGGGTAGTGACAACAACAATACACATCCAACTCCAACGGCACCCCCCGCGATCCCAGTGACGAAATCGCTACTCCAGTTTCACTGTCAACTAGCTCACGGAAGCCCCACTGCTTTCGTTTCGGGGTTTTCAAACGTAAAGGAATTGTATCAAAAAATTGCAGATTGTTTCGATATACCATCTTCGGAGGTAATTATAGTAGTAGTAGTAGTAGTAGTATTTCATTCCACTAATATAGAATATTGTTTTTATTATACAGCTTACCTTTTGGCTGCAATAAAAGCCTAATTATCACTGTGGCCATAAAAAGCACCAAATTTACCGCCTTTTCGGCCAGAGTCGGAGTATATACAAATTTTATTTACTGCAACCTTAATTATAACATTTTAAGTAGGTCCAAATAGACCGTTCGGAGGTATTATATACCTAATAATATAATGAAATTAAAATTTTTATTTTTAGCCGTTGATTTTTCTTGTATTAGTGTTAGAATGTGGCGTCCTTGGGCTTGGGCTGATGTTGTGGGGGCATCTTGTAGTGTCACTTTCAGACGAAAACATTTTTCCCCCGATGCTAAAGAATATTTAGAAATGTATATCAATCTTTGCTAAAAGAGAATTTAATTCAAATGATGCTTTAGTCGAAACGTCTGCTTTAATAAGTACTTCTTTATCATCGGTAAAAAATATAGTACTAAAGCCTATTATTCCTATAAAACGTCTCTGGCACATTTAGAGATGGATTTATTGAGAAGGACAATTTATAAAAACGTTTGAAGAACAATCTCCGATCTGTACCTAACACTGGTTCCCCTATAAAATATGCTGACCAACGACGAAAGAAATATTTCCTGTAGAATTTCAAGATTAAGGAGAGTTTAGCTTAAAATAGGTTTAAAATATCATACTATTGATTAAACACAAACTCTAATCGAATTTTAGCGCCAGTCATGCATATTTGATGGCAGGAAATCGCCAATTATCTATGTTGACAAAACAAGCTTTGATTCACATGACACTGCGAATAAAGAATGGAATGATTTATCCAAAAAATGCCAAACCAAAGCTCCTTCAAATAAAGGCTAAAGAATAACAATAAAACAAATAGGTTCAGAAAATAGCTTTGTTCCGAACTGTCTGTCGCTTTCAGCTGAAAACATAACAGATTACCACCAAGACACTGAAGCAAAACATTTTGAAGATTGATTGGAACATCGTCTTCTTCAAAATATACCCCAAAACTAGCGTAATTGTAATGGACAATGTTACATGTAGTCGTCAAGTAAAAATGTTGCCTAATTCTAACAGCACCAAAGCAGACATTTAAAATTTTATGTTAATAATATACATTTTTAAGAAATTTACAAAAAACGGGAAGTATTTAGAAGCATTAAAGGTTTCCAAAATTAATAAAGAATAGGTGTGATAAACAGAAAATAGACATACCAATTAAACTAATATGGCACAAAGTCGAATCAAATATTAGAAGGAATAATATTCCCCCCACATTAAATACGCCTGTAGGGGAATTAATAAAAAACATAGTAAATAAAATTTCAGTTGGAAAAACTGTATACAACATGTAATTAAGGTGGAAAACCCTTATAAGTGTATGATTACCAATGTTCAATTCTTAATAATATGTTAAGATTTAGATGGAAATAATATTGATAGTGACACAGAACTAATTTAATGTAAAATAGAAATAAGTTGTTAAAATTGATTGTCTGCACTGTGGCTCGCCATAATAGTCTACTACACAATAAGTGTAACACCTTCGGTTGACGTCATGGTTATACCGTTTGGGCCAGCCAGCGAGGTACACGTGAAGCAATAGAAAGTGCTACCTACAAACTAAATAGCAAGATCAATAACTTGAATATATTGTCACGTATCTTTATTATATGTTATGCTCTAATTGACTATAAGTATTTAAATGAATTATTATGGGTTAAATAATCATTTAGTTTAGCGAAAGTTCAAGGACGGATTGACAGAGCCGAGGAAATTAGTGTAATTGCAAAAGATAACATTTTTGAAGTATAATTGAATTAACAACTTGAATTATTTAGAGTAGATGCTGAGTAGTGCGAATGCTGTTAAATAGGTTTTTTCTATTTTGTGGGGTTTTGGAAAGAGTAAATAACCATGGAGCTACACCGTATCCATGATGTTCCATAAAACAGAAACTTTCGATAATCGTTCAGATGAAACTTTACCCCAAATTCCACTACCAGGCCACAGGCTAACAATTGCCGTGATGTCTTTGCTTCTTTCTCGAGTAATGACGCCTTCAACTATAGAAACATTACTTTGTAGTAGTTTTCTGATACACATAATTTTACACATCAATGTGTTGCAATTTCAATTTTTCATGTTTCGTTCGTTGCTTGGACTTGGACAATTGTTTCCATTGAAATTAACGCGATTTAGACGCTCAGTGCAATTACTTTAAGGAACCCCGATCGTTAGTTGATTTGAATTAGTGTTTAAACGTCTTCTGATGATGGCCATGAGACCAAAACGTTTGTGAAGACTAAAAAATATAGTAATCATGCGTGTTAATGTGACCTATTATTTCCCAGGCATTTACATAAAATAGCTGTCTGATTTGTTAATAATAGTCTATGATTAATTCTATCATAGGCCTTATGTAATCTGTTGCACGCACATCTACCTGCTTAATACTATCATTTCTTACTTATTATGTTTGAATAAAACAGGTAATAAAAAGGTCGCCATGCTTTCTAAGTATTTGAATTTTTGGATATACTTCGTAAATAGTATGTAGTACAGTTTGTCCAAAGTTTCACTAAATCGCATTTTAATAATCCTCGGAGTTTAATAAGGGCATGCAATTGCTACATGCATTCGGCGTTACATATTTGTTAATAACCCAGTGTATTGGGTGGAAATATGAATGTTAGCGTTAAATTATTTCATCAAACCGATGAAGATCGCTTCGCTTTAGTATCTAAAGCTGTCGATATATAAATTATCTTTCCGTTCAAACAAAATATCAATTGCATAACATCTGAATCGTCATAATAAGTAAGTACGTGGTCGTGACTGGGCAAATTTAACTAATACAAAATATCGACAACAGAAATGTCACACCACTTTCCAGAATGCAGTACAATAGGAATTAAGTCATGGGATCTTTATTTCAACAGTGTAACTTTTACTGTGAATGTTACGATTCAGTAAGTTATAATTCATGTAATCCAAAATGCACGAAACCTTATGTAATAAATTTAATGAGGTTGTGAAAAATGGATTCAATTTAAAATCGATATTAGATTAAAAATACGAATATTGAATTCCAGATAACCGTCCAAAATTTTCCGTATGAATACTCGAAGTCGACCAAAATGTTACCTTATATCTTATACCTTATAAGATAACTGTTTCTATCAATTAGGATATGGACTATTACATTGTATAAATACATCTCTTGTCAAAGGAATTTTTCCAAATATTTTAAAACTCTCTACCATAATACCAATTCCCAAAATAACTGGAACTAATAAATGCGAGGAATTTAGGCCTCTAAATATGGTCACCTCTATCGAAAAGATCTTAGAATTAGTCTCGGAATTAGTTGTCTCTTCACAAATTTCAAAACATATTACAAATAATGATTTAATAGGTGAATATCAATCCGATTTTAGACAAGGACACTCGTGTGAAACAGCTATACAAAAAGTTATATATGATATTAAGACCCTTGTCGATAGTGGCAAAACAGTAATTGCTGTTTTCCTAGATTTGAAAAAAGCATTTGAAACGGTAGACCGTGAAATATTGCTACAAAAATTAAAACACTATTTTGGGATACAAGGTGTTGTTTTAGAGTGGTTCAAGAATTATCTAAATAATAGGATGCAACAAACTAAATTTAATTATATTAAATCACAGAAAATAAGAACAAAATTTGGAATCCCGCAAGGAACAGTATTAGGACCACTTCTATTCATATTATTTATAAACGATATAATATTAGTTAACAATGAATGTAGTATACATTTATTTGCGGACGATACAGTTATTTATTTATCTGGTGTTGATATAATTTCCTTAGCTAAAAAATAAACAATATCCTTGAAAAATTTTATTTATGGTTTTCAAACAATAATTTAATATTAAATACAAGTAAGTGCAAATTTATAGTTTTTGGTGATAACACTCTGACTAAAGATAAACAAATAAAAATTAGTCTGAATGATGTTGAATTAGAAAGAGTGGATAATATTAAATATCTAGGTATTATTATTGATAATAAATTAAATTTTAAAGAACACATAAGCTATTTAACTAAAAAAATTGCTAAAAAAGTCGGTTTTGTATATAGAATTTCTAAACATTTAAGTAATTGGGCCAAACTCACAATATATAACACCATCATCAAACCACATTTTGAATATTGTGCTAGTGTATTATTTATGTGCAATGAAACAGATATAAAAAAACTACAAGTACAACAAAACAAATGTATGAGATTAATTTTAAAGTGCAATAAAATAACAAATATAAAAACCATGCTGCAAAAAATGAACTGGTTATCTATAGAAAAGTTAATTCTGTATAACACATTAATATTTATTTATAAAATAGTTAATAACATATCTCCAGTGTATTTAAAAAAAAACATTGCAAATGTAAGTAGTATTCATTCACACAATACAAGACAAAAAGATCATATCATTATTAAACACACCAATTTGATGAGCACTAAAAGGGGTATTTTCTATAAAGGTATGATTGTATTCAATAATTTACCAATCCTTATAAAAAACACCACATCAATAAAAATATTCAAAAAACAGTTATTAAAATATATTCATTTACAAAAGGTAAATTGATAAAACAGAACACTTTTATATATATACATAGGTGTATATATATACATGTATATGTGTATGTATGTACATATGAGTAGGTATGTATGTGTATATGATGCTTTAATTATTATTATTGTATGATGTATTCCTAGAAACTCATTTATACATTATATATCAATTGTATAGCTATATGCTAAAAATAAACTAACTTATTATAATTATTATTATTATAAAGGAAAATTCAAAAATTTTGAAAAATTCATATATAGGTGGTACGTTGGAACTTATCCACTGGTACTTTGGAACTTGTTCAATAAGAACACTACAGATATCAATGTAAGGTATATATTCCTTTGAAACATGGCTTAACGGTGGTCATAACGTAGGAGATGACCAAAATTCAGGGTGTCTACATGCTGTAACCGGGTTCAAGGTCTTCTAGGGTTGTGAGTGATGGTGGAATCGAATTTCTCATCCATAAAGACATAACATAACGCAGTTTGATCCGAATCGACGATGTTGACCAAAATTATAATTTTTCCATGGATACCCCTTATAAAATTCGGCAAAATTCGAAAAATACAAAAAAATTCTTATGTACCTTGGAACTTGTTCAATGGGATGTAGGAACACTACTGATATCAATTTAAAGTATATATTCCGTTGAAACATGATTTCATTGGGGTAATAAAATCTTACAGGGCTGAAAATATTAGTTCTTTCATGAAGAACCCCTATAACATTTCTGTGAAGTCACGAGCACTCCAAAAAATTCACAGAATTGATAGAACATGTATTATTGGGATTATTACCCAGAATTCATGGTCTCGGAACGCTGTAAGGTCGTAAATTGTCTCCTAAATATAAAATTAATATGATAAATGAATAAGACGAAAGATCTATACAACGTCTACTTGGACCTGTCGGGGGCAAACGTCCTCTAGGAGAGTTTTAAGATCCATAAAATTCATGAAATTCAATTAGGTCTCACCTATAACTTCCGTACCCCTAAGATCCGAATGGGGCGCAGCAATTTACAGGTAATTCTGGATTAAGGTGATCTATTGGTGTGAGTACCTAGTCCTCAGTAGGACTGTTGTACCCCCTCCTTTACCTGTATCTGTCACTTTTTATTATTTACATGCAGATTGAGTTTGAAAGTAGAAACAATATTTAAGAATCCATAAAATGTATGAAATGATTGATTTGTCATTTATTTTGTGATATTTCATTTTCATAAAAGAGAAATATAATTACTCTGTTCCATATTACAATGTTTATTAAACAAAATACAAGTACGTTTTTGAAAATGAACTAAAATGACATTAAACAGTTTAATATACCTTTCATGAGTACATGTTTAAGTAAATACAATCTTATCGCGGAATGTTCACGTATTTTCATTGTGGCCTTGATCTAAAGCCGGAGCGAATTATCAAATTACGGTTTATTTTGTACAGGTTGTCCCCATGTAGATCGCCGTGTAATCTGTAACATACTTCCTGTATCCGAACACCGTATTTCCGCTTGTAACTATCCGAATATGAAAGGCATAGTAGTTTAATAATATGGAACTTTATTCATTTGTCGTTTGGGTGTAAAGTGTCAATCCTCAACGAACCATGAGTGATGAATTCTTCAATTCATTGCCAATAGGGCCAATTGCCATTGAATGCTAGTCTTTTCGAAAATTAAGCGAATAAAACACTATTAAAAGCGGAATTTCAACAGGGCATTCCTCAACTAAAAATGTATCGTTATATTGATCATTTTTAATATTATAATTTATAAACAAGGATAATTATTCCGTACATATATTTTTTTTTTTGGAGGTGGTTGAAACCCTGTATGGGCACATTATGGGCCTGTAACATCCCATAAGGTAGTGTGGGAGTTTCAATCTCTTATTTGAACTGTGTAACAGAAACATTAAAAGTGTTGAATTGAACAACTTTACACTTACACTATTGAAAAATCTTGTCTTCGGGATGGATTCCGCGTCACAATAGCTCGACTTGATGCCGACGTTTCGCCAACCATTACAGGTGGCATCTTCAGGGCAGGCTTGAGGCTTGAACTGAAACTTTCATTTGAATATGTGGCGAATAAACAAATATGTTCAATCAGGAGCATGTGTCAGATCTGTATAAATGCTATTTTCTTTTTCAGATTCTGTTTTGCACTCTCAACACTCATAAGCCAGATATGAAGCATCTGCTAGGGGGACAAATTGGTTTAGAAGACTTTATATTTGCACATAAAAAAGGTAAGCACCGACATATTGTATTTCACCTTTATTATGTCAAGATTTTCGATATTGTTCGTAGATTCCATACTTTACTTTACTTATTTATTTGTATGATCTTGATTTAACCATACCGATTATTGCAAAATTATGCTTCGGTATAGGGAAATATTTACTTATACGTTATTAGAGATGACCGCATCTACATTGTATTTCTTAATACAGCATCCTTGAAACTTAAGATAATCAATGTTATGTTCTATGTTATTAATTGTACAGGCAGGCCCACAATCCAAGTTTTTCCAAATAAACTTAACTTAGAAGTAAATGTGATTCATATTAAACTATGGGCTTTGTTCTCTGAAAGAGAAACAGAATATTCGAAACTTGTAATGTCAATCAGATACCTCCCACTACTACGCTGACATACATGTACATGTATGATGGTCTCGTCTAGCTTCGGGATCGAGGGCGTGAAAAGTCCCTGAAAAATAAAACAGCTGGTACCACGATTGAAAATCCCATGTGCATTTATGATGTACCATCTTTAACTAGAACGCATTGAAACTTTCAGACTCTTATGTCATTCAGTTCTGTTTTGTCACCCATCGAAAACAAGTAGCCTTGAAGATTTTTGTAATTTTGTAATTTATTGAAATAAACACTTTCCTTCAAATAGCACCGGAGGAAAAATTCTAATGGGATTAGATTGCAAGACCTCGGTGGCCAATTGATGTAGCTCCTTTGATACATGTCACGATCAGGACATTTGGTTTGAAATAAACTGAGCATTTCATGTGCTGTGTGAAATGTATCTCCCTTCTGTTGCAGCCACGTATCATTCAAGTTGGTTGAATTGTTTTCTTCATTGAAAAAACGTCGTTCGGCATTTTCCGATAGCGTTCATCATTGGCAACAGCGATGATAATGTTAATGGAGTCAATTATTACGCCAACAGTGCTCACCAAACCACTTTTGTTGCTGCATAGGTTTTGGTTGAATAATATGAGGATATTCACTACGCAAATAAGATAAAAATTCAAGTAAAAATGTGTTAAAAATTGATTTGGTTATTACCTTTCCGATGACATCTGGTTCATTTCTGGATTCTGACTTAGGAACCTATTGGTCTTGATATTTAGCCCTCATAAGGCCATTATACCCCATCCATAGAGGACAGCCCTACAGTTTATTTCTAGCTAACGAGTCGCCTTAGGTGTTGAACAAACAAGAGCACAGCACTTGGTGGGGTCTCCATAATGCTAACCTTGCTCGGCAACAGTTCCTCCAATACGGACGCTCTATTATTTGCGAGGACTGGGCATGTGCTCAGCACCTCAGCTGGTGTCTCATCCTCTTGTTCACATGCTCTACAGAATGGGCCAATCACTAGCCTCATAAGGTTTCTTAGTTGATAACGTCCTGTAGAGATTTTTTGGAGTAGACGCAGGTTCTTCTGAGACATCTTAAATAAGTTCGGATGTTTTTGAACAAGGTGTGTTCATCGCTCCCTCAGCCTATCTACAACCCCTTTGGTTCCATCTTATGGTTTCTCGAGCACTCTGAGGGTATTGTCTTTGAGAATGACATCAAGGCTTTTAAGTGATGGTGCAATTGTTGTTCCTTCCTCGGGATTTCCTCGGACGTATCCCTCGCTAGCTACTTGCGGACATCCTCTAGTGACAGGGAAGTTCTGTGGTTGACCGATTTGTGTCTATTTTGAACAAAGTTTGATAGATCCTACATTTGACTATTATTCCCTAGGTACACGTAAAGAAGTAGAATTGGAGAAAACAGAAGACTCATTAGGATTAACAATCACAGACAACGGGGCAGGATATGCTTTCATTAAACGAATCAAAGACGGCTCCGTTATAAGTGGCATACCTCATATACAGGTGAGATAAGATAGCATTTATCAATTACATTGTTTCAATTGATTTAATACGCTTTTTTACATTCGAGAGAAACATTAATGATAACGCTATCATAGCCTATTTAATTCCCTTACGGAATTCTGAGTTTGATAAATACTGATTTGTTTTCTCTAATATTGGAACGACGAATTCGACTAGCAATAAATTGTATTATAACATATGTTCATATGTTTTTGATACAATTTGAACAACCAAACAACTGACCTCTTGTCCCAGTAAACCAGATATCGAAATCTATAATAGCTGGAAGCGGTTTATAGAAGATGCAGGCGGTTAGATCTTTGAACATTAGGACGTTTCAATTGTTTGGTTTATAACCGCGTCTATCGGCAATTTATGAAAATTGTTAATCTAAACGTTGTGCCTCTTGTATCAAATTTTGTCTAGTAAAAATTAGAATTCTATTAACCTGGCGCGGCATCAGGTCCGCGCATCCAACATGATGCTAGAAGATCTAGGTAGTTTCTGAACATACTTTACGAACAGGTGGATAGGTACCAGTGAACCATGTTTGCAGCCACCAAGATCACCGGACCTGACGCCTTTGGATTATTTTTTTCTGAGGACATATTGAAAGGATTTGTAAATCCCAGCTGAACAGTAGTCGAACTAAAAGAAAGGTTCGAAACTGTTTTAAGAGAAATACCGAAGATTGTTATTTTCGATAATTTAATATTTAGTATAGGTCTATTGAAAGAATGTTATTACTATTGTTATTTTTTGTTGAGTAAAGGTTTCTTAGTTCAATGTTGTTATATATTTTTATTTTTTGTAGAACTTCATTGAGAAGTAAAAATACATTTTAAGGCAATAATTCAAACATTTTATTTTTTTCTCATGTTTTAACTATTTTACACCTATCATGTATCGTTGAAATAAGAAAACATTTTCTGTTTAAAGTGGTCAAAGCCAATTACGATTTGCATTAAAAAATATATAAGTTTAGGCCATACCTCCAAATTATGAATAGAAAAAATATCTGACTACGTCAATAGATTCCTTGTGAAAAAGTGCAAGTATAATGTAGTATTTATAATTTAGCCATATCTTTGATATTAAGCGAAATAGACATTTTCAAAACCAAAAAAAAAGAGTATTAACGGAGTCCGAATGGGGTATATTCGGAAAACCAATTTGTGACAAACTGTACAATATGCGAAACCATTCGGAGTAAACTTGTTCTTACTTTCGAATAAGTAATAGTAATATACAGTTATCTAGTAGCTTCAAGTGTTGTATCAGTAAATTGATGAAATCAATTTTTTTTTTTTAGGTCGGCGATCATATCGAGAAACTGGATGGCCGAGATATGGTGGGGAAAAGGCATTTCGATGTAGCAAAAGTACTGAAGGATATTCCAAAGGGCACTGTGTTCACCATCCGTTTGAACGAACCAATGAAGACAGGATTCATTAATATCGCGCCCAAGGGTGCGGCCAAGGTTGGAAAGAAAGGCTTTGGAAGCGGAAGGGAAACGTTGAGATTCAAGGCTGGAGGAGATGCCGAAATCCAGCAACGGGTACGAACATCAAAACCCACATTGAAATATTGATTTCAGTTAGATCCTACTTAGATAGATTCTACTAATGTTCTTATAGTCGTGTTTGTCCGATTCCCACTTTCAGCGTTATCAACAAGGCCATTTTATAAGCTCTGAGATCCAATCTCACCAAGAATATTTAATATCTATGTCCTACTTAATCGGTTTATAATTAATTTTAGTTCCAGTTCCTGCGACCACCACTGAGAAAATATCTCAATTCGGAACTGAAGCCAAAATAATGTGTGCAGATTTTGTGCATGTCAATCTTTGCTAAATTATTCAATCTCTTATCGTATAAATCGAAATGAGACGAATCATATGCTTATTCTTTTTTTTTTTCAACACATCTGTTAGATGTGTTATCATCAGTTGGTTTCAGAAATATATCCACTATTGTGTGTTCAAATAGAATCCTGTCAATAATAATATACGTTCTCATAGTTCAACTTGCTGTAAGTAGAGATGCATTTTTATTTCCAAATTAATTGTTCTTCCGATTAAAAATAAATTTAACATTGTATAGAAGATCTATTATCTCAGTGGATAACTTCCTTTGAAAATAAATTCGCATTCGAATCAACTAAATGAATATCATACATTTTTATAACTCTATTGATTCCAATATGTTGATTTCGAAACATTTCTTTTGGTGTGTAGCACGTTGATATTGTGTAAATTGTATATACAAGGCGTTCATTGATAAAGTTTGGTCTTCAAGCTATCTACACATTTATAACTGTCGATATAAAATCATGATTATCTAATTTTCATTAGAAATAGAATGAAATAATATGCTACTCATATATGTAACTAGCTTCCTCTTTCTGACAGCTGTTTGGCTCTCTTGGAGGCTATCAGCGGAACGAGTAAGCTGCAGGGCTACTGGCCGAGGTATGAATACCTAATTGTCATCATTAAAGTAAACTAAATTAGAAAACAAAAGGCTGTTTAAATACTATTTGGAATTACTAATGCAAATAAGGAGATAACTGGAGATAAATTTTAATTCATTAAATTGCTTGGTCGCTTATACATTTCGATCCCTTCTGAATTACCTAGATTTTTGTTATTACCAGATATCGAGAGATATGCCCTATCAACCTAATGCTTTGTGATCATAGATATGCTCTAAAAAACGCTAAAATATGCGCTATCAAACCGCAAATATTCCCTATCAATTTTTCAATTATGTGATACGATAGATTAACTATTTTGAAATAGAGTAAATGTTCAGGTTAGGTAGATAAAATAAAAAGTTCAATGGACATTACATTTTATTTGTTGCCTACAAATATAATAAGATTAGAAATATTAAGTACAATAGTTTTGAAAACAATATACAACTTTTTCCTATGTTATCTGTTGAAAAACTTTTGACGTTTATCGTTCAACACTAACTTGTATACAGAAAAAGTCCGCTCGACATCGACAGATATTAATGGACAAAATTTAAAGCTAGATTATGCATTGCTATTTCTAGCGTGGTACTACTACCGTTATATAACTGTTAATATTTTTAATGTTTTCGAAATCGGAATTTTTATTTAATACAATATTAAGTTTATTTCGAATTCTTTCTGGTATTATTTTTGGAAATTCCGAAACCTTACTTTGAACCTCAAAAGTTTCATTTAATGAGCTAGTAAGTGACAAACACTTTTTGAAAATAAGTAATTGACTTAGATAAAAAACTAAAATGGTTATTGATTAAAACTAGCTGTTTTTCTTAGTAGTATCATTTATAAATGCTTTTTGGCTTCCTAAAATTGAAGTAGTATTACTTTGGTCAAGATTACTAACAAATCTAGCTATCTAATTTGGTAACTTGGTTACGTTCCTATTTCCTTTTTAATTGAATCATGGATCAGAGATTTTTGGTAACCATTGTCCAACGCTATTTACTGAAGTTTCTCAACTTCGTTTTTATAATTTTGCTGGCTCAAAGGGACGTTCAATAATCTAGACTATTAAACGGAGCTATTTTATATGTAAAGGGTGTAGCTGAACCCGCAGGGGTATACCTATTTACTTGAGAGGGTTTTCTGTGTATGTCGAAATCCAAGTGAATACCATCTTTTATAATGGTAATATCAAGGAAAGGATTATCTGGTTCTATTTCGACAGTGAATCTCGGTGAATCAAATTGGTTCCTATGGTCCCTAAGAAAGTTCAATACCCTTGAAACACATTAATGACAAATACATGGGTAATTTAGAAGGAATGGAAATGTATAAATAAAAAAGCAATTTATTAAATTACGATTTATCCCCAGCTGAGGGTAACCCATTGTTAACATTATTATCCCCAAATAATATTTAAATAGGCACATTTTAATTTTCAATTTAGTTTACTCTGATGATGGCTACTTGGTAGCCGAAAGGTCCTCAGTACTTTAATACTACTTTTTGTGGATAAGGGTGATTATTTTTTATCAATAGTGTTTCTCATGATACTTATAAAAAATTACTCATGTTTCATAAGTAATCTAAATTCCATTGATCATCTCCAATTAATACAACATTAATTCGTTTCAGGACGACGTAATGGATTCTGGAGTGGACAAGATCAATTCAATTTTGGAAACTTTCCTCGGTATCAGCGACTCGGAACTGGCCACACAGATCTGGGAAATGGCGATAGACAAAACGAATTCGATGGATTTCGCGGAAGCCGTCGATAATTCCGATTTGGAATCTTTTGGATTTTCGGACGATTTGATCATAGAACTTTGGGGAGCTATAACAGATGCCAGAGATGGACGATTAACTTGAAAAAACAAAATGAAGTGCCAATATCTTGAACAGTGTTCATTATGTGAAATTCGGTTTATTTAAGCAATCAATTTGTCATTTTCGATGCAATATTTTGTACATATTCATCTATATTTTATGGTATTTTAATGAATAAAAGAACTATTTATTAGATTTCGTGTTATTATTCCATTACCCTTCCAATCGGTAGAACAGCAACTCTTGGGCGTTTTGGGTTCTGATATTTATCTTAGGTGATATCTGAATAGGGAAGAATATATTGGGAAAATTCGAATCAAAGTGCAGACATAATACCCTTCACGACTTCGCTGTGGTGATTATTTTTCCTTTCGTATAAATTCGGCTTAATTTCAGGACGTCTGGACGTCTCATCCATTATTTTCTAAGTCACATGGAAACAGTGATAAACCAAATTATTTCTGATGAAGAGAGCAATAAACTTTTGAAATGCTTCAGATTTTAACAGTATTCATAAACTGAAAATTGGTATATGTGAGCCATCCATTTGCCTTTTTGGTTGCAATATTTCATGCATATTTATTAGTAGGAATCGCGGTTCCTTCCCTCTCCTCTACTTTTAGTATCCTCCCCCAAAGTTTCCCCACCGCAGAGCAGGCTTCCCATTGGTCGTCCTCAACCCGCGAAATTCAAATGAGGTCAGTGAAACTTCGACGGTATAAAAACAAGTTACATTGAACCTTCGCTTCTGTAGAACATATAATTTTCGTATACAGCAAACGAATAGGTGATAGCAGTTGTAAAGAAATAGAACGTGTTGATTTCATTCAGGGTGCTGTTGGGCTGTGTAGAGGGGGTTGGAAAGGTACTTACTTATATAGAATGTTAATAAAAATAAAAGTACTATTCATTAGATTTTGTTTCATTTCATGACTCTTCAGATCCGTAGAGCAGCATGTCTCATGTTGAATATTCTCTTTGGATATTTCCTTACCGATCTTCGGGTTCCTATTTTCTCCTTGAATGATTATTGTACCCTGTCTCGGTATTGTTTCACACTATGCTAAAGAGCTTCAGATCCTTCAGAAAGATAGTTTTTTCAGAGAACATCTTCAAATGGTATTGTAAAAACCATGTTTCGACGAGGTTTACGAGGCGATGGCTCTTATGGCATACATTTTCATTTCATTAATGAGTATTTCATTAGCTACGTTGTCTTATGACTTACTTAGTGATAAGGTCTCAAGGGACTCGCCCAGAGAATTTAAGAGATATCGAATTGTTTGGTAAATAGCGCGTGCAGTTGATCCACCTTTCCTAAATCCATTTTGTGATTCAGACAAAACGTTATTTAGCACAACGAGAGCTTTTGGGGAAATATTTGATTTGAATTATTGGATTTCATGAAGAGTACTAAAACATTATCGAGCGACTACAACAATGTTTGTACAGAATTTAAGTGCATCTCCGATCTTTTAAAATACAGTTTGTGTACGCCGCTACGCTACTGATATGTCAGATGCAAATATAAATAATAATTATCTTTTAACGTTTCAACAACAAAGGACCTATCAGTATTTTTATAAACAAACTACATAATTCATTACGACATTCATGGATAATACTCACGACTTGATAACCTTGACTGTCGTCAAGAAAATACATTTTGATAGTTGCATTAGCATTCGTATAGTTAGTTAGAATTTGACTTGTAGTATTTTAGGTTAGTTGTGCATGAAGATACAATTATTGATTGATCAAATTTGCATCCATCAAGAACACACAATATGAGTAAATCCATGAGTATTGCTTTAGCTTTGAATCGGAAACAATTATTCTGCAAGGTAAGAAAGAACCGACCACTCTTTTTAGAGTTTAGACCTGAATAAATAATTGGTGGACTTCTGTTATAAATTTATTAGAATCTGGTCGTTTAAGTCTATCTATTTTATACATTCTTGTAAAACAAAACAATCAAATCCTAACTTCCAAATACTAGTTGTTACTTTAAACTCTTTTTCTAATTTCATGCTCTTCTATTGACTAAATATTACCCAACGAACCATTATAAATAGTAACTAGTTATAGTTACCAATACTAAAATTTAAAATGTTATTCATTAAGTCTTTTTAATTCAAAACAAGAACTTTTCTTCTGTCGTCGCCAAAACAGCAAGTACCAATTATCGAATACGTAACATTTTTAGTGAACAACATCAAAATAACGAGAACTGATGTGGTGTTGCCCAATGTACGCAGTAAATCATTTTATGATTAAAGCTATTGTTTGAAAATAATTATAAGCTGGTTATTCAGCACATAATGAGCGCTTAAGACGTCTTTTTATTAATATTTTGATTCCTGAGGTTGAGATTATACGACAAGAGACGACAACTACGAGATAACTTGTTAAAAAAGTTCTGGAAAGATGTAAATTTGTTATATCTGACAACGTTGATTTGGTATATTTGGCACGTGCAGATCCGTCGTGGAGCTGAAATCAGCGGTCCCCAACTATACGGGAACACTGAGTGTAAAAATGTAAAAACTTTCATTAAATTCAAGAATTATTTAATTTATAAATATAATATGCTAATAACAAGTGATCCTTAGGCTCTAACATTTACTTTTCAAATTGTTTCTTGTGGTCAGTGTTCCTCAATGCCTGATTAGTCGCATTAGTGTTTAGACGACAGCTTGGTCAAATTCTCTTACTTTCAGAAATTTTTTTGCTTCAATTATGGTTCATTTTGGGCTTACCAACTATTGTTATAAACTCTAAGCCCAACAGGGCCCAAAAATTTTTAATAGGCCACGACTGAGGAATTTTTTTGTAGGGGGGCAGCATATTTGACTCAATGTGTGAAATATGCTGGCTCTGTGTCATCAGAAGCTTCTGTAATATTTGCTCTTTTTGTTATTTCTTCATGATATTTCAGAATTAATACAACATAGTTACTATTTGATGTTTGCATATGACTTCAAACTCTAATAATGTCAACTATTTATTAGTATTATAGGATAGGTAGATGTGAAATAACATCCAGTATGTACTTCACTGTATTTTATTATTGAAAATTAGGAATGCATAGAGTCTGTTACATCCGTTACAGTCAATAGTTCGTATATTACTAATTAAGTATATTATACATATACAAAACAAACATGAGTCTTTCTATAAATAGAAAGGGTCGGTACCTGCTGTGAGGGTTGGATGTTTAGTTAAACAAACAATTAGATTCTGGGTAATATTCTAAGAATCCAACACTATTTACTATTTCCTTCTACAGGTAATTACCTGCAAGTATTCTACTACTACCACTTCCCAGAGGTTGAGAAAAAATAAAATTTACACAGATATCACAGAAGTATTACACGATGTGAAAGATGGATCTAATCTCTTAGTAGGCGGTAACGTAATCTAAAATCGATGGCATGTGAAACGAGATGTATTTTATTTTTGCAAATATGCTCCACAGGTTTTGGATTGTGCGGGATACCGGAAAATCTGATTCAAGGTTTAATCAAACGCGGAGTGATCAATTTAACCGTCGTATCAAATAATGCAGGAGTCGACAATTTTGGATTAGGACTGTTATTGAAGAAAAAGCAAATCAAAAGAATGATATCCTCTTACGTAGGCGAAAATGCCGAATTCGAAAAGCAATATTTGTCTGGTGTTCTCGAATTGGAGCTCACGCCACAGGTAAATTGGTTTGGAGTGGTTTTTGTCTGAGCAACAGGATACAAACATTGAACACCAAAGGCAAATGGTTGAGATAGTAGAAGAAATTCCCTTTTTATTAACTTTTGAAAGTCATAAATAATTACCCGAATTTTTCAATATCTCTCCTGATTCTGGTGGAAGCTAACGAGAAGCTTGTTTCTCATTTGTTTCTATATATTTATCTTATTGTGATTTTATTATATTATTTAGGGAACTTTGGCTGAAAGAATAAGGGCTGGTGGTGCAGGAATTCCAGCGTTTTTCACAAGTGCAGCGTATGGTACCCTGGTTCATGAAGGTGGTTCACCAATCAAATACAACAAAGATGGTCAAGTTGAAATTTCTAGTAAACCTCGACCAAGTCAAAAGTTCAATGGCAGATCATATATTATGGAAGAAGCGATAACGGGAGATTTTGCTCTAATTAAAGCGTGGAAGGCCGATCCATTCGGAAATCTCCTATTCAAGTAAGTTCCACTTCGGGAAATATACCAAGTGAATCAATGTAAATGATGCGACTCATTTTTCAGTAAATCAGCCAGAAACTTCAATCCAGCAATGGCAAAAGCTGCGAAAACAACTATAGTGGAAGTGGAAGAAATTGTTGGTATTGGTGATATAAAACCTGATGAAGTTCACCTTCCCGGAATCTTCGTGGATAGAATAATAAAGGGAAAATTCGAAAAACGTATAGAGGTGCCCTTCAATTTATCTTACCGCTACGCTATTTATATTACTTAATGTTTCAGAGGCTCTCAACTAAGAATACCGATGGTGTACCTCAAATGAGCTCCAAGAAACCCTCAGCATTGGATCGAGAACGTATCATTCGACGAGCA
The DNA here is from genome assembly GCA_958510875.1 of Endomychus coccineus. Classification (NCBI taxonomy): domain Eukaryota; kingdom Metazoa; phylum Arthropoda; class Insecta; order Coleoptera; family Endomychidae; genus Endomychus; species Endomychus coccineus. The sequence goes on from OY294069.1 coordinate 178,537,674, forward strand.
GCTCTAGAATTCAAAGATGGAATGTACGGTATCCTTTCAAAATATTTCTTTCATCCCCGAACTAACAACACATCGACCAATTGCAATCTTATCATGCCTCAGCAAAGTTCTGGCGATTCTCTTATACAACAATCGGCTCATATACCGGAAATTCTCATTCAATAATTTTTTTGAGATCCCCTGTGTGCAGTTCTTCTACAAGATATTTTTCCTTGTTACAGTATGATATCTGATTGTCATTTATAATGGTACAAGTTAATAATTTTATAAATAGATGTCTACAGTCTATTTGCTGCTTTTTTATCTACCGACATAATAGTCGTAGCATCAGAAAATGTGGCAGTAGTATCTCCGAGATGAGCAATAGTAGTTGTGTTCATGAGGTGATGGACTAGAGGGAAGGTGCTACTTGGGCACCCTCCCGCCCCCGCATTAATATGTCTATCATATGCTGAAAACTCCCTCTAATCTTTTTATTTCCTCGCTTTGTGGGGAGCTATGTTCTTCCTTAATTGCCTGCTACAGTGAATTTAGGTATTGGTATCCCGATGCTAGCTTCCAATTACATTCCAAATGATATAGATGTCTTCCTACAGTCAGAAAATGGAATCCTCGGTCTTGGATCATTCCCAACTAGTGATGCAGTAGATCCAGATCTGATCAATGCTGGTAAAGAAACGGTCACAGTTATTCCAGGTGCTTCATTCTTCAGTAGCGACGATAGTTTCGCTATGATTCGCGGGTATGTTCCGTCAATATCAAGTAATCTTCACGTCATTGTTTTATATCCATCTTTTCCAGTGGTCACGTCGATTTAACCATATTGGGGGCCATGGAAGTGTCCCAAAATGGGGATTTAGCTAATTGGATGATACCTGTAAGTATACATTTTCTCTTGGTTGCTTTCTGTCCCTCTAGATTCATACGAAGATCCATCCAGGGCATCTTCTATATCATGTTGAAAAGCTATGTCGTTTTCCACTCCGACTTTTCAATCCTTTGAACCAAGTTATTATCATCGTGGATTTAATGTTTATAGGGTAAATTGGTGAAAGGTATGGGGGGCGCCATGGATTTGGTTGCAGCGTATGGGACAAAGGTGGTCATAACTATGGAGCATACTTCCAAAAACGGCCAGCCGAAAATTTTGGAGTCGTGCAGATTGCCACTGACGGGAACACGATGCGTCGACGTTATAATAACGGAAAAATGCGTTTTCAACGTGAACCATGATACTGGATTGACTTTGGTCGAAGTGGCGGAAGGTCTGACAGTTGAAGACATCAAATCTTCTACAGGTTGTAATTTTACAATTGCAGATGATCTGAAAACGATGGGCCAGGTTTCCATTGCGTGACCGAATGATTTGTTCTTATTTTTGTAAATACTCACTTGTTACAATCACAATTTATATTGCTCTGAATAAACTGTTAAATAACTTCTGGAGAAGAAATGAGTTGTATTTTTAGGAATTAAAAAATGTCGCTGTACAAAATTATTTATTTCTAAATTTATAGTGTTTAAAAATATAAATAATGGAATATTAACAATAAAACTTATCTAATACAATAATTTACGTTTGATTCAGTATAATACAAATTAAGGTCTATTCGCATCGTTTCTTCGCTTTCTTTGTTTAGTGAATTTACAACATTGTACAGTGAAAGCAAAACATGCGACAAAGAATACGACTAAGTAAAATATAGTAAGGGCTATAGGTGAGTCTTTGTAATGGATAGATTCTTCTTGGGACTGCAAATAACCATAGTGGGCTAGTATTCTTGTACCGTTAGGTGGCGGACATGAAGATTGTACTATAATGTCTTGATGTTGCACCTGAAATGCAGATAAGGAATCATTATACCAAATTTTGACTACCAATACGCTTTTTCATTTAATTGTAAAGCAATCCAATAAAGGAGTGTCTCTTATCTGAATGTTTTTATTCGACCATGAACAAGTTATTAAAAAAAATTATATACAGTGTGTCCCAAATTCGATTCTCACTATAGGGATTTCCGTGACCGTAAGAGCTACAGGGTTTTAGGGCATGTTTATGTTTATTAGGAGTCCGGTATGAAATCAATGTCAACTATGATAGTTTTTAAATATTAGGAAAAACGAATCAGTCACAAATTATATTTTCGAATTAGACCTTGACATCTTCGGCGTCTAGACACCAACTTTGCAAACTCAGTATTCAAGGGACGTTGATTTACAGGTTCAATTTAACTCACGTATATTTTATAATATGGATTCTTCGGAAGTTACGTATATTCTTTTATTGGACAACATTATTATCGATGCGATCACTATTAGTAATAATCAAGAATGATGAAACCTAGCGTTCTGAACTGAAACTGAAAGCAATTGCTTCAACATCTGATACAAACGATAGTTTTCTCACAAATAAAACACCTAGAGGGTTCGAAATTTGGTGGAACGAACAAAAACTGTATTATCAATTATTGTGTAATTATTCATTATGGTTGTCGTTTCCTTAATTATAAAAACTTACTTGTTTATTCCGGCATAACGTTGTTGTGGAAATACTTGCTATAGCTTCCGCACTCAATTCACGATTGATCAAGTAAGGAAGAAGCCACGCCAGAGGACTGATATACTTCAGAGATTTTATGTAGAATGGCATATCTTTGATATGCACGATATATCCCCCAGACGAAAACAATAGAGTAAGCACTGCAGACGAGGCAATCACCGACGTACAAGAATGAGGTATCATATAAATAAACGCAGACACGAATATTTGAATGCAACTCAAATACAATAACATCACACCTGAAACGGAAAAAGTTATAGATTCATTCGTTTCGAGAGAAGTGATGTGCATGGAGTGAGCACTTTCGGAACTTACCGATGTACACATAAAAGCCTTCGTAGTCGTTTGGATTTTGCATGTACAAGCCGGACATGGAATAACTAGGTACTAGATAAATCAACCATACGAAAAGCGACGGAAGCAGGTTGATAACAGTCTGGAAAATAATCAATAATCATATTATACATCGGTTAGACTCGGAGACATTTTTGAGACACCTCTCTTTTCTTAGGGTAACAATGAAATAATAAATTTGTTACAGTGAACAAAACAATAATAACTTCCATGAAAAGTTATTGTGAATTTTAAAAAGTATCCAATAGGACAATTGATTATGCCCATTATGCTCACAAAAAAGAAACATTGGAAATATTGGCAATGATGTTGAAAACAATAATCAATGAACTTAACAGTATTTTAGATAATGAAATATTGAATGAGAACAAAATAAATTTGATAATTCGCAAATAAAATGAAAAAGAAACAAATATGTACAGATTAAAAAAAATATGGGATCTATTTTTGTCACCTGCAAATATATCTTAATATTAAGAGATATCAGATATTCAATGTAACAGTTAGGGAAGGCTTAAAGAATTGTTAAAATAAATTTATAAAATGTCTAATAATATATCAAAATTTTTATCTTTATTATGAGTGTTATTTTTTATTTCTTTCTTAGTGTATATGGAAATACGGATTATAGACAAAGATCGGAAATATTGGCAATAATGTTAAAACCATAATCAATAAACTTAGACAGTATTTTAGATGATGAAATATTGAATGAGAACAAAATAAATTTGATAATTCGTAGCCATTATGATTTAGAATTGGTTGTGATTAACCCTTTCACAAATTTGACCGATAATTATTTCGCATTCTTTCATAGTCTTAGTTTTAGAATCAGTTTTACATATGTATTTGATAATACCTGCATCGCAGTTGAAAAGTGCTTTAGATAAGTTTAGTTTATTAAGTTGCCGAATAATGTTAAGATATATCAGATACAATGAAATAGTTAGGGAAGGCTTAAAAAATTATTAAAATAAATTTACAGAATGTCTAATAATATTTTAAATTAGTATTTTTGTTAAGAGGTTTATTTTTGGTTTCTTTCTTAGTGTATATGGAAATACAGATTATAGATAAAGATCTTGTTTCAGTCTAGTTTATAAGTTAATTCTTTAGTAATCATGTACACATTTTTTTGCGATGAACAATAAACTTAATGTTCAACTCAAGTTACCTTAGTAAATATATATGTGAATCTGCCGTATAACCCATCTCTTATATCTCGTTCTACAATTTTCTTATTTCGATCTATTTCTGACGATGTCAACATCAGTAATAAAGGCCACATTGTCACCACCATAACATTGTAATGGTAACCGGTCCGATCGTTCAAATTCAAATTGAAATCAGTATTTGGTACATCCCAAAATATTGCACCAATGATCAGAGATAAGCTGGCAGATGTTACGATGAGCGTCAACCAACTTATGAACGTATTTGGTTGAGTGAAGATCATAGCTTTCCTGAAATAATAAATTTTGCAGTTAAGAGTGAGTCTTTCATATACAAATCGTAAGTTTAACTTTATTCCTTCAAACGACATAATAGTATTGTTCTACTTACGTAAACAAAACAAAAGACTGTACGAAACAATTGGATTGTTTGACAGTCAACGGTAGGGAAGACGGTGGACCAGGATCACTCATAGGTTCTTGTTTCTGTCTGAACATTTCAGCTAATTGTTCTATTCTCTGGGAAGATTCTAACATCGCTTCGGCCGATAAATCGTCCAGAGTAACAAGGTCAACTAAAAAGCGTTATGAGCTAGGTTGTTCTTGACGAGAGTGGATGGTACTTACGATAATAATCTGAGGGATTCTTAAACGATGGACAGGGATAATCAACTAATGCAAAATATGGCAACATGTCTCTTCTTCTCCCACTGAACATAGTTCTTCCTGCTGACAACAGTAAGATCCTTGACAGCATGGTGAATATTTCGTAAGTTGGAGGGTGCAATGTCATAACAACTATCCTGCCTGCAAATAATATAAGCTGGTTAATGATAACTGGAAATAAGAGTTAATACGTAAAGTCGGGAGGAGCATCCACAACATACCGCGTAAGACGTTTGCTATAGATATAGTCAAATGCCAATCAAATACGAAGAACCCATGAGATTAAAAGCTATCTTAATCCAGATAATGCCAGAATATTGTACTTGATCATTTCAACATATCAAGTTACACACGTAAAGAATTGTTGTCGTTCTTATTATTTTTGATTCTTCAATACCAGTGAGAAGCTATAATGATGCTATCTTGATATTGAAAAAGTCGATGGCAGCTTCAAGTAACCGAATGGGAAAATTAACAAGAAAGGATTCTGATCATTGTTTGAGAGCTATATCTCTCTACAAGATATGTGCCAATACAAAAAAAAAACAAATACAAACCTAAAGCATTGCCCGATCCTCCATTAGCCCACTGTCTCAAGTACTCCACCAAGAAGAACGTATCAAAAATATCCATCCCTCTTGTAGGTTGATCCAATACTACCAGATCCGTATCCAACAATAGGTGACAAGCAACATCAAGACGTCTCCTTTCAGAAATGGTCATCGACGCTACCTTCGTATTCCTCACTTGTTCCAGACCCAGATCTTCAATAAGAACGTTGATCTAAAAGTGGTAAGGGCATCACACAAAAACGTTAAACGACTATGAGATGGAACACTCACCCTGTCCATGGAATCGATTTTTAAATAACCTAATTTATCCGTGGGTTTCTTGAGATCGTAGTGGAACCTCAAAGTCTGCAATGCGGTCAGTTCTTTACAGAGATGAGGATCATCTTGAACGTAGGCAACACGAGGTCGCAACGTGTTGGGTTTAACGCGTTGGCCGTTGAGAATAATCTCACCGAGAACGGGGCTTAACCTTCCCGAGATCACATCTAACAGGGCAGTGCCTTCCTCTTCCGATGTTGACATTATAGCCAATACTTCACCACCTCGCACTTCGAACGACACGTCGTTTAGTAGAAGATGTTGTTTCGATCTGCAAAATGAATCCGATTTTGGCCATACTCCGATTCCAATTACCTGTGGAATATGTTAGGATGTAGCAACTTGTATTTGAAGTTAATGATTGATTCATTCGAAATTACTCGACGTATGTTCGCCTTACCTGAAGGTGGGGATATAAGAAGACGGTCCCACTGTCTTCTTCTTGACTTAGATAGTCTGTTCTCATGATGGGGTGGTTCTTTCTCCGTGCGCTCATTGATAAATGACTCTCGTTCTTAGACATTGGCCTGCTCATGTTGCTTAGGATACTGTAAAATGTTATTGTAAAATGAAATGATATCCCAATTTGCCCAAGGTGGTGAATGTGGGCTTCAGGAAACTACGGCATCGAGTGCAACGAAAAAAAACTAAATGAACTAGCTAGAATTGGCTCACCAGTCTCATATATTGACCCAGAACCTCTACTCGGAGTGAGCATCTAATATAAAAGTTACAGGCATTTACTTTGAATTTTGTATGAAAACAACCGGTATATTCTTTATTTATTGTCATTTAGCCTCATTAAGGAGTCACGTTTAGTATTCACATGTAGTTGTTGTAGAAACGAAAGATACGACATTCTCTCAATTTATTTAAAAAAATAATGATAATACTCTTGGGGCAAAAAGTTTATACCACAATTTATATCCTGACAGAAGAGAGCCCCTACGCTCAAAACAATAACTAGTATTGACAGTGTCATTCATGTAACTTAGGCGCACAATTAGGCGCATTCTGCTTGATATCAATACCAAAAAGACTATTGGGCCAGATGGAATTCCATCTGTCTTTCTCAAAGAATGTGCTCCTGAATTAACACCAGTTTTCTGCAGGTTTCATACATACTTGGTGTGTTTCCTTCCAGCTGAAAGACAGCTAGAGTCCAACCAATTCCAAAAATAAGGAAAGGATACCCATCCTAATAATTATAAACATATTGCACTATTATCTGTGATCTCTAAAGTGATGAGGAAAGCAATCAACACCGACCTCATCAAATATCCAAAGAGCTACAAAATTGTGAATCACCGGCAATATGGCATAAAGCCTAGAATTAGGAGTATAGAAGATGTGAATGAAAACCCTATTAAAATATTCAAAAACCTCAGAAAATTTGGAAAAAAGATACCGGTTATGTATTCAGAAAAATAGTAAATATTTCGAACATTTATTGTGATAATTATTTAGGAATGAATTGTTAAATTGTTGTAATATATAGTAGCTTTTCCTTAGGGCCAATAATACATTCTTTGTTAATGTTAATGTAGTAACAAAATTCTGGAAAATGTAAAACTAGTGGCTAATTTAATACTTAATGAGGCGAATTGACAATAAAACAACATTCGATATATGAGGGCAAGGTGAAAATCCCTGAAAAATAAAACAGATGGCGCCACAATCGAAAATTCCATGAGACATTCATGATGTACCATCTTTAACTAGAATGCATTAAAATTTTCAGAATGATATGTCATTCAGTTCTGTTTTGACTACCATCGAAAGCAAGCAGCCTTGAAGATTTTTGTAAACAGGGAAAAACTGAATTTCGCGTTTTGATTAACATTATTTCTTATGTGGAAAAAAATTACTCAAACCAAACCATCGCTTGTAAAGCATTATGGGGACTCTTCACCATCGATTGGAATGATTCACAAGTGATCTGGATTAGAAAGACCTTGCAATTCAGATAAAAATTGAGCAATAATGCATTTTCCCGTCAAAAATATTTCAAAACAAAGACATTGGATAGGGTGATACATTTGGTTGGATCATCAGGTATAATGGCGGTACGTTTCAGTCTTGAAGATCTTTCAACTAGAAGATACTTTTCTGTAATTTCACTTCAATATACCTTCCGGTTCTAATAAATGTATCTATTATATTGCGACTCAAATGGAAGGGATGGAATCAGCACTCACCTATGATCGACCACGTCATGTTGATGCCCGAAATCGGCGACGCTGTTTCTTCTTGGATCTCGCGGATGTGGCATGTGGTAAGATTTCGAATATTCTGCCGTTAACAAATTGGCTTCAGATATGCTTTTGTTCCGGTTCCATTGTGTGTTGTTTGTGGGTCGGATGCCTCCTTGCTGCAGTGCGGCCAATGGAACTCCTGGATGATTCGGATGATTTGGATGGTGCGGATGATTTGGATGATTCGGGTGATTCGGCGGCTGAATAACCAAATTGAAACAAACAGTTAGTAATGTTACACCTAAGGCCAGATCAAACATCATGCCATGGCTCTATAATAATTGTTCTCTATGATCTAATTTATAAAGTTCGAAGTGGACAACCACGACCAACATACAAAAATTACAAGTGGTGGATCAGCGCTGAGATGGGCTTTCAACCCTAGTCACGAGCCGGTAAAATTAAATTTGGAGTTGACAGATACATTATAGCTTTAGAAATCAAAAGTTTGGAAAGTGGGGTTATAACTTGCGGTGGATATGTCACTTGCTTGGAAGGAAGAGCATAGAGCGGCTGATTTCACATTGGAACTGCTGGAAGTTGTTGATAATGTCAGTCAAACTGTATATCAGATTTGGTAAATATATGGTCTCGGCACTGTTACACCATAATATCCTCCAATTATAAGCTTCACCATTTAAAAGTGGAACCTGAACGAGTCTAGTTCTTATCTTGATATACGAGATTTAGAAAACGCAGGTGTTGCTTCAATTTTCTTGTGTCAAATTTAAATGCATTTCATTAAATAATTCAGTTAAGAAACCACCAGGTGTGAACTTATTCAGATTGATTTCCTGCTATAAGTCGGAATGGAATCATTGGAATCAGTTCTTTCATGGTGCTGCGTTTTATAAACTTAATCATAGATTTTGTGTTCATTATTATTATAATGTAGAACTAAGATTAATTTTAATAACATAGACTGCGGTAATATGGTTAATGAATCTGTTTTAATTCTCGAGTATATACTAGAAATGTGTAGTTTCATAATAAAACAGATAAAAATTACCGTTATTGCATAATATATTCGATATTATTTTAATTACTCCGGGATTTTAGATACGATACTAATATTTCAACTTCCGACAAAGTGCTGCTTAGGTGTTCGAAGAAAATAATGCAATTTTACTGATAATAAAATTCATTACTTTTTTATCCAGTTTTGTCATTAAAATTTAGAAATGTCAATGGTGTTAAATTAATAGTGTTTGATAATTAATGAGCCAAAAAACTAAATTAATCGTTTTCCTAATAAAATAAGTTTGTTTGAACTTTAAGGAAATGTGAAATTTGCATTAATCAATATGCATACAGGTGTACTATATTTTAATAAACACGTAGCAATTAGATCGCTCAGACCATGTGGTCAATTTCTTGGGCCTATTAGGAATGAACATAACCCCTTGGTAAATGTTGTAACTAATGTTTATTATCGTTTTCATTCACGTAAGTAGCTCAAAATTGCCATACTTTTTCGGCATACCATCAAATATAAGCTTTGGGTGCAACCGATAATTCGCATCTGAACATTCGACGCCTGTATAGACCAGGAGAAAAATGGTTATGTTTCAAAGATTGTACTGAAAGAAAATTCCAGCAATTGTTTCCTGCATGTAAATTAAAATATTGGAAGAACTTCAATTTGAATGCTATCAGAATAAAGTATACTTTGACTTTTTTGAAGAGCGATCGGAAAAACATGGGATCTGAATCTGGAAAATCCAAATCCGAGTCTCCGAAGATAACACTATGGTTCTGGGTCATCAGATCATTGATCTAGATTACTCCATGTAGTGGTTAATCGAGTCTTCTATGATACAATAGGAACTATCAACGCTGGCGTTCCACAAGGATTGTCTAGGTGTTGTCGAAAGTGACCTTCAGTCTCGTCCACAGTTTTGCGGATGATGTAACGCTCCCCTCCAGATCCCCTATCCCTATATCAACCAATCTTCTCCAGGAAGGCGGATCCCACAATCCTCAATACGATGTTGTCAGGTACAACTGTTCCTAAGAAGTCCTCAATATTCACGCTCGGTTTCAGCACCAACAACACCCTCTTATGCGATGTCCGTCATGAAAACAGGTTCACAGTATCTTGGTCTTATATTCCGTGATAGAAACTACTTTTCAAGCCAGTAGCTGCTCATAATCTACAAAGCACAGACTCGACCAGTCCTGGAGTATTGTTAAGCCAGCCAAGTGCTCGCACTATTTTTGTTTTATAAATTTCAGTTGGCTTAAAATTAGGTTTATCTGAATTTACACTTACTGCGGCACCGCTACGAGAATCTTGTTCTGTTATTTTTTCCCCAGGAAAAGTGCAATATGCAAATTTTCCACAAGGCCAGCTAATATTCATTGTTTTCGTAGTAAACCGTACGTACGACACGATACGCGGAAAGAACTTACATGAGCATTCACTAGGAAGCCATTTTACAACGCACTTTATTCTGAAACTTTTATACACGCTCATTTACAGGCTAACACATTTTCCTATCTTAAAAAGACGCCTAAGGAACAGGTGCACCATATAATTTTCCAGAAAAATTAGATAATATTTTGTCCATTTGTATTATTTTTCACCTGTCGCACTCAATACTGGCGATTCTCCATTACCACTAAAAGAGTACTGTCGTAAGCTTCCTGATGATGACGTCACTCATACGTTTGTACTAAACGTTCAGGTCTCGTATCTAGATGATCTTGGTTCAGCTCCCAAACATACCCTATTCTATTCAGAAGAGATCTATTTGTCTGATCATTGAAACAAATTCATCGTAGAAAGGTGGACGATCTCTACCTTTTCTGTAGATATTTCCATGGTTGGTGTTCATCGGAAGTTGTGTCTGTTATTTCATCACAAGATTTTCCAGGTAGACACCCCTTCATTGTCAAGTTCCTACCAGACTTTATTTTTCTATCGAATGGCTAAGTTTAGAACTCTTCGCCTAGTAAGGTCTTTCTTGATGCCTATAACCTCGTGAAATGCACGAATAACACTCTCATATTTAATTATACCTAAAATCCATTGATTCATGAGTAATCGAAGTCTGCTAAGGTATTAGATTACACATAATCATAAACATATAATTGTTGTCACATATTGAAGCAGATAAAACACTTATGTTGGTTCAAGGTAGCTGAATACGCACATTCTACCTGTCGACATGATGTGCTGTTGTACATTTGTACATCATTGAAGTTACTAGTATTTACGTCAGTAATGTGACAACTAATTATTACATTCCTAGTTCTTGTTATTTAGTGTATAACGAGAGTTATTAAAGATGTCGTTGAAAACCTCCGTATAAAACCTAACCCTAGATTTTCAACGAATCTGAAAGGCGATCCTGCTAGTCTTTTTTTTTGGAAAGTAAGCGAAGGATGGTATCAAACCAATGGAAAATATTTACAGGGAACAACAAGAGAGTGTAATGAGTATATTTACTATGTATATTTAATAATTGGATGCATTTAGGAATTTAAACAAATTTGTACATGAGTAATACAAATTCATCAGAGGAAGTCATAATTGCTCAAGCCTGTTTTCACCGGTTAGCATGTTTTTCCTTGCTCAAATCATCAAAACAGTCATATATTGTTCTCCCCACATCGTTTTTCCAAGGTAACTCATATGAACAAAAGTAACAGCTTGAATCTGTATCTACAAAATTATGTATATTGGTAATGAATATAGTAATGATGACAACATAACTTTCGATTCATTTGCAAATGAAGTCATAGGTTATGGATACAATTATTATTGTTCAAATACAATCTTATATAATATGTACTGGACAAGTTTTGCGGAATTCGCATGTAATTTAACAAAATTAAGGACACCAGTAGCAATATTATTACAAATGACATCGTGAGATCAGACTATTGCATATTTGCAATACGAATCATTCATTGCAATTATTGCATTAACACTAAAGTTAAATACCAAGAGAACGAAACGGTCTCACGGTCATAAAGTGGATGACACAATACACAATGAGGTCATTTTTTCCAATTTATGTATAATAGAACTAAGAAATTATTCGATAAATAAGTACTAAAAGTCTCATGAATTTGTATCTTTATGTGTTTTAAATCTAACAGAAACTGCAGAAAACTTTGGATCGGCGGTGTGTGAATATTATATTATAAGAAAATGTTAAGTATATATGAACGATTATTAAGTTACTTAATATGCCATTCTATTGTTATATTTCTGCAGCGATTAACTTACTCTAGCATTTACCCCTTCATATTCAAATCTGCAATCTATCAGGTGGCAATGATTCAAAAAACTATCATCAAGAATAAACGCTACCCCTCCTATCGCCTTTTCTCGGACATTTGGTTACTCACAGTGAGACAATTGTACATCTATCAGAGTTTGTTGCTTATAATGAGCTCAAATAGAAACTGATAATACCCGAAAAAAGGCGAATCACAATCTACAAATTTCTAGATGTCGACTCAATCTTGAACTAAAATTTGTTAATTTCATCGGCCCTAAATTCTTCAACTTGCTACCAGATAAGTTAAAGACCATTTCCAACATAGTTAGTTGGAAAAAAGAACATTCCATCTGATTATGATCTATTGAAGGGTGAATCTAATTAATAAAATAAATATTAATTCTTATGTATCTTTCCACCCACTCATTCACTACGTGAATGACTTTATCTCTACCTTAAAATTCTCACAAACACACATACTACTATTGGTGAATATTCACAAAACAAGCATTGCTAGGTGAAACCTTCCTGATTATGTGAATTTAAATTCTGCCTTTTTTTTTAAATTATAGGTTTTTATAACATTCGTAATTATATTATAACAAAAATTTAAGGATCATTCATTTGAACTTACGATCCCTTTTGTTTATTCATACTTCTTGTATTGTTCTGATGATGACACGCTAGTTGTCGAAACTATAGTAACAATAGCGTTGTTTAATATAGGTGATAAGAACAAAGTACAAGTGTTTTATTCTATCAGCTAGAGTAAAATTTCATTTGCTTTCAGTATCACAAAACGAAAACGGTATTCATGAATTTATTGAGACAATTATTATATATTACTTTCGGATATCTTATAGATCAGTTCAAGATCCTAAATTCCAAGCAATCAGTGCGGAAAAAGAGAATCTTTACAATATTAACTACCAATTTCGGTTCGTACAAGTAGCCCCGCCCAATTAAATATTATACGCACTAACCGATTTCAACCTTTCGAGCTGCAGTAATTGGTGTTTAATGAGGCAGATAATAAAGCCGTTAATAAGCCACGAGAAATAGTTACAATAAAAAATGAAAGCCCTACCCCAGGATGATAGGATGGATGAACATTCTGCATACGGAAGTCTGGATCTGATCTGTATTTCCTGTTTTGTTTGTATTGATTTGTTGTCTCATTATCTGAACTATCATATCCTGAACTGCCTTCCCTCGGGCCTCTGATGGTTGACTTTGGTCCCCTGAAAAGTTATAAATTCTAAAGGCGATCGAAATCAAACATTAGCATAAGTTAACTAGCTATACAAAATGTTGAAAAATCAGCCAAAGCCTACTGACACGATACTAGCGAATCGAACCAAAATATATTGTTACCCAGTTTCATTAGAATCGATGAAGTTTACCAAAATCGATATTTTTCCATACTTTATTTATTACCCTTACGAAAATTTGCAAAAATAAAATAAAACAAAAAGTGGGGATAGTAGCTAAAATTCGTTCAAGAGGACCTCAGAAGGAGGGCAATACAAACTATAAGTACATAATCCCGATGAAGTCGACCAAGATCGAAATTTTTCCATACTGTTGTACCGTTGATAAATGATTAAATATTTCAAAAGGTCTCAAACACAGTTGCCGTATCTCTAAATACTCTAATATTCATAACGAAATACAGTTTCTTGTTGAATGAATTAAAGAATAGTTAGCCGGGGTCTATGTTCCTTAAATCGATTGAAACGATGGGTAATGTCATGGTTGCTTGGGTTTTACCTTGTGTGCGGTCTTGTGGAAGCATTCCTTACGAAATGTTGTGGTGTCGTTGAACGGTTCGATCCATTGTGGTTTGGCGGGAAGACTCTAGGCAAGCCAAATTTCAAATACGTGTACATGTTCGAACCTAGAGCTGACCTAGAACATGTAAATATATAAATACAATGACCGTGAATGGATTGGTTTCATTGATTTCAATTTTCACACGAGAACATTCAGTTTTCCATGAATCGATGATAACGATAATGCATATTGACTCGTCGTGAAGGAAATCCAGAGTCAACATGCATATAGCAAATTACTTGGACTAGTTTTCTGAATATAGAGCTCGATATTTGCTACTTCCGGTCATACTAGAAGCGGACCCAACTTCGTTATTCTAAATGGAACGTCCTATATAGGGTGATGGGCGAGAAGTATTCGTTAAAAGTTTGACTTTCCTAGCAGAATTGAGATTAAAAAATTTAGACCAGCCGATACAGACATATCAACTACCTAATCTGAATATTTTGAATCATGTTGTATACTCCCGGTAATACCGGAAGTACCTAGTAAATAGAATGCTCAAATTTTCATTACAAATTTAGATTGTACTTGTAATTCAAAATTAGATAGATAAATAGTTTATTTGACTATATCATATATATGCATATTCATAGCTGGTTATATCACAAAGGTAAAAAGGCACAAATACATGAATACTGGATCACTGTTTTAAAAAGAACACCTGGAATATTTTCGTGGTATTCATCAATAGAATTCAAACTATTATTTATAATCTAGGTCTGGGTCCACTTTATTTACAAGGATTTTTATGATTTTTGTATAAAAATATAGTTGTGCACTTTAACATTGAAAACCCTTCAATTTATTCATTTTGTAAACCCTCAGATTTCATCTTTCCAGAATCGAAAGTGAATATCCTTCTGAAACCAGGGTTGACTGATTGTTCGATTGATTTGTTTCTTGCCAATCAGGCAAAAGCACAACTGGGCTGTATCCTAGTTCTTAATAAATATGACAATGAATACTATTCAATTCTAGGCTATAACAACATGAATGAAAATGAAAGTAATATTGAGTAATTACTCAATATATGAATAGTGTTCCTGTAATTCAATAAATCATCTAGTTAGCGTTCGAATTGAACCAAGAACTGAGTCATGAAAGTGTAACATTCGAAAAGTGAAGATACAAAAGAATTGCCAAGCCATGATTCATTACCTTTTTTTAATGATAGCTACACCTATTGACCGGCTTAATTATATATTCGTTCTGTTAGAATAATTAGATTAATTCCGTTCCGTTTCGACGTATATTCTTATTATTTCATCAAAATAGCTGTAATTGATCCATCCTAGGAATATCGAAAATGATCTACCGAGCGGTAAACTTACTTGGGACCGTATCGAGGATGAGATAAGATGGATTGAACTGTCGTATCCCTGAGCTGGAAGTTGCCATAAGGGAGGGGGCTTTTGTCCGTAGATCCAAGAGCACTGTCAGTGAAATCCGAGTTGAGATTTTGCCTGAAATTAGAATTATATTTAACTCAGACTCGGATCAAATGCTTTGGAGATATCCAATGCTTCAGCTATACCAATGGAAGCTCACCTTATATGGACATTTTGCTTAGAATTAAACCTTTTTAAATGGAATGAAATACTGTATAATTGTAATATTTACTTTTAAATGTAATTCTGATAATCAGTATTGAACGTTGTTTCATCTTTGATTCACACAAGGCATCTTCAATAACTCAATCAATCAAAACGGTGGCGGACAAGTTCAGATTGCTTGATTGGGTTCATTGTGCGCCTCTCAACTCAGCAGGTCTAAGCCAGCGTCGAAGGTACAATTTCTGCCTGTACTGATGTCTCCTATGGCCTTAGGCCACGTGTATGCGCTGCCGAGTTAGTGTAGCCTAATAGAATCCAGTACTGGACATTCCACTTAGATATAAAATGCATTTTCGTCTGCCTCTTTGCATCTACTACAACTTGGGTCATCAATAATGCTCATCAAGTGTATTAAGTGTATCCTGTTACCAGATATATGCTTTTTCTGCTCATAGAAAGTAGGGTGTTTGATGTTCGCCTGCTCTCTGAGGGCCTGAGGCCCGGTGGTTGATAAGATTCCGATCGATGGATCAAGGCCAGGAGTACCCTGGGAACCCCGTTTGGCTTATTCATGGGCCATTTCGTTCACTATCACGCCAGTGTGGGCGGGTACTCATAAACCAACTATTGAAAATATACAGGGTGTCCTCGAACTGCGTGGCCAAAATAAAACCGAAGATTCTTTGATTCGAAAAAAAGTTGAGGAGCCTTTTTACTTTTGCCTCAAGTGTCTTGTTTTCTCGGTAGAAGGCTTCAAAATTGCAAAAATAATTTTGTTTTTTCGGTATAACTTGAGAACGTGATGAAGAACTCTTACAATATTTAGCAAGTGAGTTACTGTCAATAATGGCAATTTTTGAGAGTGGAGCACAGAGCCTTAGAGACCATAGAAATGGCTCAAACTTGAGGATGTAACGGGAAAAGTGTCCAGAACTTTTTTGTGGTCAATCTAATTCACTCGATATTTTTTATGTAGATAGCTTATTTAATTTGAAAACTTTTCTTACTCTTAGAAAATTTTGATAAAATCAACGGATTAGCTTGAAAAAATTAATTTTCGAGTCTCTGCAATTTTGGCTTACTAATTTTACTTGATTAAAATACCTTAGTTGCCTTTGCTTTTCTAATGTCATTTTGGCATTTGAAGAATTTATTTTCAAAACTGTCAGTTTTTACTTTGCTTTCCGTAAAAATTTTATAAAATTATGCCTCAAAATTTCACTAACACTGAAATGGTTGATATGTTATTGATTTATGGACTTTGTCGTTGCAATGGCCGGAGAAGGGAAAGATATCCGCATCGCAGAATTCCAAATCGGCAAACGTTCGCGAAACTGGCCAATTTGAAGCAAATCGCAAAGAAACTGGACGCAAACGGACAAGAAGGACGTTAGAGCTCGAAGAAGCGATACTGGAAGCGGTTGAAACTGAACCTGGGATAAGCACACTACGTTTGGGACTTCGTATTGGAGCCTCAAAATCATTAGTTCCTAATGTACTGAAAGAAGAACTGTTGTATCCCTGTCATATTAAAACAGTTCAAGACTTATTGCCCATGGATCCAGGTCATCGGCTAGATTTCTGTCGGCTTATTGTCCAAAGACAAAACGCAAACCCCAATTTTTGTAGAAGAATTCTGTTCAAGGACGAAGATACTTTCACGAGATGTGGTCTTTTTAACCTCCGTAATGAACATTTCTATGCTGATGAAAATCCTCATGAAACGGAAGTTACATATTTTCAGAATCAAACTAAAATCAATGTTTGGGTTGGAATTGTGGATAACTTTATTATTGGCCCTACCGTTATACCCGATCGATTGAACGGGGAGAACTACTTGAACTTTTTGGAACAAAGGCTACTTGAACTGTTGGAAGACTTGCCCTTACACATTCGTCGTGGCCTGGTTTATCCATGATGGTGTACCTCCTCATTTCACATTAGCTGTGAGGCGACATTTGAATGCGGAATATCCAGATCGCTGGATAGGTAGAGGACACGATGCACCAGTGAACTGGCCGGCCCTCTCCCCTGATTTGACGCCCAGCGACTTCTTTCTATGGGGCGCTTTGAAGTCGAAAGTTTATGCAGCTCCAGTAAACACACGAGAGGAATTGTTGCAACGAATTAATCATGAAGCGGATTTATTGAAGAATGATCCTGAAGTACTAGCCAGAGTTCAATCCAATTTCTTGAACCGAATTAATTTGTGTATTCAGGAAAATGGGCAACATTTGGAACAATTGATGCCTTAGCGATTTCCCAAAAAGTTTTGTTGTTTCTTTTAATTTAGCATTTGTTTTTCCTAAATAATCACATCGTTTCCCCATTTCTATTGTTTTTATTATTCGTGTTTTACCGAGATATTAACCATTTCAGTGTTAGTGAAATTTTGAGCCATAATTTTATAAAATTTTTACGGAAAGCAAAGTAAAAACTGACAGTTTTGAGAATAAATTCTCCAAATTCCAAAATGACATTAGAAAAGCAAAGGCAACTAAGGTATTTTAATCAAGTAAAATTAGTAAGCCAAAATTGCAGAGACTCGAAAATTATTTTTTTTAAGCTAATCCGTTGATTTTATCAAAATTTTCTAAGAGTAAGAAAAGTTTTCAAATTAGATAAACTATCTGCATAAAAAATATCGAGTGAATTACATTGACCAAAGTTCTGGACACTTTTCCTGTTACATCCTCAAGTTTGAGCCATTTATATGATCTCTAAGGCTCTATGCTCCGCTCTCAAAAACGGCTATTATTGACAGTAACTCACCTGCCAAATATTGTGGAAGTCCTCAATCAAGTTCTCAAGTTATACCGAAAAAACAAAATTATTTTTGCAACTTGGAAGCCCTCTACCGGCTAAACAACACACTTGAGGCAAAAGTAAAAAGGCTCATAAATTTTTTTTCGAATCAAAGAATCTTCGGTTTTATTTTAGCCACGCAGTTCGAGGACACCCTGTATAGTACAGAGTATGAAATTAGAATATTTTTCATAAAAACTAATCGGGACAATGTATGTTAATCGTAGTAGTTGAAATTTAAAAAAAGCAGCAAAAGGTTCATATAGATTACAAAAAGTATATATTGGTATGTATATTACCTATAGATGGACCAAGCATGTAAATCTTCGCTTGCAGTACCAGAAAATGCCCTCGACTCTGGATTCGATGGAACAGAGTATTTCCTCTCCATTTCGAATCCCTGCGATCCCCCTCCTTGCGAGGGCGTCCGACTACGCACCATCCCCTGTTCTAAGGGATCGCTGCAAAGAATAAATCATTGTTATAAACAAGTTTCCAATCAGGAAATGAATACACTGTAATATTAGCTGAACAAAATAATGGGATCAGCTCCAAGATGGTTTGGGAATACTAAGAGAAACTGAACAAACTAAACTAAGCCTAGGCTATCCCCCAAAGATTACAATACCCAACTGGTGACAAACTAGTACAAAGGGGTAGAAATACGAAGTCCGTTTCCATTGCTTCTTTCGTCAATAAATATGCGAATGCAAAGCAATATGAAAATATGTATGAATCACGTTTTAGCCAAGAAACGCTTTTATTTCATTTTCATGAGATTACACTTTTCTTCGAATCACAGTTAAGCTTGTTTCGAGCAGGAACTGCATTCTTGAACAACAAGTAACGCTACCGTACAATAAAATAAGTGCCATAAATGTAATAACCTGTAAGTTGGAAGCAATCGTTTTGGATTGTCCGTCGAGTTTAAATTCGAACTTAGGTGCTCAATATGGTATTGCAGTCGGTAATTGGAAACGATTCCTAGTAGAATCGCCGACAGAAGCTTGTTTTCTTTTTAATCTCTCTCATATGCTTACATCTAACCTACATTGATAAATTTATAGATATAGGTGACACAAGGATACAGGCATTAATTATTGTTATGTTATTTATTTAGGATTTCCGTTCAAGTTTGTATGTTTTTAGGTCATGTCTAGACCAAAAATGAATATCATCATCATGAGAATAAGTTATATCGTGTTTATAATCCTATGATAATAATTCATTGATTATTGTCATAGTATTATAGAAACGATATAAGTTATCGCATGATGTAATGTATGAAATAACTATTTTTTCAACTTGCACGCTTATAGTAAATAATCTAGGTTATTTTTAAGTTATAGAAATATTTTACATACAAATAAGTGCAAAGATTTTATTATAGGTGGGGTTCGA
The DNA here is from genome assembly GCA_958510875.1 of Endomychus coccineus. Taxonomy (NCBI): domain Eukaryota; kingdom Metazoa; phylum Arthropoda; class Insecta; order Coleoptera; family Endomychidae; genus Endomychus; species Endomychus coccineus. The sequence goes on from OY294069.1 coordinate 178,557,398, forward strand.
ACCGCCATCTTCAAGTGTCTAGACTATGGCGTTACAAATACAACCACTTTGATTTGAATTCAGTTATCAGTAAAATATTCTTAATAAACGATAATAAGATAATTTAGAATTTTCATCCAGTTACATATTCAGAGACGTTGGGGCAATAATTTCGAATTTGTTGAATATTGGGAGATAGCCTGGTCTTCATAGCTGGGATCTAGATACCCAGGATATGATTAAAATGACAGCAGTCGCATAAAAATATCCGAATAAGACGGCCATGAGTTAGAAATAAGTGAAGTAGGACATTATTTACATATAAATAAGCTGAAAGTAAAATTTAATGAAACAATAACCATAAAAATTACTAATAAATTCAGATAAGAGATGCATTTCAATTTGATTGAAATACAAATTTAATGAACCATTTTATATATTGTAGATGAGATGAAATAATTGGCGCTTATCATAATAGTGAGTTCATAATTAAATCACACACTGTTTACTATCAGAAAAACTATTTCATTAACTGACGTAAAAGCCGTTATTCTATGGTAATTTATCATTACGATTCAATGAAAGAACAATTACTTTGTTTTTATAGCACTTTTAATAATAACATGAAGACTAAAATTAAAAAATAATGCTTTCAAAATTTCATCTAAAATGCAGAAAAAGATAATTTCTCATATTAACAAAATTTTATTTTATTTTATTTTAATTAGATAAAAAATAAACATGAATTTCTAATAAAAAAATTAATAAACTAATAAATTGAATCATTTGAATAATATTGATGAATACTTTATATTTAATGATAAAAATATAAAACTGAATTATAATTGATAAATAAATAAAAAATGTTACAAACGTTCCAAAGCGTTTCTGACTAACTGATTTTAATAATAATTGATTTCATTATACTTTTCATTTATTTAATATAATAAAAAGTAATAATAATTCCCCACAAATCACTTTATCTACTATAGTTTCAAAACCGAAGTTCCATTATCAAACAGATAAGAACTTAAGAAGTAAACATAACGTCTTTCTAGTTCAGATCGATCAGTAACCTCACAAACTTATAGTTCCAGACAGCTGTTTCGCTTTCTCATAGAGCCAACTTGAGATAATATATATTTATTTGTTTCTAATTCTCTTATTTTTCAATTCAGTTTCAGTAAACTGAAAATAAAATTATAATTAAAATGTAAATGAACAAATCAGATGATAATAAAAAAGACATTAGAATGTTTATTTTTTAAACTGTTTCTTAAACTTTTTGCGTAGGTAACATTACAAATGAGACGTTTTATACAGTAAACAATCTGACTTGAAATATTTACACTCCTCGGATTAAATTTGTACAAGAATAGTGGATAATTTTTCCATTCATGAGGGAATCTTAACCTGCAACCTACTGAGTTTTTGCGTAAAGACGACCCTTGGCCTAAGATGTTCATTCGAATAGAAAACATAATGTGTTTTACAAAGGACGTTTTATATTTTAATACATGAATTCATTACGTACTGCTACTGTTACCTCCTTTTGTTACCGCAATTGTTCGCTTCCGACGTTAAATTATACCCCATGTCATTGTAAGACATCCGAATTGACAAAATATGCGTTTTACAATTCTATGTTTTATACTTATGATCATTTGGATAATTTCTCGGAGAATCTCTGAGAGTGTTGCCAAATATTAAAATTAAATCCTTCTTCTTTGACGTAGAAGAACGCTTTTGTATATTCTGTACTTCTCTAACACTCATCCTTTGTATATGCCTACTACATTGAAAGCTTACGCGCAAATTGTAAAGTTCAATTTTCAATTGTGGAAAATATAAAATAAATTACATTGATTGAGTCGGTATCGCAGCCTTTGTCGATACAAACATAATTCTAGATTATGTATCACGTATTCCATTATAAGAATAATTGAATCGTATATCAGATAATGTGAAAATTCCTTTCTGATAATTATTTATTAGATTCGAATTTCTGACAACAAATTAGTCTGCGGCCTAGCAACAATTTCTGATTTCAATAGTTCTTAAGCCACGAATATAACAAAATTCGATAGCATCTGCCTTTGGGCATACTTTTTAAGTGGTATCGATTAGAATGAATGCTCGCGTTCTAGTCACTAACCTTCTCAAGGTTTCATCAAACCTTTCTATTATTTTGTTACGCGTACGACACGTTTATACAGTCTTATAAAGTAACATAGCAAATGAAAGTACAAATGGAAAGATCGTCTTACAAGAACTTGAATCGCCGACAGTGAAACGCACTTTTACCAAAAGCATGTGGACTTTTTACGAGACCAGGTCGTTTTATGGGTGTTGCATCTGAGAGCTGTTTTGCCACTTGCATCAAACGTTATCTGACAATCAACTGAACTAAGACCTAAAATATTGGAAGAATTGAATAAACCACCCATTACTTTCGATATATTCATGACAATATTCATTACATTGTTTGGTATAATAATACCAACTGCTCTATAAAGTATAATAGATATCATTGTATTTTCTCCTCCCTACTATTGTTCTTAGCAGTGTTCCACAAGGCTCTGTTCTGGGGCAGTGGAATGTAGAGAGAGGAGATAGGCATTCGTATTTTTCTTGAAGATTTTGAGATTATAGGCATAGGGAAAGAGCTCACTAGGTAAAGAGTTCCACAACTTTGCTGTTCGATAAAAAGTATGGTTTGATAGGAAGAAGTTCCGCAGGTCTCGAGCTTGACTTTGAAGGGTTGACTAGTGAGCTCGTCTGGTCCGCCTATCTGGAATCCCCCGTGGTGGAATAACAGACGAGATTTCTAATGAACACCGACCATAGAAATATCTATAGCAAAGGAGCTGTTTGGATGTAAAGTAGCTCTTGGCGTGGCATAGAAAACAAGTTTTTGTCAAGCACGATTTTCGCAATGGACCTCAAATGGTCGTCCAATGAGAGGGTGCTATTGGTGGTTATCCCGAGCATTGTTGAGGAAATAGTTGTACCTGACATCATCATATTAAGGATTGTGGGATCTATCTTCCTGGGGAAGACACACTTGAGTTTTGGTTGCATTAAACTCTACTAGATTATCAGATCCCCATTTCAAAATATTTGCCAGATCACCATTAATGTGAAAACCGGTCCCTGTCTGGCTACTCTGGCTTCATTGGATAGTATAGGGGCTCTAGATGAGAAAACGGTATGAAGTGTACCATCATCTGTAAAACTGTGGATGAGACAAGACGTCACTTTTAGCGGATGTTGATATGGAGTAGAAACGAAGTTGGTGCCAAGACAGATACCTGTGGAACACCAACGTTGATAGCAATTGTATCGGAAGATACTCCGTCAACCACCACATGGAGTGATCTTCTGAGAGAAAACTCGGTCGTAAGCAACAACGTTGAGGCGGTAAATACCATATGTCGGAAGTTTCACAAGAAAGTATTCTTAAAAGAAATTTTAGGGTCTTATCAATACGAACATTTTGCGTCAGGGCACGAATCCAGGTAACAAAGTCACCAAAAAAAGCACAACTTGACTCCACTATATTGGTTGAATGCTTCGTCCAAATTAATTCCTTCACATTTCATTTTAACTGTAAACGTTCAAGATGTAATTCTTATGCCCCCAAGCACTATGTCAATAGCAAATGCTAGGCGTATTCGGATACAACTGAATTATTTCACAGAATTGATATTCAATCATTCCGAGCTAAGAACGAATTTGGGTTACTTACATTATAACTGGACAATGTTGTTATATTCTCAAACGGTACTAATGTTATATGTCGTTTTGTATATAATTGAATAACAATGACCTTTGCAGAATTCTCAAGTAAGTCATTATTATGAACATTCGCAAAGCAAAATAATCAACTATTAAGTACATACAGACTGTTATTTCATTGTTAACACATCCTCGCATAACAGGAACAAATTGCTGTAGGTTCTATAACAAACAACCAATTAATCGGAGTTTTATCGTGGAATTATGTCGGGAAAAGTAGACATAGTTTAGTGACTTTAACAAGAGGAGGACACAATACTCTTTAGGTACACATCCTGTAAGTTTTATCACAAGTCTAACATATAAACATAATTAAGCAGGTGCTCAATCTATTCCAAGTTACATACAATATGAACTTAATCATTACCATATTTTATATTAAACTTACTCTGAGAAAGATCCATCAAATTCAGTTCCAGTACTTATCAAGGAATGATATTCATCACCCATATTTCATACGGCAAATATTATTATTCTCAAAGTTACTTATCCTCAAGATAATTTCGAGAATTTGATATAGTACCTACTATCAAGATGAATGAATATTAAAGTGAACAAATTGAATCATAGGTAGGATTCGAACCCACATCCACGAATGCCTGGTCCGGAGCATTAACCTTTTACGCTACTTTGGTTGAACTTAAAGTTTTCTTTTTGATGCATAAAATCCTCTTAAAGAATAATGAAACGTGTGTGATTCGATGTTTAGTCAATTTAGTCATAAAACTATCAGCATATCATAGTATGGTACACGGACATGTGCCAAAATATCCCAAAAGGAATTGAATATTATAAAATTCAAAGCAATTTCGATCACAATCTGTTAGATAGGATGTTGAGAAAGAAGGAATATAATATTGCTATTGAAGGGGTATCTATGAAAAAATAGTTAATCAGGTCGATCTCACCGATTGCGATATAACGGCGTCATAATACACTCTTATGGATGAGAAATTCGATTATATCATGAGTTTTTACATCAGACAGTAAAGGCAACATGTCGCAGCGTTCCGAAACCTTGAATTTTGGCCATCCCTCAGATAAATACACTATAAACTCACTCCTAATCACAAAAAAATCTGAATACTATAGAAAAATCACATTCTTTGTGAAATGTCGAATGAAATAAAACCTGAACTGAACCATATGAATCCTTCTTTCAAAAGTACTAATTAACAATATAGTCGAGTCAATTTAGCAAAAAAGCTCGAAATTTTTTCCAAACAGACCAATAAACTTAATTTTTGTTGCAAATCGTTCTTAGACGGATTCTGAACGATATTGAACTTTAAGATCTAGTCGCTCGACCATTTTTCACCTGTTAAACCGGAAATTGGCCAATTTTCATGGGATAATTTGCAAAATTGGTACGTATTTGCCAAAATTTGCTGGAAAACTTCACTCGGGGGTTTTTGGGGTCGCTGATCACGATTCCGAAGTTAGATTTACCATTTTCGACCGCGGTAGCTAGAAATTGGCCAACTTTATGTCCCAAAAATGGTCAAATTTAATAATTCCGCAGTTTTTGTTGAAATTGACTAAAACATTTCACTCGGGGGTTTTTGGGGTCGCTGATCATGATTCCGAAGTTAGATATACCATTTTCCACCGCGGTAGCTAGAAATTGGCCAATTTTATGTCAGAAAATTGGATAAATTAGATAATTTCGTAATTTTTGTTGAAAATGGCTAGAAAATATCGTTTCGGGGTTTCGTGATTCTGAAGTAACATTTTTTTATTATTATACCATTTAGAAATTTACCACTTTCATGGCAAAAAAATATTTCATACCTGAAATTGGTCAACCGTCTTGAAACAAAATGGACAAATTCAAATAAGAACAAGAATTTATGAATATATTTTTATTAAACATTTTAATATTTCATTTATTTTTTTACATTTTATTATTTACAATTTATATTTTACAATTTCTTACATTCACATTCACACTTACATTCTAATGTTTATAAATTTAAAAATAGTATAAATAAAATTCTGGGTACCATTCCAAAACTATAATTTGCAAGAGACAGGTATATCAGAAATCACTGATTCTCGAACGCAAGCGACATTTGATATTGGATATGAAACAAATCATTTACAGTCACGGATAAATTCCCTGACTTTTGATATCAGGGCCAATTTCAACAAAAATTACGAAATTATCTAATTTATCCATTTTTCTGACATAATATTGTCCAATTTCTAGTTACCGCGGTGGAAAATGGTAAATGTAACTTCGGAATCATGATCAGCGACCCCGAAAACCCCCGAGTGGAGTTTTCCAGCCAATTTTGGCAATACTTACCAATTTTGCAAATTTTCCCATGGAAATTGGCCAATTTCCGGTTTAACAGGTGAAAAATGGCCGAGCGACTAGATCTTAAAGTTCAATATCCGTCCAGGAACGATTTGCAAAAAAAAATTAAGTTGATTGGTCTGTTTGGAAAAAATTCCGAACGTTCACAATTTTTACGTCTAATTTGACCCGACTAATAACATTGAAAAAATAACGAAGATAACTCAGAAATAAGTGTGAAATCTGAAGTTTATAAGTTAAATTGTAGATCTTGTCCAAACTTTATATAGGTCAAAGTGACATGTCTTTCTTCAGTAGAATGAGTGAACATTTTTTTAACAATTTAAAAATGTATGTATGCACTTAAAGATCATAATAGCGATAAAATCGTATTCAGGAGGACAAAATTACCCGAAAACGACTATAAACTATACATTTTGATCAAATTCGTATACTCGTTAATAGATAATATTTTTATAACAATTCAAAAATTTATTGAAGCATTTAAAGACCATAATAGCAATTAAATCATACTCAGGAGACCAAAAGTATCCGAAAGCGATTATAAAATTGACATTTTGATCAAAATCGTATTATTATAAAAAAATATAGTTTGTTTATAACCAATTAGCAAATTTGTTAACTGGTTATAAACAAACTAGGACTTTTGGTCGAATTCATCTACTTGTTAATAAATAAATTGTTTATAACAAATGAAGGTAATTCAACCATTTGTTTAACTAGTTTCATATGTTCACTGACTAAGAATAGTCTTTACCCAATCAAAAATGGTCAAATTTAGCATTTTTCATGTTAATTTATTGTTTATAAACAATATTAACAATTTGCATAACTATCTATGCGGTAGACTTTGTTTTTTCAGATAACCTTCTGAAGAGAATGCACTTTGTCCCATCAAAATCGACCTTTTTTCCCAAAGATTTATGGGCTTGGTGTATTTTTATATCCATTTGCTTGCACTAATTGTAAAATATCGGGCGGAGGAATTATCGTTTCAGATAAAAACAAAGATATCAACAGCTGATCAGCTTGTCAGCTAATATGCCGACCTATATTGAACAGAAAATCAATCGATGATTCTCTTTAACGGAATTTCTTCTGCTCATGAACAGCTTGATGTGGAAATCACACGGACAATTAATCTTAATTTTGCAATTAGACGGCGTAATTATTTAACAAATTGAATTGAGATAAACCATCAGAAGATTAATAAATATATTATTAATTGGACATACCTACTTACATTTAGCCTACATTCGTTATAGCAGGGCGTTTATTGAATATTTTTATAATGCTCAAAGTGCATATCTGATGAATAATTTATTCATATCCGTCCAAATTCACTTTTCGATAACTCGATCATATTTCAAAACTGGTCTGGTTATTTGCATAAAATGTTACAAGATGGGTGTGTTTATTATGATTTTGTAAATTGGAATTCGAACAATTAGGTTTTAATCATTGGAAAAACGTTTCAGTAAAATCCGTGACCTAGTTGTCAAAAATGTTGATTCAGGGCCGATATAGTCTTACTAAACCGTTGGCCATTTAATTTCACTATTCATAATAAGTAATTCTGCGAAAAAATCTATTAAGAGACGAAGTGATGTCTAGACTGCTTGCAAACTGGATTGGTCTATTCAGATTAGAAAATGATCGTATTACTTCCACATCAAAAATAATGAAAACACTTTATAGTAACGAATCTATCTTTGAGCAGTAACATATCACAAGTTTGAAGTAATTATTAGTTCCCAGAATCATGTACAGTAAACGTAGGCATTCGTGTCTATTTAACAATGACAAATATTTACGCAATTGTGTATTGCACTTCGTTGCTTTCTAAATTACAAATTAGATCTGTTATAGTACAAACATATCGTATGTTAATACGTAACAGTTTGTTATTATCTCCTTTATTCCTTTACTAATCCACTTTCCAAATAGTTTTTCCACTTCATAACATAAAGTTAGACCCTTCAATGAATTCATTCCATAACGGTACGTGATTAAGAAAAAATATGTAGTTGGAAACGATTTAACGAGAAATTATAAAGTTCTACATTACAGGAAAATTAGTATAGTCATAAGCATCATAAGCGTCAAAAAATCTGGTAGAAGCTTCCTCTTTTTTACTTAAAAGAATTACCTATTATCGGATTTTCATGGAGATATTCGTTTTGAGCTTTTCTGAATCGATTTAGATTATTTGTGAGATAATGTGGAGATCTTCTTCTACTTCTACGCGACGGGTTGGCCTCTTCTCTCGTTGTCTATACGTCTGAGCTCCTCCAATACGATGGGCGTAAACTGTGATCTATGAATCAAGCATCTCCTCAACGATGGGTTCACCGTCGTAGGTGGATGCTTTCCAGACGCTGCTACAGTCACAGTTTCTGTTGTTTTCCTGCTGGTCACCAGTATTGTCTTGGTCTTATGGTCTGCCATTTGCTTGCCATGTGCCGAGAGCCACCAGCGGATTGTGGCGACATCCTCGTTCACATTCTGCGTGGCTTCTTCCAAGTACTTGGCAATGACCACCACAGCATTATCGTCTGCACAACGAACAGCCTTTGTTCCTGTGCGAATGGGTAACCTCAACACCATATCGTACATAATGTTCCACAATGAGGGTCCAAGTACCGTGCTTTGTGGGATGCCTCATGATTTAGGCTTTGCGCCACTCGTCCGAATTGTACAACAATGTTTGTTCGCTGAAGTAGCTCGCGATCATGCTTGTAATGTAAACGGGACCTCCATCCAATGTCAGCGCCTCCAGAATTCAATTCCAGTTGAACGCATTCTTCACGTCCAGGGTGACTATGACGCAGCACTTCTTAGCACCACCCTTCTAACGTTTCCCCTCTTCCCCCGAGTTTCCAGGTGCAGTTTTCACCTCAGTTTAGAATCAAGGATAACTCCAAGGTACTTCATACAGCCAAGTCGTCTGAGTGTAACTCAATCACCTTAGTCCATTAGCGGTTTCTAAATCATTCCCAATATGTTAGCTGTTACTACAATCATTTACATTTGACCTGCAGGAATGTCTGAAAGCTATTTTGCTAACAAAAGTGAGGGAAATCAAGAGGTCAATAGATTTATTGTTTGGTATGGTGGAGTTCACCAGACAGTAAAATATGATAATTCATAGAGTATAAAACATAGAGTTGTGTAACACATAATATGCTGTCAATTGGAATACTAACTCGAAGGACATTATTATAATTTGACATCTTTCCTCGTCTCTACCATTTGCAATAAATTTTTGGCTCCTACGGACGAGGCAAGGTCATTTATTATTTATTTTCAGTATGCCAACTTAGAAGTACCTTTGAATATATCGCTCATTATTCAAATTTGACACCTCAAAAATGTATTCTTCTCGATTCAGATAATACAAAAAGTAGATCTGGACCGAACGTATTTTAATCAGATCGTTAAATCTTTTAAGCTTATTTGTTAGAATGTCAGCGAATTTGATTTATAATTCGAGCGTCTCACAAAACTAAGAGATATTAATAAAATGAGCATATAGCTGTAGGCATAATAAATTTGTAAACCGACATTCATTATTATATCCTACTTCGAAACTGTAATAAATAATAAAAGTATGTCATTCTTATCATACTAAATGTCATTCGGGTATTTCCCAATGCTAGAATTATTTGCGTATGTTTTTCAACGAAACTGGTTCATTGTAATAACATTTTATGTTCCGTCTTTTATCACAAAATTGGAATGGACAGACTTGGTTTCCTCATAGATTCTGTTCGGAGATTGAATTCCAGTCTGGTCTATCCGGTAACATTCTGAGGGCGTGGAGTCCTGAGGGTTGATGAGATTCCGATCGCTCGATTTGGCTCAGGGATACCTAGAGAACCCTGTTTGGCAAATTCATAAGACCACTTCATTTCCCTTCACGCCAGAGTGAAGTTTGTTCTTTCGGTGCTATTGCATCCTGCTTCAGTAGGAGGATCGCCCAGCTTCCAGCCGCCCAATCCCAAATTTTGCCATGACCGTGAGGCACTCTTCTCTTCTTTTGTTTGCTTATAGCAATAGCGTTTCCATTTGTAGTGTCAAAACTAGTGTATTGAATATTGAAAACGTTTGAATTCAATTCAATTCAATTGAAAACCGTACTTATTCTGAGCGTTGCTTGAAAAATTCACCTTTTTCAATCAACGTCCTTAGTTAAATCACGCAACATCGCATCTCCTGATAGAATAAACATCAACTGTTACATTGTTAATTGAAATTACTAGCAACAGTTGTTTCTTGAATTCTTTTAAACCATAGCCGCGATTGAACAGAATCTAGTTAAGTTGTACTGCTCGTTTAACGGTTTGATGTACGGATGACAGATGGAGCGCGTTGTTTGCGTTATATGAAAGCGATTACAGTTTCTTATTGAGAGAAAAGCAAGAAGGCGTCGTACTATTGCAGGTTTTATTAACACTGACATTACTATAATATACAGTAAAACTTCCATTTGTGCCACTCGTCAAAAACGGTGGTCAGTTTTGAGATTTCAAAAAATTATTCGTATGACAACTCTTATAATAGTAGTCGAGGAAATAAAGCACTAAGAAAGGTCAAACTTTAAAACCGGTGCAGTTGGATGGATTGAAATGCGGTTTTTATTCAGAAAGTAATTCAGTAATTTTGTGTTAACTGTAAGAGTGAGGATATAAAGGACGCTAATAATGCAAAAACTTTCCTACAATACCTGGGGTCCTGGGGATACTCGGAGACCTGATATCTACGTCATCTTCTAGGAATTCGTTGATTTTTCAGTATAATATGTAACAAATTCTGGCTCTCGGTGGTTTTCAAAGTCTCCGATCACGATTATGATACTCACAATGTTCTACAAATTACCTGAGGATGTTTCTCGGTCTCTGGGGCCCTGCATATCTACGTCATCTTCTGGGAATTTGTTGATTTTTCTTCATAATATGTGACAAATTCTGGCTCTCCGGGGTTTTCGAAGTTGCCGATTACGATTATGACACCATGCATGAACTTTGTGAGTGTCATAATCGTGATCGGCGACTTTGAAAACCCCCGAGAGCCAGAATTTGTTACATATTATGAAGAAAAATCAACAAATTCATAGCAGATCACGTAGATATCCAGTCTCCGGGTACCACCAGGTATTGTAGGAGAGTTTTTGCATGTCGTTATCACCATTAGCGACATCTCGAACAGTTAACAAGCATTAAAAGATAATTTTTCATGACATCATGGCGTCAGGACCCCCGGATACCCTGAGGAAGATCCAAGCGAGCCTCAGGGAGTTTTTTTTTGTAAGTATATTCGTATTCAGCGACCCAAGTACCCCCGAAAAATCAATTCGAGTTCGTTTTTAATTCACCACAAAAAGTGCACTCAGAGAAATTTTTGATAAGAACGCTTTTGGCTCTTACGAACACTGAAGGTAATTTTGAAAGAGCAGAAACAAGCACAGATTTATTAAGTGCTATGGCATGGATAGTTGCAGTATGGAAAAATGTTCCATCTATGACTATAAAAAAAGGGTTCCAAAAAGCTGGATTCATGGAAATGATCCAAGAAGATGAGGTTTTTGAAAGACAGTTGTCCGCTTTCTTAAAAAATACACCAGGAAATGTAGACCTGGAAAAATATTTCTTAACCAATTCATAACTCTCAACAGAGAACCCAGATTTTCATTTTAGTAAAATACCACATTATCAGTCAAAATGCGAAAAAAGTAAATTTTGACTGGTTTGGCATGTCGCAGAAGCTGTTACGATGAAATGGACCATATTGGACATTTTACAAACTACAGAAACAGAGTAACTTCTTTAAACGGTCCAAACAAAACCGTAAACCGGTAGTATCGATATTCGATACGACATTCCTGCATTCGAACTTCAGGTCTAATCGACCTGTCGCGTCAACAAGCCCCGTATTAGCGTATTACTCATGTATTATTGATGTTTGTTTGATATTATTCTTCACGTGTTTCAGCCCATTTCAACTTTCGAATAACTGTGTTTATGGTTATGTGATCCACTAATAAAATTCTGTAGCTTAGATATTGTTCGTGAAATTCTCACGCGAACCTGTAAACTCGGACTAAACGTTGATATTCAATCGTTTGTCATCGTCTGTGTTTCACGGCGTGTAGACCTACTTAATGATGAGTATGAATTCTATTCAACGAGATGTACTCCTCTAATTTCGTGCTACTATTAAATAAACCGTTCATCAATTGACGTAATGAAAATCATTATAAAAGCCACAGCAGTTGAACAATTACATTGGGCAGGTCATTGTAATCCAAATCTTAGAATTTATTTAGCGTTCTGAAACCCGAATAGAACTATTGTCCACATTTAAATATACGCCTCTCATATATTTGACGTTTAATATGACACTATAGCTTGCTACTACAATATACTTTAGCATGTTATCTCGTCGGAATGAGCTAGTTTTTTTTTATTCTGTTATTGAATTGTTTACATTACTAAGACGAAGTGGTATCTAGATATGTTCTCGAAATTCACTGGAACTCAAATTCGATACCTTAAGCCGTTTTTGAGTTATTGAGTATAGTGATCCGTCGAAATACTCGATGCTATTCGTTATGTTTCGCGCACTGTTCGATGTGCTAACTATCTGGCCGATTGTGAAGAGCCGCAGTGAAATCGGTATACTCTAGCCTTTCATGCTGCACAAACGGTCGCTTCCTTTTATGCAACATAGGCGGCCACACGTTGATGTTTTCTACAGCGGTCGAACGTTGACTTCGATTTACCATAGCTTAAGGCGTTATCGAGTTAGAGATTTTGATATTTTTATGTAGGTGGTGTAATGTGGGTTCCAAATAACGCTGCAGTATTCCAGAATAGGAATTATTAATTTTTAATAAAGATTGTTGACCCAGGTATGAATTATATATAAATTCTCTAGAAATAGGTCACACTAACACTTATGCTTATTATTTTCATCTTTACATACGTTTCGGTCTCACGACTATCATCAGAAGACTTATTATGTCTGAAACAGAATTTCTTAAAACTAATTGTATCAGCACAAAGCGTATTTATCGCACCAGTTTCAATTAAAAATGCTCACGTCGCCGAAACGGACAGAGACACGAATAATCGAAATTGTAACACATCAATGTTTTAAATATATGCATATATCAGAAATCCACTGTTTAGTAATATTCTTATAATATACAAACATATGTCAACAAAGTCTATAAGCGACTGAAACCAAAAAATGTTACTACTTCACAAGTAAATTGAAGTTTACAGAGGAAATTGTTAAATTTAATAATCACGTACTGAATTTTATCATTGGGAACACACATAAGGCAATCATCTATCTACATACCGTTTAAAGAATACAGGTTGAAAATCTGATGAATTCATTACAGATTCCTCTAGGCATTCCATAACTAGGTTTGCAATAGTAGCTGAAATAGGATATCCCATTACTATGCCGAATAGTTGTCCAAAATCTTCATTGCTCACCGTATTGAAAATAAGTGCATTCTAAACAAAACTTTACTGCATTTATAAATTCAGATTAATCTAAAGGTGTGTGGTTTTTAATCTCTGCCCAACGTTTTTTGATACTACTCAATATTAAAACGACTGGTATATTTGTAAATAAAGAAACGACGTCTAAGGCAATTAATAGATTCAAATAAAATAAATTTTTCCGCCTACCTCTATCCAAAGTATACATTTCCTGGCCTCATTGTAGGGAGCAGAGTCGTACTTTTCCTCCCTAGAGAGGAAAAGTAAAAGTGACATCATGGTATGCATCAATAAAATAACGGCATTGACGTCCTAAACTATATTCTATTACATAAGTATAAATTTTGCCGTTTATTTATAGAACACAGTGTATTTTGCAAAATGGTAGAAATCAGTAAATTGTTATTTCAATTTAACGATTTTTACATTAATAATTTGACTTCAATTCATAGATTCATCCGGTTTTCGAATTTAGGACAGAAATATTATAGCATGCTATGGTCGATTGACAGATTAACAGTTTCAAAGTGTGTTACGCTATAACATCTACAAAATATAAAATAATATTTAAAAAATGAGTGATTCAAACGAATTTGAAGATATAAATAATACACCACCGGATATTTTGGAACAAGTTGATGTAATTGTACTGTTACTGTTCAAGTTCAAGCCTCAAGCCTGCCCTGAAGATGCCACCTGTAATGGTTGGCGAAACGTCTGCATCAAGTCGAGCTATTGTGACGCGGAATTCATCCGGAAGACAAGATTTTTCAATCCCTATTACCCCAAAAATTCAATGTAAAATACGAAAAACAGTATTTACATCTCAAGCAATGGGCCGAAGAAAAGCATATTCGTACTTACTCAGAAAATGTTATTTGGGGGTATTTTTCGCTATTAGCAAATACATTAAAAGTCTCTACATTGTGGTCCAAGTATTCGATGCTACGTACCATGCTTCAAATGAAAGAAAATGTGGATATTAATACCCAAAATTAATTGCTTTTTTGAAAAGACAAAGCCAGGGATATGAACCTAATAAGGCAAAAACCTTCTCAAGAGAGGAAGTAAATACATGTTTACTAGAAGCCCCCGATGATATTCAAATTCCGGCGCCGACAGCTTTTTTTATACTCTTTATTCTTTGTTTTGTAGGTTTCTTCTCATTTTCGGAATTTCAGGATCATGCAGGTGTGACGAGCTCCTTAAAATGGCCACTACAGATATTGAAGATAAAGGTTCAATTTTAATAGTAAATATACCAAATTCTAAAAGAAATATACAGAGAACGTTTGTAATCAATACTTTACCGGGGAATGGCCCTAATTATATTGACATTTATAGAAAATATATATCGCTACGCCCTAAAACAGATCAGACACGTTTATTTGTCTGCTATAGAGCAGGAAAATGTATCAACCAAATGGTTGGAAAAAATTCTATTGCTAAGATTCCTAAAAAAATTGCAGAATTTTTAAAACTGCCTAATGCCATAAATTATACCGGGCATAGTTTCAGAAGAACCTCGGCAAATTTACTTGCAAATTATGGAGGAGACATTCTTGCTTTAAAGCAACACGGAGGTTGGAACTCTACGAATATCGCTGAAGAGTATATGGAGCAATCTCTTGCAAAAAAGCGAAAAATTTCGAACCAGTGAATTTAATGAAATTGAATGTAATCAGCCAAGTATGAGTACTTCCGGGGGATACCAGCTGTATGATAATGTTGTTAATGAAAATACCACGAAAACTGCGTTGGCTCCAGCTCTCACTTCTAGTGGTATTCAAATAACCACTGCTCAAAACTGCACGTTTAACATTAGTATAAATAATTACTCTACCACAAATTAAAAATATGTAGGATGCAAGAATGAAAATAACGTGCCTATAAGTTATACTGTACCTAGTCCTTAGATTTAGTTCTTTAATGAATTTTGTTTGTTAGTTTCATGAATAAATTTTTTTTAAATAACTTGTTATTTGAGGGAGGCGGAAAAATCATATGTATAACATGGGGGTAAAGTGCCTTTTCCTCCCTTGAAACTTCATCTTCGGGAGGAAAAGTAGCAATTTCCTCCCTTGTTATACAAATAGCTATTTTCCTATTATATTATTGATAGATTTTGATAAATTGTAAGTAGGCGCTCCAATATTACTTAAAATCTCAAAGGTCACTTTTAAGTATTTTCGGAAGCCTATAAATATAAGGTGCTTACCCATTATGGAAAATGAATTTATTCTTCGATTCAATAGTGATCTTATTTTTGTACCTTTTATTTATTTATTTATTTATTTATTCTTCTCATTTTGTACAGATAGTGTAAGATCAGATTTAAATTTTTTGTAAGTTGTTTCATCATTTAACAGATTTCCTATTTTGTTTTCGTAGTCATTTCTATGCGTTTTAAACATAATAAGTTTTCTGATGATGGTCGTGAGACCGCAACGTACATAAAGACGAACTTATAAGCATATGTGTTAGTGTGACCTATTTCTCGAGAATTTCTATATAATTCATACCTGGGTCAAGAATCATTATTAATTATTTCCCTCTATAGAGGACTATCGTACTACGATGAAATGACAGATAGTGGTGAAACTTTGTTAAAACGTGTAAAATGTTAAAAAAGCGATCCCTGAACTTTCTCAGAATTCTCGATAACGTGGTTTGGACAGGAGGGGTTAGGAATTTAATATAACACGGCTTCTTATGGACACAGTTTAGCAAAAAAAAAATCCTCATTGTCTTCATGAAGATTCCAATTAAAATTTGGTAAAGTTTGGATGATTACGGAAGACAACCGCTTATATATACACAATGAAACTCTTAGGAAATTGAACAATCTAAGAAAACAAAGCCACACAACGACCTTCGATGTTACACGCCTTTAAAGTGTTGAATTCAAATTGTTGTAATTTATGTACACCTAAACACTTCAAACCCATCGTCAATAGAATAATTAATTACCCAAACAAGAGACTCATCGCCCATGAGTCACGTATGTAATTTGAAACACCCTTTAAGTTATTGCCATTGGACCATTCGACGAACATTTACTTGTCCGCGAAGATGCTAACGCAATAAATCAACCTCCAATTATCATATATTATATGGAGAGAAAATTGAATATCAATTCAGGGAGTTTTAACATGTTAATGTATTCGTGTTACAAAATTATTTAGTGCTCGACCAGTTGGTATCCTTGAAACAACTATAAATAAACCTGCGGCACCCTAAAAGAAGTTTTGCAATTCGCTATTTTAAAAATATAAACATAAGCGATTTGCAGGAAGAATTCGACACAAATTTATAGCGCAAGCAAGTCAAGGTGAATAGCATCCGGTTTATTATTATTTTTCTCCCGTTTCTCGTGTATAGGAACTAATTTTTAATTTAGTTAGTATACGCTCATTTTATTGTAACGCAACGATTATTACATTACAGTTACTTACAGTAGATGATCTCTTCTATATTATTGGCATCATAATATCTTCGAACAAAAAGCTATTTCATTGTTGAATTTTCATCAAGAAGCGACGGATAAAATGGGAAAAATATACGAGGAGAACTAACTGGGTTTGACAAAAATGAAAGTGTAAGTATTGAGCTGTCTAGAACTATTAGTGCGTAGCATTTGATACGCCAGTGATCATTTTGCCTTTTTCAAGATAATCGATATGAACGATACCGTATGCATCCCAAAAAACTGTCGCCATGACTTTGTTGGCCGATAAGCCCACTTTGGCCTTTTTCGGCTTCGATTCGCCGGTATAAGTCCACTGTTTCGACTTTTCTTGGGTCTCTGGTGTGTTGTGATGAATTCAAAGTCCTTCTTATCGCGCTTGAACATCGCCAAACACTCCTTTGAACTTTGAACAGAGAGCAAATGGCGGCAGATAGATGGTACATCACAAATGTTTTATTTTTCAGTTACGATTACTCGTGTTTTTTTGTCGTTTCGGCGATGTGGGCATTTCAAGTTGAAATTAGTGCGATAAGGAAGTTTTGTGCTTGATACAATTAGTTTTAAAAAATCCCGTTTCAGACATTGATACGCGTTCTGATGATGGTCGCCAGACCGAAACGTACATAAAGACGAATATAATAAACATATGTGTTAGTGGAACCTATACACCGAGTATTTATAGGTAAATAATTCATACCAGGGCCAAGAATAATTAATAAGTAATCGTGGACTGATTAAATCATCACAAAATAATCGATTAATCATTAAATTAATATTTAATATAAATATTACATTTCAATTCGTTTTCTCGTAATAATAAATCAACAATAATATGGTATAGTTTACTGTGAAAGTTCGAAATATGATGGATTTCGGAAAACTAAACCGCGAAAAATTTATCAAACTAAACTGTGATAACATTGCTGCTTGGTGTATCGAACTCACGCAATAGACCCAAGCGGCAATGTGATTGCAGCTTAGTTTGCCATATTTTTCGCGGCAGGTTGTTATGATAATTTTGCTTGAATCGAGCTCACAAAACTAGACAGACTGCGGCGCGCTCTCTTGATCGGTGAAAACGGCGTGAGCGTACCGAAAGCATAAACCAATTGTCGGACATGCGCAGGGTACTGACCGAAATCCTGGTTTAATTTTAAGTTAATTTTAATTTATATAGTATTCATTAATAACCTAGTCATAGATTCGACTAAATGCAGCGGGAAATGAGTTGGGCTCTAGTCCTGTGTATACTCCAAACATTTAATATAATAATAATAGTAGCCAGCAGATGGACACTTTTGGATACAAATGGCAAATACTTAAATATATAAAAAAGTTTCGATAATTGAATGAAAAGCAAATTACACGTAGATATTGCTTGAAAAAAAAAGTCCCATGTCATGAGATCTTGGATACACTCCTGCATGTGTACGAGATTGGTGAGAGTTTTTCTCGGAAACATGCGATCCATTCTATTATAAATGAAATAACTGTAAGTTTGATGAAAAATGCGTTCCGTATAGCGAGTAAATTGACATCTCATAATTAAGATGATTTAGAGAAGAAATATTCAATTATGCAGCTTGCATTAACCCACATTCAAATTCGGCTTACGTAGGTATGTGTTACGACTCGTCGTTGAAATCACCGACCTCGCACACTTTGGTTATTAACTTCTTGCATTAACTTCTACTATGAATCTATTCTTTATCATATGAAAATTCCCAATTCCACTTTTATTCGCTACTTTCTATGTGAATTATGTCACACAGATTGGTACGGATGTACCCCTGTTGAAGTCATTCTACATAGAGTAGAGTAGAGTAGAGTACTTTATTTGGTGCTAATATAATATAAGCATTATTTGCACAGGTCAGTTTAAAGATAAAAGTCAAAATACAAATTAATAAAAAACCAAAATCAGTCACTTAACAAATTATTAAAATTTAGATTAAAAAAATCATCTATTTTATACAATACATTTTTTACTAAGTAAGATCTAATTACAATTTTAAATTTGTTAAATGGAAGACTACGAATACATATCGGTAATCTGTTAAAAAATTTGAAGGCAAGAAAATTCGGGCCGTTTTGTGACCTGCTGAGTCTTAAAAATGGCAAATGAATATCATCCTTATGTCTGGTATAATGCGGATGAATGTCGCTATTTGAACTGACAAATTCAGCATTTTTGTGAGCATACGATAAGCATTCAAAAATAAAAAGGCCAGGTATTGTTAAAATGTCCAGTTTTAAGAATGTGCTTCTGCAACAAGCTCTATAGTTAATGTTACCTATTATTCTAATTGCTCTTCGCTATAGACTAAAAATTCTGTGAATTTCACCACAGTTTCCCCAAACAATGATACCGTATCTGAATTGAGACTCACACAGACCAAAATATGCTGTTTTAAGTACATTTGATGAAACAGAACCAGACAATCGACGTAAAAGATATACGTTTTTACTAACTTTTTTTGCAAGATGGTCGATATGAACATTCCAGGTAAGGCGCGAATCCAAATACACACCTAGAAATTTTGCATTAGCGTCGTCAACATGCCCCATACTAAAAACGATTTTCTCCGTTTTTTCCCGATTCATAGCTAGCCCGTTTCCTGAAAACCATTCAAAGGTATTTTCCTGTATGCGCTCAAAAGCCTCATCAACAGACACCAGATCGGCACAATTTTCAGAAACCACAGTGTCATCAGCAAAAAGATAGCTAGTTGCAATAAACTTTATTCTGTTTGGCAAAATTTGAAGAAAAAAAAAGAAATGTTAGCATATTAGAATGATCCTAGAAGACTGACAAGATTCCTAACCATTTGAATTTTGGAATAGATCAAGTAGATATAGTAGAAATAGAATAGTTTGACTTGGAACAAGCCAAAATCGTCGAAAATAGTTGAAGACATACAGCTTGATTATACCTTTGCCTAAGGGGTAGTGTTGCCCAAAATCGGTCTTGGTCTTGTTCTTTCATTTTTTCAAGTCCAAGACCAAGACCAAGACCGCGTAATTTTAGCAAGACCAAGACCAAGACTGACCGTGCAAGATTTGAGCAAGAACAAGACTAAGCCTGCGAGACTCTTGCGTCTTGCAGTTAGGACAGAGTGTCGTTTCAGGGAGCGGACAGCCTTAATTTATCATACAAGAAATTGACACATAGAAAACAAACGAAACAAAATGAAAGAAAGTACTAGTACATACAATTTTTAAGAAGAAAATAGGCAGAAAATAGGAAGACGTAAAGTACAGATATAAATTACTATCAGTGCATTTTCGTTGAAGGGGGAATTTACGCAGTCCGAATAAGTAAATGAAAAATAATATATTAAATATAATATGAAAATAAATAAAAATATTAAAATAATAAAAACGAAAAATGAACTATATAGAATAAAGCGTAATAAAATTATATGTAGTATGTTACAGAGAAAATGTTTATTTTCTTAATATTTCAAAAGTTACAGGCCGAAAAAGAGATCTTACAAACTAATTTGAAATCTAACTTATAATAATGAGGTAGCTATAAGAGCGAAAAGCAGGACACTACAATGTTATGCGTCTGTACGCCGCATGCGGCATCCTATTGATTTGCGGCGGCATCCTTTAATGAGAGCCGGCACGTGCCAAGGCGGCGCGGTACAAGGCGACACTATCTAAGCGAATGGACTATAAATAATAGTATTTATTTCAATTCTAGTCATTCCCAATTGAGCTTTGCTTCTAGTCTAATGTAATAATTGTTTTAACTCTAATCCTTGTTGTTCTCGGAAAACTTATAACGTTTACAATTTGACATGAGTGACGAAGATTCAAAAAGTTCTAGTCGGAGTAGTGAGAGTTGGAGCTAAAAAACTTGAAAGCAAATTTGATGAGTTTTTCGAAATAATTCATGCATCCCAAATTGCTTTGTGTAAATTGTGCCAACATGAAAAGGTTGAAATAAAAATGAAAAACAAACACTAATAGTTAATTGCGAGACTTGCGAGACTCTTGCTGCAAGACCAAGACCAAGACTGGGAGCGCAATAGCAAGACCAAGACCAAGACCAGGTGTATTGGCGCAAGACCAAGACCAAGACTGGCTAAGTCTCGTCTTGTTCTTGCATTTGGGCAACACTACTAAGGGGCCACAATTCCGTGCAAGCACCTATATTAGGATAAGTCCAACAGCCGTTCTCAAGGAATGTGCGCCTGAATTAACACCACTTTTCTGCAGATTGTTTTCCCTTTCATACAAACTTCGTGTCTTCGTATATTACGATTTTAATAATAATCATCGTTTTTATTGACTAAAAGTTGAAGTCGAAAAAAAACAAGAAACCTCAAATCAACGAAAAAGGATTGGAATTAAGGGATGCTCAACTCCCTCATTGCACCCGGCAGTTGAATCTATGAGGAGACGAATTATCCCACTATAACATAGTGTAATATACGAAGATTATCTCCAAGTACATGATACCTGCAGATTTTTACTGCTAGTTATGCGTGGTGTGCTCATTCACTCCTTCCACCCACAGACTATCACTCGTACTTTCAGGGAACAAAAACCATTTGAAAGGCCTCAAGGTATACGCTTGAATTTGTGCAATTTTTTTTAATCAACATGTATGGCAGAAATCTACTACAAAAC
The DNA here is from genome assembly GCA_958510875.1 of Endomychus coccineus. NCBI lineage: Eukaryota > Metazoa > Arthropoda > Insecta > Coleoptera > Endomychidae > Endomychus > Endomychus coccineus. Next base: position 178,579,119 of record OY294069.1, read on the forward strand.
ATGTGGAATCTCTAGTTGTATCATTGGATGTCTCCAAAGCATTTGGCAGAGTCTGACACCAAATCCTTCTTGAGAAACTTCCGTCATATGGTTTGCCTACTCAACTTTTTCGCTAACTGTCGTGTATTCTCTCAGATAGGTCACTCCATGTGGTGGTTGACGGAGAAAGCTCCGATACAATGCCTATGAATGCTCCGATACAATGCCTATGAATGCTGGTGATCCACAGGGATCTGTCTTGGCACCACCTTGTTTCTGCTCCATATAAACGACCTGGTGGAAGTGACCACCTCTCCCGTCCATAGCTTTGCAGATGATGGTACACTTCATACAGCTTTTCCATCTAGAGCCCCTATACCATCAACTGATGCCATAGGAGCAAGACAGGAACAGGTTGATGCAATTGATGTAGATCTAGCAAAGATTTTGATATGGGGATCCGATAATCTAGTAGAGGTTAATGCAACTTATTACTTTTCTTATTTATAGGTTGTTCTTTATTTATATATTTGTTATTAATTTTTGTATAAGATCATAACAAGCCTGCATACAGGTACCTATACGGCACCTTTGCAGGATTGATATGTAATGTTTATTCTGTAAACCTTATACTTCATACTTTATTTCGGATTAAAAACGGTAAGCATTTATTTTTTTCATTTGTACCCAAATTCTGCAACTTATAGAACCCGTGGAAAAAAGTGCATCTAATTTTTTTCCTTTTCTGTTGACGTCAATTCTAACCCACTGCACATGGTTCCAACTAAATTCATTTTGTGTAACTCAAATAGGAGATTATGGTCATTATAGCGCTTCGTTGACTGACAACTTATAACCTTATGAAGAAATCTCGATTATATTTCAGTTCGAAGATGTACCAAACTTGATCAAAATGTTCAAAATGTCGGAATATTCGTAGTCCTTCTTCCGATATCCAAGTGAACATTTTCACTTGTAAATTTTCTTACACAAATCTAAATCTATATTTTAAGCACTATCCACAAGCTTTCTTCATCTGACATGTCGGAAATACATAGATATTATGTACAATAATTTGCTAAATGTTTGATTTAATTTTGCTTAAGTATTTTTTTTACAGAAATTGGTTCAAAATATGCCTAGAGTATGAATTATGTCAATTTCATTCATGAGAAACAATCAAATTCGAAAAGAGATCAGAAACTCAAATACTGGAGGATCTTTAAAAACGTCATGAAAAATTCACCAGATCTTTAAACCATCCGATGTTTTAATATACTATGTAGATACATTTGGAATGGTTTTTTCAAAGTATCATCACATTCTTAGAGCGACCTCGTCAAAAAAAATTTACAAGCCAATTTCCAACAGTAATTGGTTCAAAATATTCCCAGACCAAAGATTATAATTATTTTACAAAATAAAAAACTAATGGATTAAAATTAAACCAAGAGCGACAATGCATGCGAAGAACAATATCGAATTAAAACTAGCCAAGGCTTTTTTACGATGAATGTGATTTGTCTTGTGTTGATTTTTCAAAAGATCTGTCCATTACAAAAATCTCGGCCCACAGTATAGTTAGATTCGAGTGGATCGAGATCAGCTATCCTTCAGTGATAAGGATCAAGACTAAAACTAGAAGAATATATATCCTGAAGATGCATACCTTTCATGTCGAAATATCCATTGAATGAAAGAATACACTAAATTGTATTTTCGTGTGTCACACTGGAATTAACAAACTCCGCTTGTCGCACCACAAATTACAAATTCAACAAACACACTTCATCATTTCGAACTCTCAACACAGTTTTGTGAAATCGATGAAGATTTAACAAATACACGACACACCGATCTATAGGACCTACAAAGCCGATGTATACGCATCAAACTGAGTTTCCATCGACAGTACACAAGAATTTGCAGCCAACATTACAACAACAAACTTACCTGAAATTACCGTATTGGTCTGCGGAAGGTGTTTTTGATCGTATGCAGGTCGACGTCGGATGAATTCACCGAGTGCTGTCAGTTTAGGACTCGAAGAGGTAATATAGTAGTACTAGTAGTATTTTACTGATAAATGATTCAATTGGATGGTGTTGATTTGACTAATAGAACATCTAACATCTATTTGGAATAAATTAACCATTTCAATGAATTTGTTGTAAGATTCTGGAAGTCGTAGATACTTCAAAAGATTAATAGGCGCAACAAATCATTACCACAAGCTTCTTGTCGCAGAGAATAATCATTAATTATTTGGATATTAACATATTTATTTAGACGTTATTATTAATACCATACACCCACAACAACAGTAGCTAAGTTCAAATTGAAGTCATTTTGTTCAATTTTACTATAATAATAATAATAATAATAACTTATTTCCAGAGATAGTAAATATATCAATACATCCATAAGTACAGGAAATAAAGATATCCTACTGAAATCATTGCTGATTCGTGCATAGCATAATTTCATATTTCACTGAAATAGATATTTTGAATGCACATATATTATGGATAATTTGTCAGGATATCTGTGATGGGAATATTTTGCAATGATGAAATATGTCTGATCATATGGTATTTTTCTTTAGTTTTTTTTTTCGTAATAATCAACATGAAGATTTCAATTCACGAATTTATAATATTTAGAACATATTAGAGTGTATATATTGAAGATTACTCAAATTCAATCTAACAGACTTTCTATGCTGTACGTAATTTGGAGAGTATTCAACCATTTTTTAACATCTTTCTCAAGTTTATATTCCTTTATGTTATTAGGTGGAAGACAATATGTGTAAGTAGCTATGTAAGAGGAAGATCTTTGTTCCAATTTTTTGTGAGCTCGATGCGTAGTAGTAGCGGGTTTCTTAACTATGAGAAATGTTTGTCAGTGAATTTTCCATTTTGTGTTGCATTAGTATGACTCTATAGATATAAAGATGTCAGGGCTTTAATATTCCAGATTCTTTATAAAGGAGGTTAGCCGGGTATGTTCTGTTTTTATTTAACATTATTTTCAAAATAATTTCTTGGTTGGTTTCTAGGCTCTTCAAGTGAATTTTATATAAACCTCGCCAACCTGTTATTCTATATTGTAGAAGAGATTCAACCAAGGCAGAGTAGATCATTCTTTGGTTAGTTATAATCAGTATATTCTTGATTGGTTTGAATTTATAGATTAGTGATCTATTTTTTCTGAATAATTGTTGAATGTACATATTTCAAAAATCGGTCTATTTCGACACCTAGGTAGCTTTTTGCCCAACCAATCTTTGTCCAAAAGCTCCAAATAAATGCTCTATAACGAGAATCGGAAAATGCGTCACAGCTTCACGCAATCTTTAGTGCAAGATTACAAAAAATAAGAACTGAAGGGATCAGTTTTATTGAAATAATACGATTAGGAACATCACTAGTATCAGTCGGAAACATTTCTATGTGAATTCGAAGAAATTACTCAGTTATTATATTAATTCAACGTAATAATTGTTTATAAACTTACATATTATTACGCTACTTTATATTTATTTTTGCTCTTTTCCTACCCCCTTCCTTCAGCGCATAACCAACTTAAGTACGATTATAGGATACCAAAACTTTCTTCCAAATTTCACGGAGTTGAATACAGTTCAGTTTCAGTATACGACCAACTATCTGTTGCTCAGTTTCTGTTCAACTTCAGGTGTCTACATGTGTTTGCACGACATTCGCAAAGATTAAAATGTCAAAAGTTTAAGTATAAAATATCACAATTGAATCATGATTGCAAGTGACTATATGTTAGAACTATGTAATGTATATTATTCGGGACAGGTATGTAATTATTTATCTATAGTCGAATTTTAATTAACTCTATGTAATTGTGTCAACAATGTAACTTGCATTTGTTTGTCTTGATTACATTTAATTGGCCCTAATCGTAAATGCAAACGCTCTCCATTGAATGTGATTATTGCAAGTTTTGATTGTAAGTGAAAGGACTATTCGTACCCCTTCCGATTTTGGGGCACTCAACTATCAGATACCTAGCGGGCTATGGAGTTGTCAATTGTCTTGAGTCGACATTCTCTAATGATTCAGTTGGACCAGTTGACCCAAAACTACTTGATGATAGTCAGGATGTACGAAACAACTAAATTTTAAGGAAGCTAAATTATAAACTAATAAGTTTCCCCGAAAACAATCAGGGGATCTGTTCGGTCTTGTTTTTTTTTTAAATAAACCATAAAGTACTGAGGACCTTTCTGTTTACAAGTAGCCATCATCAGAGTAAACTAATTATAAATAAAAAATAAGCCTGGTTAGATACTTTTTGGGAATAAGAATGAAAACTAGGGAAGATTAATCAAAAATTAATAAATTGCTTTTTGCCTTTCTAAATTACCTAGATATAAGTCTCTAGTGTGTTTTAAAAGTGATGAACTTTCTTGAAAAAGGCGTAACTTGTATTCAAAATATTTTGATTATTTCATATATATTGGATTTTTTGAATGATCGGTCATGATTTTTCTTATAAGAGAGACATTTTAGGTGGAACCTGGGTCGTGTTTCCAAAGAATGGTTGGGAACATCAAAACTGGTGTCATCCTGAAGGACGTCTCTATGACCATACATTCTGGTGAAGTTTTGGCCGTTCTTGGTTCCAAAGGTGAGACTTAGCATTTTTTCCTACACTTTGACTAGACTAGAGGGATGCCTATAATGTTCGAAGAACATCGTGTGAACCAGCGGTGGAATGTTGGGAGAGGAGATAGGCATTCAAAGTTTTCTTGAAGGTTTAGAGGTTATAGGCAGAGGGAAAGACCTCACTAGGTGAAGATTACCACAACTTCGCTGTTCCATAGAAACATTGAGTAAGAAGAAGATCGGTAGGTCTCGAGCTCGACAATGAAATGATGACTAACTTGAGCTCCTCTAGTCTGCTTATCTGGAATCTCTGGCGGTGGAACAACAGACGTAGCTTCTGATGAACAGCGATCATGGAAATATCTATATAAAGGGGAGAGATCGCTACCTTTCTACTATGTTGTAAAGAGGTCAAATCTGTGTTTTGTAGATTACGAAGGGCTGCTCTTGGCATGGAATAGAAAACCAAGTTTTTGTGAAACGGTTTTCGCACTGGACCTGCCATCCCATGAGAGGGTGCTGTTGGTGATGTCTATCTTAGAGAAAACTGAGTTGAGGCAGGAAACCATATGACGAAAGTTTTCCAAGAAGGCTTTTGTACTAGACTCGTTCAAATGCTTTGGAGATATCCAATGCTACAGCTAGAGATTCCTCATGTTTTTCAATAGATTTCTGCCATACATGTATTACGTAGGCGAGCAATAATGACATTATTATATTAGTGACATTCAGACGTAACCATCAATAATTGTATATTGTAAGGAACAGAAATTTAGACTGCCTGCGAGCTCAATTCGTTTCATTGTCTCTTGCAATTCTCTTCCGTTTGTCTTCCGCCCTTACTGTTAATAAACTTACTAAGTTTTTCACATAGTAACCAGTAAGCAAAGTTTACTGATTGCTATTAAGTTGGGGCCCCTGTGTTGAAAAATTTGAAATTTTGTTATACATGCCGAAAGAACGCGCAAGGTTCTGTTTAAGGTTCTGGAGTTCTTTCTCAAAAGTTCTGGTGAAATAGCCTCAAAAATAATTTAGGCGCCGCTTTATTGCAAAAAATTAATTCTGAGAGGTTTTTTGGCCATACAAGGGAAATTAATTTGAACAATAGTCTTATTGAAGATAAAAATGTTTTTGATTTCACATTAGTGAGTTCTGAATAGCACTAGAATATTTCTATCACAACCCGTAATAAGAACAAATTTGCTATATTATTATTAACAATGGGTTTCTCGGGAATTCTGATAACAGTTTAGTTTTGGCATTGTGTTCGATGTCATTTTACATACGTGATTATCGACTAGGTACTGCCAAATATTCCATTTTTTGCCATTGACCCACATTCACCCACATTTCAGGTAGTGGTAAGAAGGCCCTCCTAGACGTAATTTCCCGAAGGGTACAAGGACCAACGCGTGGCCAAATCCTCCTAAACAACCAACCCATGAGCTTGAGCTTATTCCAACAACGATGTGGCTACGTAACGCACAAATGCGACTTGATTCCAGGACTGACGGTCGAACAAGTTCTATTTTATACACCGACGAAGGTTAGTTTAAAACGTCAGCAACTAAACAGATAATAGACATCTATTGTTTCATTGTAGTTGACGGGATATCTGAAGAAAACCAAAGTAAAACAGGTGATGGCTGACCTTGCTTTATCCCAAGTCGCGAGTCGATGTACCGAGACACTATCGAAGAGCGAATACAGGAGGCTCATGATTGGAATACAATTGATAAAAGATCCAGGTAAAGATTACACATAAAACAAATGAACAAATTATACAAAGTCAGAGTTAAGGTTACTTTAGGTCCAACACGACCATCAGTCCCAGAAAGCTGTTTCGCTTTTCTTATAAGTTAATAATTGGGCATAGAAAACTCAATTTGGAAATTATTACTCGCGAATGTTCAATTGTTGATTCGCTTTCGAAAGTACTACTAGAGCTGTCTGTTAGCAAGGCGCGTACTCGGCGACTAGTCTAGAAATTATAGATAATGGCAAGAAAATTGAAACGGTTTTGACCCTTGGAACTTACAGGAGTAAACAGTACGGCCCAAAAGGCTGGAAAGTATGGAGAACCCTGACCCAGATCAATCTTAACTCTGTCTATTGACTGCTAACACAACCCCCGTGATTTCTTTGAAAGGGGTGGGACCTTGAACCTCTGTCACTCATAAGCATTGGAAACTACATACAGAATTCCTCAGTAACAGCTTCGTCTCCTCTAATATTAGTTGCATCGATAAAGTTAGTTATTTATTCTTTTCAGTGATTCTACTCCTTGACGAACCCACTTGGGACCTAGACCCATTGAACACATATTTGGTTGTATCAATATTATCGAATGCTTCAAAGAAATACGGAACAGCCATAATAATAACAATGGAAAAACCCCGCTCCGACGTATTTCCTTTTCTGGAAAGGGTTTTATTCTTGTGTTTGGGCGACGTTGTGTATACCGGCGGAACCAGACAAATGTTGGAATATTTCAACGCTATCGGATTCCCGTGCCCGCAGCTTGAAAATCCCCTCATGTATTACCGTAAGTTTTTTTATTGATAATTTTATGCTCGATGCGATACAAAGTATATTGGACGAATTGAGCAGACAATACATTCTCAAGAGCTTTTATATTCACGAATATTGCAACTTAATAACTGTACACGTTTATTTCTGAAATCAGTTTGCCTGTCCACCGTTGATAGACGATCTCGTGAGCGTTTCATCGAAAGCAACCATCAAATATCTATTTTGGTGGAGAAATTCAAGATGGAGGGTGGACTATACCGTAAAACTTCCATGGGACCAAATCATGGGATGGAACATGGTCTGGGACACGGTGTTAAGATACCACTTTTATTGGGCAAGCCGAGTTGCTTCCAAGTCGGCTGGATATTATTAGTGTAAGTTATTTTATTTTCCTCCATAGATAACGTAGAAGAATCCATTCGAACATAGAATTGCAGGTGATTAGATAGAAAATTGGCCAGCTTGTTGCCTAGATCTCAAGCCTCTAGATTGTGACATTCCTTCCATGGGTTGAAACCCATCTTATCTGTCTATTTCAGAATAGGATCGATGAATTTCCTAATACTACACATTTTCATCTCGTTTTTAGACGACTGTTAACCTCCATCATAAACATAAGAAGGGCTGGATTCAAACAATTATTCATGAGATTGTTCCTATTGCCGATGTTCTTCCTTCTATTATGGATAATTTATCATGACATGAAGGTATACCTTGGCTTCATTATGAATAATAATTGAACTGTAAATGTATTTTTGTATTTTGTCCTAGAATTTCCAACACAGTTACATTACAAGAAGCGGACTGATTCTGAATTGTTTAACAGGTGTTTATTTTATGGGAATCGCAAATGCTGTAACGTTGTGTAAGTATTCAAATCGAACTTATTTTGGGGACAAATGCACTTATCCTCTGAAATCATCAATTTTCATCCCATCACATTACTACCCTTCGTAATAAGTTTTCCAGAATATGATGAAAAAACTGCTTCAGCTAAAAAAACGATTTTTATCAGTGTTGTTAAGATAATATGACTTAGTTTACTCATTAAATAATCTGGAGAGAATGACTATGCAATTTTTATTCAGACATTTGTCCAACTACTTATTCATTGTTACCTTAAGCAAGAGCACCCCACCCAGCAAAGAAAAGTTTTCTCGCTAGAGCGCTCGAGATTTTTCTTTCATTGCTGGTGTTTCGTGGTATTTTTAGGTAGCAATGAACTAGTACCTACAGAGAAACTTCATCCTATGAAACATGAGATCTGCTTATATATGATGAAATTCATGTTTGAAAAATAGTTTCTTCATAAATAATGTTTGTTCACAGTTCCTATATACAGAACGAGGTATTTTCAAGAATCACAAGAAGGACTATATGGAGGAACCTTATTTTTGACTACTTACAATATAGTCACTCTGCTATTTTCTTTCATTTCGGTCGCTGGGGCATGTGCTATAATTTTCCCGTAAGTAAATATCTTATATTTATTGTTTCTTTCAAACTAGAATTAGTATTGATTGTTGTTGTCCCATCAACTGTATTCGTCAGATGAAGCTCTTATTCTAGAATAAGAATGACATGAACACATGTCGTTTGATGAGTTGAATGCCTTCAAACGCTTTTTGATTCATAAAAACGTAACATATAAATTTGTGTTTGAAAGTTACAAAACCTGAAAATGAAAGATGGAACACCTTGAGTTCGCATGCAAACTTCCAACCAATCTCCGGATTGTACAGCTTGTAAATTTTTACCATGTCGGGGATGTAATATTTGGCGATTCAACACACTCTTCTGATTCGTTTTAATCGTTGATTTCACGAGTGCAGTCATCATTATTTGGAGCAGGCTTACCAAGTTCTGGAAAGCTTTGGAATTATGAAGCAATGACCGCATTCATATTTGATATAATTTCAAATAGAAGTCAATCAGACAGAAACTTTGCACAAAAATATAACATAAGCTGAAGCTCTTGGTTCATTCACCTTTCTACAACAACGTAGAAAAGAGGAAGATCTCTCCCTTTTCTATAGATATTTCCATGGTTGGGGTACATCAGAAGTCTCGGGTGTTCCAGATATGCGGGAGATTCCAGATATGCGGACTAGACGAGCTCAAACTGGTCACCTCTTCATTGCCCGAGATCTGCTGAGCTTCTTCCTACCAGACTTAATTCTTTTTATCGTACAGCGAAGTTGTGTAACTCTACCTAGTGAGGTTTTTCCCTATGCCTATAACTTCCAATTATAGGTTTTTCTTCCGTATAGTCAAAGAATCAAAAAAAATCTATCGCCATTACAGTTACTCAAGCTTGTATTGTTGGTTTATTTTGGAGCTATGTAACGAGTTATTAAAGAAGATAACGTTAATGCTTCATTAATGTATATAGATTATTGAAAACAATTACTATCGAATTACAATAATCTGTGTTTCAACATAATAATGTGCCAAGTTAGAGGTGTAATGTACGACGCTGGGTCTATATCTCTTTGTGCCAATTATTTGTATTAATTGACATTTGGCTGTGTTGCATTATACCTTCACCCCTTCAATGAAGAGTTTTGAAACATACTATTGAAAGTAAAATCTAAAAATATCCTTTATATTAATTAGGACACAATACCTAGTAAACAGTTTTAAATGTGAAATTCGGTGTTGCAATCTAGGTTTTTGTTTATTCCTTAATAATAAAACTTATTAATCTATTATTGTTCACGATATGTGTTTCTCCTGTTTGTCCACTATATTTGAATTTGTTTTGTCTTCATCAGTCACAGTAAATGAACCTTCATATGGGGGTTCCAACTTATATCTAGCACCCTTTTTTAACACCTGATCGTTTATATTGAAGTTCGAAGGATTCTAATTTAGATTTTTCCAAACTCTTATTCGTACGGGCTGTAGTTCGTATCAGTGTGTGGCGTGAAATTATATGCAAATACGTAGAATTGAAAAAATTCGCCCCAGTTTGAGGATGTTGTATAGTTTATCAAAAATTCAATCAACACTCCGTGATTTCGTTCTACTCCACACAATATTTCGTGATGGAATGCAGTTGAGGTCACGTGATTTATGTTAGCAAATTTGTTCACTGATCTTGATAATTCATTAACATACTCTGTGTCTAGGTCTGGCAGGATCGACGTGTATTGTTGGTTTGTTTTGGACGTACGGAGGGAGTTCACTACAAGCTGAAGATAGTGTGAAATTTTGTTGATAAACAAAACAAATTAACCATTCCAAAATTCTTCGTTCCTCTTCAGGAATTCAATTAATTAACTCAAAAGGATTGATTGTCAATTTTTTTCTAGATTGATGGGCAGTTTTGACAACACAATGGAATACTTATACTTCTCCCTTATACTGTGGGCATGTTACATATTCACGGAACAACAAACAATAGCAATTTTGATGATCGTTAAGGATCACTTATCAGCTGCAATATGTAGTATTTATATAACCTGTGTTTGTATCGTTCTGAGCAGTGGAATATTAAGGTAAGAATGAATGTTTTCCTAAGACCCTTACGTCCTAATTAATTTATAGACCCTTTTTTGCCCACATCTTCTTTTCAGATATTTAATTAGTTATTAATATGATTAAAATTAATATTCGTTATGCTTTGATTGAATTACAAAGACATTGTCGTATTAGCAGTCAATAAATAGTTGAGTTTTCTCTAGGTTGAACATGAACAGTACCATCAAGTCTATCAGGTGTTTCGCTCTCTCACGATGTCATCAACGGCGAGATGTATCTATGTGCATATCTAATATGTCCTAAGAGTTTGATGATAAAATTGTATATATTGAATGAGTAATCTCAATACACATTTGATTATAATGAGGTGCCAGTAAAATCAATATTAATACGACAAATTATTGTTTTAGATCGATAAAAGGATTGCAAGATTGGCTATTTTATCTCACTTACGCCACACAAACCCGATACGCGGCAGCTTTTCTTAATCGACAAGTATTCCTGAGTCCTGCCCTGTTAGACGCATTGCCGTTCGACGAGACAAGAAACTGCTCCAACATGAATATGTTCGAAACGTCGGGCGTTGGTAACGTCAATAATCCTTATTGTCGTTACGCCAGCGGTCAAGCTTTCCTAACGGAACGTTATAGCCGAGACCAGACTGAAGTAGTTTTTAGTGGAATTTTGGATTTCGACCTTAATTTGGGTGTGACGTTTGCTTTCGCGATAGGAATAATCGTTTTCAATCTATTCCTCTATCTGATACCCCTACCAGCATTCGTCAAAGCAAAATTCAGAGAATAGAAACACATTGATATTTGTATATTTATAATAAAATATTAACATATTAAATTCGTTTGTTCTCAATTAACGTATTAAATAATTCAATCAATAGGACCTGGATTATTCTACTTTGGCGTCAGTGGTACCTATATTCTTCCCTATAGTACCATTCCCTTCACCGATGACAATCCAGCTCCCTCCAGTTGCATTGTACGTATTTCTTTTGAATTCACAGAAATTTTATAGGATATTTAAGAAAACTAATTCATATTAGATGACCCTACATTATACATAATATACGAATAGTATAAACATAATGACATTATCCTATTTTATATTGTGAATAGTAGTTTTAGTTTAAGTCTCAAGCCTGCCCTGAAGATGCCACCTCTAATAGTTGCCGGAACGTCGGATTCAAGTCGTGCTATTGTGAACTGGAATCTATCCGGAATTCAAGAATTTTCAATATTTTCTATTGTTGTTATTTGTAATTTAGTTGATCACTCACTTTGAAAGTGTCCCTGTGTAACGAAACTGTGTAAGAAACTAGACTTTGCAGTTCGTGTAAATTCAGATTTGTTTTTTACTTGACTATTCTACATATTATTTTTCTTCATAATAGTTTTCTTACTACAAAGACCGTTTAAAAATTAATTATTTAAGTTTGATGATAAATGCAATGATGTCTTAGTGAATATATTAGGTAATGGACCTTGGACAAATATCATGAAATAAAGGGCAGCTCCTAGGAGCTAGTTTTTTCCAATAAAAATGTTCAAAAGTCTTATTCATAACATTGAAGATTTCGCTCACAAAAGAACCGTGGCAAGGAATAATAAGCCCAAGAACGAAATACGTTGAAAAAGAGAAGAGAGCTATAACATATTTGCCAAGAACATACAATATGGTATGTTCCTGTATATAAAAAATTCTCGGGAATTAGGTCACATTAACACTCTGTTATAAATGTTCGTCTTTACGTACGTTTCGGTCTCACGACCATCATCAGAAGACTTATTTTGTTAAAAAGGGGTTAACTAAAACTAATTAGCACAAGCGTCCATATCGCACAATCTTCAATCAAAAAGCTCACGCCGTCGAAACGAACAGAACCACGAATAATCGAAAATTGTATCGTTAATATTAAAGTATAGATTTTTTTGTAACAAGAAACCACGGTTAAGTAATATTCTCATAATGTACAAACGCATATTGCTATGGTCTCAAAGCAACTGAAGTTCGAAGCTATTTGTTTGTAATAACTCGACCCAGATGTATATTTATGACGTACTTGAAAAGGTTTTAGACCTGCATTGGAATTTAGTTTACTTTAAGCGTTCTTCCTAAAATATACTTTTAACATTATAAAGACGTATGTAGGAATTTGCAAGAGTTTTAATTAATCAAAGTTAGTATAAATCTGACTCAATCCCTGAATATCATTCCTATGATTTACAGAATTTGAATCCCTTTTTATGTGAATCATCTCCAGGATAGATGTTTTCTAATAATTGGTTTCTTTAGTTAAAATATTAGCATTTTTGTAATCAAATTGATGGTTATAATCAAAACAGTGCTTAGCAAGGGCGGTGGAATTTTCTAAGTTATTATTTCTTGTGCTATACTTATGGCCGTACATTCTTTTTTGTAAATATTGTTTAGAGATTCCAGTATAAGTTCCATCACAATCTAAACAATTCAATTTATATACTGTGTGGGTTTGTTTATCTTTAGGTATTACAGGTTTTAGATTTGAGAAATATTTCCCAACACAGTTAGTAGGTTTATGCGCAACATTTATATCGTACTTTTTCAAACATTTCTTAATTTTTTCTGAGGTCTCCGGAATGTATGGTAAAGTTATATAATTGTCTGTATTACCTGTTATGTTATTTTTATAAGAAGAACCATTATAGATTTTGTTTATTCTCTCTTTAATGATAGGATTGTAGAAAGTTTTTGGGTAGCCATTCATTTCCAATGCATTACGAACAATTTTCAAATTTTTGGGACGGTCCTCTGCGTGGGACAACTTTACCGCGCGGTCTGTGAGGCTGTCTACGACACCTCCCCCATAACAAGCTGGTGCAACGGAATTGAAATGAAGATAACGTTGAGACCAGACTTCTTTAGTAAAACAAGAAGTTTTTATTTTTCCATCCGCATCATGCCTAATGGTCATATCTAGAAAATTAATGTTATTGTTTATTTCTATTTCACAAGTGAATTGAAGTTTACAATTCGATTATTCGTGGTTCTGTTCGTTTCGACGGCGTGAGCTTTTTGATTGAAGATTGTGCGATATGGACGCTTGTGCTAATCAGTTTTAGTTAACCCCTTTTTAACAAAAGAAGTCTTCTGATGATGGTCGTGAGACCGAAACGTACGTAAAGACGAACATTTATAACAGAGTGATAATGTGACCTAATTCCCGAGAATTTTTTATATAATTCATACTGGGTCAAGAATCTTATTATATTAGTATGTTCCTGTAATATACCAATAATTCATATTCATAAGTACGCAGCTTACAATTCCTTAGTGAATATAGTACATAATATTAAGAGAATTAACATATTTGCTTGCAAGGAACATTGATTAATACAATGCAAGGAATCATTAATGACATTTATGAGTCGGCAACTTACAATACAATACAGTATTATGTTGGTTGCCTAGCTTAGAGTCGGCTTCTTGCGAAAAAGGTCACAAAAGATTTATTAATGACATCCACGAGCCGGCAACTTACAATACAATACGTTATTATGTTAGTTGCTTAGCTGAGAGTCGGGTTCATGTGAAAAGGAGCATACAGAAAATTCTTTAATGACATTTATGAGTTGGCAGCTTACAATACAATACGTTATTATGTTGGTTGCGTAGCTTATAGTCGGGTTCTTGCGAAAAAGGACACAAAAGATTCTTTAATGACATCCATGAGCCGGCTACTTACAATACGATACGTTATTATGTTGGTTGCTTAGCTGAGAGTCGGGTTCTTGCGAAAGGGAACATACAGAAAATTCTTCAATGACATTTGTGAGTCGGCAGCATACAATACAATACGTTATTATGTTGATTGCCTAGCTTAGAGTCGGGTTCTTGCAAAAAAGGACACAAAAGATTCTTTAATGATATCCATGAGCCGGCAACTTACAATACAATACGTTATTATGTTAGTTGCCTAGCTTAGAGTTTGATTCTTGCGAAAAAGGACACAAAAGATTCTTTAATGACATCCATGAGCCAGCAAATTACAATACAATACGTTATTATGTTAGTTGCCTAGCTTAGAGTCGGGTTGTTGTGAAAAGGAACATACAGAAAATTCTTTGATGACATTTATGAGTCGGCAACTTACAATACAACACGTTATTATGTTAGTTGCCTAGCTTAGAGTCCGGTTCTTGCGAAAAAACACAGAAAATTTTAATTCATGAAATCCTTTTTCCAATATAAAACCACTAATTCGAAATTGAGTTGCAGCCAATTTCGTGTTCCAAATTTGTTATAAGCTTACAGCTTATCATCATCATTCGAAATTGAAACAATTCAAAGTTTAAACAAACTCACATAGTACCTACCGCATGTCACCTCATATGAATTAATGAAAATTATAATACATCTTAAATCATAAGTCTTTTGAAATTATTTTTACTTTGATTACCGAGTTCTTCTCAATCGATATTGTTAACGTTAATCAATTTCATCACCATAACTGGGTCAGAAAATTTATATGACCGGATCTGAATTAATAATCAATAATCGTGTTAAGTAAATTTTCATTATAACAAAGTTTTCTTTACTATTTTACAGACACGACCAATTAAGCAACTATAGAAGTTTCTACCTTCAACTACATACAACATACAATACAAACAAGAACAATATCAGACAATGCTATATAATTGAAAGTACACATGCTAACCATTCTATGCTTGAAATTTAAATCATATCTGTCTGTCAGTGGCAAACTCCAGCTCCCCACTCGCGCCAGTTCATAATAAAATGGCTGAAGTTCCTAACCTACTACCAGTTTCTGAAAATTTAAATACTAAAAACGGAAATTTTATTTGTGGAGTAGTCGAAGGTAACTTAACACATTTAATTTTACTGTTTCTATTTCCATATGGAGACTATTTCCCTGTGAAGAAATTCTATAGTTTGAATATCCTAAGAATTTTCTGTACCTAATGTGTACATAATTCATTATATATCACTTTTACTGTTTCAAGGGTTTTACGGGAGACCATGGACTACAGAACAGCGGAAAGATTTATTCCAAAAGTAAGAGTAACATTTTCTTAACGTATATTTATTATTACTTATTTCAAATTGCTTACAGAATGAAGAAATGGGGCATGGATTCTTACGTGTATGCCCCAAAAGATGACTACAAACACAGGGCGTATTGGAGAGAATTGTACACAGTCGAAGAAGCAGAACATTTAACAGGTTTAATTCAAGCTGCGAAAGACCAAAATATCACATTCTATTACGCTTTATCGCCCGGTTTGGACATAACCTACAGTAGCACGAAAGAAATCACCACTTTAAAACGTAAATTAGAACAAGTGTCTCAATTTGGATGTATAGCATTCGCACTTCTCTTCGACGATATTGAATCTGAGATGTCGGAAGCGGACAAAGAAATTTTCCAGAGTTTTGCTCAAGCCCAGGTGGCAATCACGAACGATATCTATCAGCATTTAGGTCAACCGAAGTTTCTGATCTGTCCCACACAGTACTGTTCTACGAGGGCTGTGCCTGATATCACAAATTCTGAATATTTAAATACGTTGGGATTGAAGTTGGCTCAAGAAATAAATATCATGTGGACTGGTGAGTAAATAGATCTTGTTTTGTTCTACGTTCTGTAAATTATTTATATAACTATTAATATAGTCCAGTGCGAAGTCTAATTTTTGTCTATTCTTATGTATTTTGACACGCTGAACACGATGGTTTAGATTAAATTTGGATTAACCCTGTGCTCGAAAAACTGGCCATTTTTTGGACCTGAAAATGATTATTTTTCGATTTTTTGCGTTTTGGGACAAAACTATGGGTTTTATGAAAAAATATTTGCATCAAAAGTTGTTGGAAAAACTAATACGCAACTTTTGGCTCTAGTCCCAAGTCGATTTGAGGTCGTGGGCCCAAGATAGGGCCCATTTAGTGTGTTTTTTTGGCACATTGAAAAATTGAGTATATGTCGAAGAGTTTTCAATTTTTCATATTCTGTTTTGGTTAAAAGATGGTATTTTTATTCTTCTTTTATTTTATTTTTGGTATTTTGACCTTTCTCATTTTTTGG
Source organism: Endomychus coccineus (assembly GCA_958510875.1). Taxonomy (NCBI): domain Eukaryota; kingdom Metazoa; phylum Arthropoda; class Insecta; order Coleoptera; family Endomychidae; genus Endomychus; species Endomychus coccineus. The sequence goes on from OY294069.1 coordinate 178,595,856, forward strand.
AGTCACAATCGGCCATTTTGAAAAATCCGTATTTTGCGAATTTCAGACGGAATACTAATGTTATCAATCTAAAACCAGAATTATTCGAAAGATTTCATCATTCTGCATATAATATCCAAAATTCAAGTATTTTGCTCTGGAAACATAACCTTAGCGCCATTTTGAAAATTCTGGACCAATGAAATCCGTATTTTGCGAATTTCAGACGGAATACTAATGTTATCAATCTAAAACCAGAATTATTCGAAAGATTTCATCATTCTGCATATAATATCCAAAATTCAAGTATTTTGCTCTGGAAACATAACCTTAGCGCCATTTTGAAAATTCTGGACCAATGAAATCCGTATTTTGCGAATTTCAGACGGAATACTAATGTTATCAATCTAAAACCAGAATTATTCGAAAGATTTCATCATTCTGCATATAATATCCAAAATTCAAGTATTTTGCTCTGGAAACATAACCTTAGCGCCATTTTGAAAATTCTGGACCAATGAAATCCGTATTTTGCGAATTTCAGACGGAATACTAATGTTATCAATCTAAAACCAGAATTATTCGAAAGATTTCATCATTCTGCATATAATATCCAAAATTCAAGTATTTTGCTCTGGAAACATAACCTTAGCGCCATTTTGAAAATTCTGGACCAATGAAATCCGTATTTTGCGAATTTCAGACGGAATACTAATGTTATCAATCTAAAACCAGAATTATTCGAAAGATTTCATCATTCTGCATATAATATCCAAAATTCAAGTATTTTGCTCTGGAAACATAACCTTAGCGCCATTTTGAAAATTCTGGACCAACGAAAAATCCAAACTTTTTGAGGTTAGAAATTTTTTACGGAACCCAAATTCTAGGTTCTATTAGAGGTTTTAATAGCGAGTATTTTAAGTCTAAGCAGATTGATTTGGGTCGAATAGAAATGAAGCTATCCTAATAAATGTGTTTGGGCCTATAGACAAAAACCTTGAATCAAATTACAGAGAAATACTTCGGCTATTTGAGTTTGGAACAGCGCACGGAGATTCGTTCACAATTCCAAGTTGTAACGAATTTCATCATAAAAATTTAGCGCGGAATTTCATGTAGCTGCAATAAGCGAGGGTCGGTACAATAGATTCCGCGCGCGAAATAATGGTTTTTTTAATATTTTAAAATGCACCTGATGGAATAATCGTTTTTTATGAATGTGCGAGTGTATGTACACGTGTGAACGTGTATATGTGACCGTGGCATGATGTTTTTATAGGGTGTTACATAACAAATTTCAATATTAAACAAAATATTATTATTTATTGAAAAATTATCTATTTGTCTGATTATTTACAAATAACCTACGTTTTATATTTTTTCCATTATTCATAACATAATATAATTTAATCTAATATAAAGGGCGGAATATATGCACGTCAATTCAGTTAAAATATGCGCATATATATGCATAGTTTTTCTTTGAAATATGCAACAATATGCATTTATTTGTCAAAATATGCAATTATATGCCTTGAATGTAAAACATGGAAAAATGGAAATGAAGAAACGCCGACTCTTACAAAAATTATTTATTTTAAGTAAAATTAAAAGAAAAATATAATAGGTAAAATTTTTAACCTGAAATAGTATAAAATGCATTTATAACGATATATTTTTCAAAATTTTCCAATAAAAGTGTTTGCCTTCTGTCTGTAAAAATATGTTTGTACAAAGAAAAAGATCTTTCAACATCTACCGATCTGATCTGGCAATATTTTAATTTGGGTAGTAAGTTATAAGGCCAAGGTATTACTTCGTTGGATGGTTTAGTATCGTTAATATTTTTGACTTCCATTAAATACTTAAAGCCTTCATTCCTTCCCACAATAACTTCGAGTTTACTTCTTACTTGATTTCCTACATCACCGGGAACTTTTTTTGCATTTGTCGGAAAAAGTTTCAACAATATTAATTGATTCTCTTAAACTCATATTCCTACTTTCTAACGAAGTTATTATATCTGGTATAAAACTAAAATTAACCTTAATAAAAACAAGTTCCTTAGCTAAATTTACATTTTTGAATATGTACTGCCTAACTTTGCACTAGACACTGTGAATTGTCTTCTAAATCTAAAACTATGTCTTTAATGGCTCCAAAATGGTTGCGTAGAATATCTAGGCCTTAATCCATGTTCCCCATCGAGTAATTACGGGCTCTGGAGGTAAACTAACTCCTGGCAATTTCTCTCTATAGATCTGCACTGTTAGAGGTGCTTTCAAAAACACTTTCTTTACATTTGAAATTAATTTGTTCACCAAGGGATATGCTGTTCTAATAGTTTCTGCAACTCTGTTTATCCCGTGTAAAAGGCAAGTGACATGTACCATATTGGGATAAAATATTTCTAAGTTTTGGCCTACTTTAACCATATTCGGCGCTGCGTCAGACAAAAACACTAAAAACTTCTTACTGGAACTGGATTTGGTAAAAAAAAATTTGATTGAGACTGCTGAATAAATCGAGTTACGGTCACATTATCTGTTTAGAAGATATTAAATATGGCTTCCCTGGCTTATTTTCTTGAAGCCCTCCTATAAGATGTGCGATATATCGACCACATGAGTCTGTTCGGTGACAATACTTACTACCACCGAACACGACCACCAGCTTCAAGTGAACCTTCTTGTCTTGTTTCTGTTCGGAGAATTAGGCAAGCTGATTACTTGGAAATTCCTAAACATCCAATAAATGCCGGCAATAAACCATATAATAATGAAATGGGTCCATAAACCATATAATAATAAAACCTTTCCACCTTTTAAATAATTTCAATTATCTGCAAGGGTCGCACTTAATCTTTTGATAAAACGAAAAACATAAAAATATGCACACAAATTTTATTTTTGCCGAAATATGCAATTTTTTATGAAATTTTTAGAAATATGCAAAATATGCGAATATATGCACTTTGCATATATTCCGCCCTTTAATCATAACATACATAATATTGCTTATCGGGAAAAATAAAATGCAAGTGTACAGATTCACATTATAGATACGTCTAATACCCATTATTTTATACAATAAACACATTTACTTATTTCTCAATCTTTGTTTACCACGATTTTCTGTAATTTCGCTATCAGTCGTACAGTCTGAAGTGCACGACGTATCGATGATGTTATCTTCGTTATCAATGTCATCATATATTGTTAAAGTTGTGATATGATCATTATTGATATACGGATCATCGTGATCCGCTTCATCATCTGAGTTTGATAGTATTTGATCGTTGCAAGTGTCAGTGATAACATCATCGGTATCGTCATTATCTTCATCATCGTGTTCATTTTCATCAATACACTTTTCAAAATCATCATTATCTAATATACTGATTTGTTACTCGGGGCAATTAGAACAATCTTTAACTTCACAATGCTTACATAATGAGCTACAAGGTAATCCTAATTTTTTGCACGAACATTTACCAGTACAATTTTTTTTACAACTACAAGAGATTATTTTAATCATCGGGACGTGCATTTTTACTCTTTCTATAGGAGTAATTCCGTTCGAACTATTTCTCCAACCTCATTTCGTTGGATCAATGGTTTCATTGATGCATTGTGAAGGTAAATGCTGTTCTAATTGCCCCGAGCCAGAAATCAGTATATTAGATTTTGATAAGTGTATAGATGAAAATGAACACGATGATGAAGACGATGACGATACCGATGATCAACGACAATTGCGACGATCAAATGTTATCAACCTCATATGATGAAGCGTATCACGACGATCCGTATATCAATAATAATCATATTACATCATTAGCAATATACGCTGGCAGTGATAACAAAAACTTAGGGTATTTGTGAATAATCAGATCATTTTTGAATAAATATGAACTGTAAAAAATTAAAAAAAAATATCAATGTGAAAAAAAACAAAATTATTTTTTAATCTTATTTTTTTGTTTAAATGTTGAAATTTGTCAAAAAAAAACATCATGTCACGGTCACATATACACGTTCACACGTCTACATACACACACACATTCATAACAAACGATTATGCCTTCAGGTGCATTTTAAAATATTTAAAAAACCATTATTTCGCGCGCGAAATCTATTGTACCGACCCTCGCTTATTGCCGCTACATGAAATTTCGCGCTAAATGATGAAATTCGTTATAACTTGGGATTGTGAACGAATCTCCGTACGCTGTTCCAAACTCAAATAGCCGAAGTATTTCTCTTTAATTTAAAATACTCGCTATGAAAACCTCTAATAGAACCTAGAATTTGGGTTTCGTAAAAAATTTCTAACCTCAAAAAGTTTGGATTTTTCGTTGGTCCAAAATTTTCAAAATGGTGCTGAAGTTATGTCTTCGGAGCAAAATGCTTGAATTTTGGATATTATATGCAGAATTATGAAGTCTTTCGAATAATTTTGGTTTTAGATTGATAACATTAGTATTCCGTCTGAAATTCGCAAAATACGGATTTTTCAAAATGGCCGATTGTGACTCCAAAAAATGAGATAGGTCAAAATACTAAAAATCAAATAAAAGAAGAATGAAAATACTATCTTTTCACCAAAACAGAATAAGAAAAATTGAAAACTCTTTGACATATACTCAATTTGTCAATGTGCCAAGAAACACATTAAATGGGCCCACAACCTCGAATCGACTTGAGACTAAATCCAAAAGTTGCGTATTAGTTTTTCCAACAACTTTTGTTCGAAACATTTTTTCATAAAACTCAGTTTTGTCTCAAAACGCAAAAAAAATGCCCATTTTCAGGTCCAAAAAATGGCCATAGTTTTTCGAGCACAAGGTTAATCCAAATTTAATCTAGACCATCGGTGTTCAGCGTGTCAAAATACATAGGAATAGACCAAAATTAGAACTGGCGGAATTTCGGACAAAAATTGTCGATTTTCATCCTTAAATGCCAGGACTAATACATTTTTTCTAAAATAATTAATCTCCAATCTTCTATTCTCTATTGGTGTGGCAAGTCAGTATCGTATTACAGTTTTTTTAGTAATCTTGAAGGAATGTTGTTTGATATGTTCCATAAAAATTATTGGAGGAATAAGGAATAACTTGTGTATTTCGAAAATCTTGTAGGTCAAAAAGTAATAACTAGAACTTTAACTAGAGAAAATATCCAAGAAATAACGGATGCTTTAAGGAGGCCCCCAGTAATCTGGGATAATCTACACGCAAACGATTACGACCAGAAACGTGTATTTTTGGGGCCCTACTCTGGCAGATCTCCCGATTTAATACCAAAACTTCGAGGAGTTCTAACCAATCCCAACTGCGAATACGGAGCTAACTTCATCGCGATCCATACTCTAGCCCAATGGTCCAGGTGTAACTTGGACGGTCAACGAGATCCTATGCTGAGTGAGTATCCTATTTTTTTCATATTCCATCGGAAATTACGTTATCGGGTTTCCACAGGAACCTCTTCTGGTTCCACCCTATCCGATTCAATTGTTTTCACTTTCAGACGATACAGTTTCCGCCGACATCAAATTAGAAACGGAAACGGAGGACGGGCAAATGGGTGAAGACGTGCCTATCACGTTATCGCCGAATATGTATCATCCCAAACAGGCACTGAAAAACGCAATAAAAGAGTGGTTGGCCGAATTTTCGAAGTACAAGGCAGCTTGGGGACCAATCGCAAAACCTCAACCGACAGTAGCAGGTAATGTACTATTTTCCGATATTCGGTAGATTTTATAATTTCAGCATTTGATTCATCCAAAAGTTTTGAATTCTTGAAAGTTGAGTTATTTTTTTAATGTTTGCGGAATGTATGAATTCAATTCAACTAGAAAATTTGAGAAAATAACAGGTTTGATGAAATTCTTCTATCCAATAATGTATCACTGAGAATTTTATTCTTTAATGCGATTTGTTTTCATTTTCCAACATGATTTAATTTGACAGGTTTATCCATCACTGGGTTTGGGGTTTTTACTTGATACTAATTATCAGTTTTGGTCGAAAAATGCGGAAAACTTGCTTTAGCTTACATTTAACTTGAAACGCTGTCAAAATCGGAACCAGAGGGTGAAAACTGGATCGGAGTCGAATCGAGTCAATTTTTCAGGTGTTAGAGTTGGTTGACTATTTTTTGAGGCGGACAACAGTACGTGCTCAATTGTTTTTGCCACCTGGACAACAGAGTTATCTAGTATTCTGTCGCTGACATTTTATATTCCTCCAAAGAGGACCATGCTAGCTTTGTTTTGACAGCTTTTACATTTAAAATCGTAAACTGCGATTTTATGCGGATGTTGGGAACCGATTTTTATAAGATTACGGATAGGGTGACCAATACAGCTCCAAACTCCAGTCAATTAGTTGTACTTGGGCAAACTTGTCATCTTTAGCCTTAGTAAAACTAGTTCTAGTGGATCCTAAAGTTGGCAATCGATCAAAGATGACCTGAACCGAGGTAAGTTCGGGTTAATTGTTGAAAAAGTGAGAATGAAGAAGGATCCTTGTGGAACTCCCCATACCTTCACAAGTTGAAGTTCAACAAAAAGGTAACTCCAAGACTCAGATTGGGGTTTAGCCTGTTTTTTCGAAAAGTGAAGACCAAGAAGGATCCGTGCGGGACACCTCGCACCGTCACAAATTCACGTTAGCCTAAACCATCAAGACTTGCCACGTTTTTTTCTTGTTCCCTCGTTGATCCACGCAGATGTCGATGTTGCTGTTGAACTTTAACCAATTGAATTGCTGCAAAATTTGTAGTCTTTACATTCACAAGTTCAAGTTCGACAAAGAGAACCTTCAAGACTAAGGTTGCGGGTTATCCTGTTTTTTTCGAAAGGTGAAGACAAGGAAGGATCCGTGTGGAACACCTCGCACCGTCGCAAGCTCACGTTTAGCAACGATCTGAACCATCAAAACTCACCACGTGAGTTTCACTGTTCCTTCGTTGATCCATGCAGATGACGATGTTGCTGTTGGACTTTAACCAATTGAATTGCTGCAAAATCTGTAGCCTACATTCACGAGTTCAAGTTCGACAAAGGGAAAGTCCAATACTAAGGTTGCGGGCTATCCTGTTTTTTTCGAAAGGTGAAGACAAGGAAGTATCCGTACGGGACACTTCGCACCTTCACAAGTTCACGTTGGACAACGGTCTGAACCATCAAGACTCACCACGTGATTTTCACTGTTCTTTCGTTGATCCGTGCAGATGTCGATGTTGCTGTTGGACTTTAACCAATTGAATTGCTGCAAAATTTGTATTCTTTGGATTCACAAGTTCAAATTCGACGACTTCCAAGACTTAGGTTGGGGGTTTAGCCTGTTGTTTCGAAAGGTGAAGACAAGGAAGGATCCGTGCGGAACACTTCCCACCTTCACAAGTTCTCGTTATACAATGGTCTGAACCATTAAGACTCACCACGTGAGTTTCACTGTTCCTTCGTTGGATAGGAATAAATAAAAAACGACGCAATTTTCCACAAATTTTCCAGAATTTTCTTTCTTTTAGTGAAAATTGTACCGAGACACATCATGGCAGCTTATTATTTCAATACCACTCAAGTCCGAGAAAGAACATTGTTGCTAAGATTTAGTAAAATTTTCCGGGTTTTCCAGCAAACGAACCGGATTTCCCATTTTCCGGATTCAGCGGATAAAAAAACCACCTGATACCTGATATACATTTGTTAATTGAAAATGGTTTTTCATTGTTTATTAATAATAGTGATCACGAGCCCTCTTTTTTCTGACTAACGACGTGTAAGCCATTTTGAAAACGATGCAAAAAGAATTGTGCATTTTCGTGCGGTCTGTAAAATTTTAGTAATGACCCCTATTTTTCACAATTTTGACTGGACTGTAAGGGCATCTCCCAAGGATTCCTATCCCATTTTTTTATCACAGCTCGATACTCAATTTTCGTGACTTTAAACGATTGACAATTGAAAGAAAACCAATTGTCGTAAAATCAATGTTTGTTTTTGCCAAAGCTACTAAGACTTCAACTTGTGACCTACTGCGATACCTGTATGCCGGTACTTTTTGGCGTTGTCCTTGTATATCACTTACTGGTTTCTTGCAGTTATACCGCTTCCAATAATACCTTCAATAAACACCTGCATGACTCTCACACCAACCACGACAACCAATTCAACCACACAGGCAGTTGTTAACACGACGCAGTTGCAAGCTTTGGCGGAAGTTTGCAGCTCGGTAAGTGTACCCACAAGCGACGCAAACCACGGAAGAAGTAAACGCGCCTAATTTTTTCTAGGTGTCCGTCACCGATTCGCTGGTCAGTCCGGTGCCTGGTCCCGTCATGAATTCCCTCATGTCCGAAAGCAAAGTGATCTGCAACGAATCGATACCCAATCCGATAACCACCGTCACCATTCCGATACCGATACGCGCCGACGAAGAAACCAAAAGTATCACGGTGTTGAGCGGCGCGATCATCAAACAGCCTCAGCACCACACCAACGGACGCGATTCCGTGGCGCTTTCGAGCGTCGATAAAGCGACGAACGCCGTCCCCGCTAAGAACTCGACGAGCGCCAACGCCAAAGACGAAGTATCGATGAACACCGACGCCGGCACCGACGTGAGCAACGAATCGAGTCTCAGTCCATCGGAACCGATGGATTGCAATAGCACGCCGAACATATCGCCCGCGCATCTCGTCAAGTCCGCCGGCGAATCCAACGAAGACGTGGCCATGAGCGAAACGTCGGTAAGTGGACATTTAGCTTTTTCGCGCTGATTTTTTTTTTAACTGTGAACTTAGATAAACTATTTGATGAAATGGAAGCGCCCTCGAATAGATCCTTGCGGAACACCGGAAAGCAGATGCGGTCTTAGCTCGTCTAAATGAATTGTTTTATATCATGTTTACGCTGCTGTTAAACTGTAAACGTATGTAAACTACGGGATGAAATGGAAATGCTCTCAACAAGGATCCTTGGGGAACTCCAGAAGATGCAAAGGTGTATTTTCTGTTGTCTAAATGAAATCTTGCTTTTCAGTCGTTCCATTTGCAGGAGATATGGAGTTTGTACAGCGAAAGTTTTTCGTAATTATAGTGTTCTCTTAAACATTTACAATAATTACTTCCTCATAAAAGAAACGTGAAGTCTCGAAAAGTTACTTTGGAGTCTCCGATGAACAGTTTCATGGGGCGGATTTTCATTTTTTATCCAAAACATTTTGTGTCTGGCGTAATATAAGAAAATATCTGCTGTATCGACGCTTTAAGAAACAAAAAAAATCTCACGCGTCTGTTCTTTGATGTTGTCCTGAATATTCCGTTGCTTCATTTCTAACGAAACGATGGATACTCTTGCTTTCATCAACTGTTTCCAGGGCCTCTTTCACAAACGGCGGAAGGCTTAGAAAAGATCCCTGCGGAATCGCAGAGGGAAGAGAAGAACTCTTATCACATTTCACTTGAAATTGTGATAATGTTTGGGATAATTCATCCAATCTTCTTTTTTTCCCTCTGGGATTCCGCAGGGACCTTTTCATACCCGGGACCTTTGATATTTCAGATGTTTTTCAGCTCGAACTGAATGATCGGAACTCTTGCTTTCTTCAACTGTTTCCAGGGCCTCTTTCACAAACGGCGGAAGGCTTGGAAAAGATCCCTGCGGAATCGCAGAGGGAAGAGAAGAACTCTTGATTGAATGAATTATCCCAAACATTATCACATTTCACTTGAAATTGTGATAATGTTTGGGATAATTCATCCAATCAAGAGTTCTTTTTTTCCCTCTGGGATTCCGCAGGGACCTTTTCATACCAGGGACCTGCAGATGTTAAGTTCAATTGAGTCAGCAGCAAAGTTCAGGTGATAGGTCTTCATTGTAAGCTCAGAGTAAATCGTCTCTTGTATGATGTCATCTCTTTTATTAGAAATCTGGAAAAACGGCAAAACAGGGGTTGGGCCAAAAGGAAGTTTTGGCATTGGTAAACTCCGAATTGGTCGTTAATACCAAATAACTATTCTGGATCCATCGATGTACTGACAGATTCCTCTTCTAACAGGGTGAATTTTCCAGTTTTCACTCTTGTTGCCAAGATGGGTTTTGAAGTTCTTTGTGTACCTGAAATATGTACATTTTAGCTGTGTTTATTCAAGCAGCGCCAGAAGTTGAGTTCCAAGATGATGGTCATCTCATTCGATTCCAAAGAACTGTGAATTATCGAAATTTCGGATGCTAAAACTATTGTAGACGTCATCGAATAATATTCATGTAATTAATTCCTTTATAACGTACAACTCTAGACCGAAACAGTTTCCTTGAGGAACTCCTAATAACTGTTTTAATTCGTTACTTATGACGTTTTCTGCACCTGTAACTGTGTTAGGCGATATTCCGAAATCGCTCTGATATAAACTTAAATATTTCAGACGTCCAGCGCGAGTATGCAAGTGGAGCCCAATGAAAGTCATATGATTATCGAAAATTACGAAAAGTAAGTGATAGGGCTTTCAGTTTTTGCTCAGTTTGCCTGACGAGAACGTTGTTTTATTCTAGGAAAGAGTGCGAATTGACGGTGGAAGATTTGCAACTCTTGTGCGACTTGTTCTATCTGCCGTTCGAACACGGCAACCAAGGATTACAATTATTGCAGGAATTCAATTGGTTAAAGTCCAACGCCAACATAGTCGTCTGCGCAGATCAACTAAAAAACAGAGAAACTCCCGAGGTGAGTCTTGTCGGAGTCCAAGGGGTTTCCACATGGATCCTTCCTTGTCCTCGGCTAGTTATTTCGGTGCTATTCACACGTTTGACGTGTTTTGATTTTTCGTTTAGATGGAAGAGTGGTTTTCTCGGGCGGAAAAGATGGGCGAACTCGTGCAAGGCATCAATACGTTGTTCCAACATTTGAGTTCGTGCCAAAATAGAGAGTTGTTGTACGATCTGTATCCGTACGTTTGGGATATCCGAAGTATCATATCTTTGTTGAATTCGTATGTTAAATGGTTGGGTAAGTAAATATACTGATTTTATCGCTCCAGCGTTTTATATTTAATTGCACTTCCAACGTTTCAATATCGAATTTTCATGTTGAGCGTCAATTTAATTCATCTATTTGCGATTCATCCATTGAAGCTTTGCGTTATTTTCTTGCAGTCTTTAATGTGTTGATTACTTTTTTATTCGTGCCGTAAGTCTTTTCTGCGTATCGTTTCGTGTTTTTTTTTTCAGCTATGCTCTTATTTTGAACGTTAAACCAGCTAAAAATTTGCGATATTTTGCGTAACTCAACCGTATTTGACTTAGGGCGTTTTTTGCGAATATATGGACTTTCAGTCCACAGAAATTAGACGAATAGAGGTAAATTTCCAGAAATCGAGGAAACATTTTGCAGGCATTATATTTAACATTAAAAAAATACATCTTACCATGCATATTTTGACGGTTCAGTTTCGTTTTCTGGAAAATTCTTGCGAAATTCTATACTGCCATGGCTATGTATTGTTAAAATCGCCATTATAAACCCTTTCTCATTCTTGTGATTTATGCTAAAAACGAGATATTTCGTTATCAGTGATAAAAAGTATTCAAAAACATATATGTTTGGGGTTTTTCGAGATTTTCGGAAAACTTTATGCGATTTTTCATTTTTTCACAATAGGTTCTTATGTAAATCGACGTTCTAAACACTTTTTCATTCTTGTGATTTTTTCCAACAAAGCAAAGGAAACGAGATATTGCGAAAAAACAATGTTCCTCCACCTACCTGGGGAAGGCGTTAGGGGCTCTCGATTTCGGATGTGTCCCATATTACATTATCATCTATAAATGCAAAATGTTTCCTCTAATTTCTGTGGACTAATTAATTTATGTAGAATATCCAAACAATTTATTCAATGGTCTGTCATACACTGAAAAAAACGTCTGCATTTGGTTAACTGGATTCTGATCATTAAGCCTCGGGGGCCACCTTTTCGATCATCTTGGCATGTTCAGTTGCGATCGTTCAACGTCGAGTTCGTTCACAAATCTATGTGCCTTGGAAAACTTAGCCAGGGCCGGACTGGGCGACAATATCGGCCCGGAAGTTACCCGCGCAATCGCGGCCTATTCTGAAGAGTTCAATTGGTTTTTCAAGGTAGAAAAGGATGTATTTCCAGAAAAGTTAGCTATCTGCGTAAACCTATTTCAAGTTAACATATGGAGACTCAGTAAAATCAAAAAGGCAGACACGTTTTCAGCGTATCATTATAAGAAATATTCTTGAACGGGGGTCAATGTTTCATCTCTTCAATATTGAAACTAATTGGAAGTTTTTTATCCAGCACGGTCAGATCGTTTGAAATCACGAAACGAACAATGATTCGTCAAATTATTTGTCTTTTTTCCTCCTTGGAAATATGCTAGCTTCTGGTCGTGCTGGATAAAATGTGATTGTATTAATAGGTTAGCAGTGTGACAATATTAATTCTGAGTGTTTTTTTCCCAAAGCTGGTGGCCATTTTCCAACATCTATGCCTTCGTATACCCAAGGAACTTACACATGTACGCATCCGAAGACGCAGTAGTATAATCATATATTGCATTGTAAAAGATATCTTTGCGTCAATTCAACAACGTGTTCTATACACTGAGTTTTCACGCTGATCCGAACGGAAACTAGAAATTCGGGCTACTCGTAGAATTTCCCAATAGAAACTCCTAATAACAACACCACAAATATAAACACTCGAATAACGATATAATCTGTATAGAATCATTCTGTATATTTATACGCAAATCACATGAATCACAGGTGGCCCGTAGTTTGGTGACATCTAGTTGTGAGAAAATACACTGTATTCTAAAAAAGAAGAAAACTGCTTCATGTTATCAATTCTCTCCAAACCGACCGACTTAGTTTCGCTATTGTCCGATGGATGACACTACTAGTCCAGTCAGAAAAAGCAAAAGACTGGCCCAATGCCAGTTACAGGTGGATTCTGATGAATAAACAATAAATCGATAAGTCAGATTGAATTTATTTCGTCTGTAAATACTTTCTTAGGATATATTTAACTCACTAGCTACGAATTTGAGCTTAATAAAATAAAGAAAAACATGTTTAATGTTAATAAACAGCAAAAATTGCAGTAACGCAAAATTTGTTTATTTGGCCTCGAAATGTCATCTCGGGCGTTTCCGAGTTCGCCGATTACGAATCCGAGGTAAAAAAATATTAATTTACAAAAAACTGCAAATTAATTTTTTTGGCTTCGAAATATCATCTCGAAGGTTTTTGGAGGTCGTTGATTACGAATCCGTGGCCCAAAAATATTGACGAACCTTTTATTTATTAATTAGCAATAGTTAATAATCAAAAGCTGCGAAAAACTCTAAATTCAGTTTATTCTCGGTTAATTGTTAGTAGTTTTTTCGCGTTTTACGCAATTTTGAGCACTCTTCGACACTTGTAGGCGCCATATTGGAATTATTTTTTAGCCCTGATTTGTAATCCAGCGACCTCGAAAACCCCTAGATAACATTATAAAGTCAAATAAATAATTTTTTGGTTTTGGCCAATCATTGTTCATTAACATATTGTTTATTTAACCCTACTAGTAGGATTCTGCATTGTGCATCTAACTAAACAATATGCAAAAAGGATTTTTCAGAATCCACCTGAAACTGGCTAATCAGAAGTTGAGTACGTTTTTTACAGGAAGAAAACTGTTTCAAATTATCAGCTTTCCCAAAACCGACCGACTTAGTTTTGCTATTGTCCGATAGATGACACTAGAATATACACTATGTTCTAAAAGAGGAAGAAAACTGTTTCAAATTATCAGCTTTCTCAAAACCGACCGACATAGTTTTGCTATTGTCCGCTAGATGACACTAAGATATACACTATGTTCTAAAAGAGGAAGAAAACTGTTTCAAATTATCAGCTTTCTCAAAACCGACCGACTTAGTTTTGCTATTGTCCGATAGATGACACTAAAATATACACTATGTTCTAAAAGAGGAAGAAAACTGTTTCTAATTATCAGTTTTCTCCAACCTGACTTTTACAAATTGGACAAAAACACAATTGACAGTGTACTTGTGAGTTATAAACTGAATATAACGAAGACTTAGGGGTGCCTGAATTTCTGGTATTCGTCTGTTTCTCGATGCGATCAGCTTCGTGAAATGCGTAGGCGTAGATTCATAGAATAGTAGTGGCAAAGTTTGCGCGTCATTTTGTGGCGAAATGCGGCAGCTCGCGCCTCCTTTTTGGGTCGAAGGCACGCGCTAATGTTACCGTTACGATTTTAGGGTTTTCGAGAGGATGGAAAGAGACGTTCATGAGTGGCGAACAAGAACCTTGGGTTTTTCGTGGTGGTCTCACGGCCGACTTACAGGTAAATTAGACATGCCCACGTTCATCCACCAATTTACTCATGATTGCATCGAAACTTTTTTGTCAAATTGTGTCCTTAAATATTACAATTTCAAAACTAGATGTGATACAAATTGATGAGGGGGGGTAGGCAATGGTTTGGGTAGGAGGTTATTCATAAAGTTATTGAAAAATGGCGAATTGTACGTGTCGATCTAGTCAAACAATCATAGAACTTGAAATCGAGGCTTAATTGGCGAAGTAGGTAGGAAGAAATTTGATATTTGTTCCGATGTTCCGATAATACGTACAATCACTAGTTTCTTCGTTTTGGTGTTAGTAAGCAACATTTTTCGTTTCCAGCGCTTGATACCCGTCGATTCCGGAAACGATCTTTTCGTCTACAAGATACCGGACGTGCCGACTTGTCGGGTCTTCACGGTGCGTCCCTATCTATCCACTGACCAGGCGGACGTGTACAACGTTTGCACGCGAACGTGCAAAGACGGCCTCGAAGATCAACACACCTATCCGGACAGGATCAAGGATTTGCACGGCGATCGGATCGTCGGACCTTACGTGACGTTGCACCCGGAATTTTGTTTCGTTGTGGAAGACGACGCCGGCATCGTCGGATACGCTTGCGCCTCTCCCGATTTCAAGAAGTTCCGGGTCAAACAGGAATTGGCCTGGGTGCCGGACATGTGCGAAAAGTATCCGATCAGTTTCGCCACCAAAGATCTGAGTAGATTTGCACAGGAGAGCATATCGTATTTCCATCAATTCAAAGACGAGGTCTTCGCCAGTAGTCCCACCCATCCTTCTAGTATGATTTGTAGTTTGCTGCCGTCCGTTCTGGATCCGTCTGTTAGTAAAAGATTGGTGACCTGCCTGTTGGCTGCGTTGCGAGCTAATGGTGAGTGCAAATTCTCGTTATTTTTCTTCCATTTGTGTTGTATTGGCATAATAAGATCGATAGAAGACCGTATTTGAAACATTTGCTTATAAGAATTAGTAATTAAATAGTTCCAAGGAAGCTACAGTCTTCTAAAGCAGTGGTTCCCAACCTTTTTTTTCCACCAGGGACCATTATGATATGTTTTGTTCTTAGCAAAGACCACAAGAGCATAAGTTAGTGTGAGGCTATTCCCAGGGTTTTGGTATATAAAATTGCTTTTTTACACCAAAACTCGTCTTGGAAAATAGATTCAGAGGGGTTCTTGCAATGTCAATCATTGTGCAATTGAATGAGCTCTCTTTCTGGACTTATTCAGCAACTATCGTTTCACTCTTGAATAATATTTATTTTTGTATTGATTGAATTTGGTTTGAATTTGACCATTAGATGTTATAAAATTTGAATGGAGTTGTCCGTTACTTTGTGATATTCCATTTTTACAGATAAAAACAAGAAATTTCACTTTGTAAAATATCACTTTATTTAAAAGAAAGTTGATTGGAATTTCCAACTTTACAATTCATTAAGCAAACAACTTTCTTCTAAATAAAGTGATATTTAACAACGTATGTTTTGATAAAATTATAAACAACTTTCTTTTAGATGGCAATTTCGAATTTTACAGTTCATTATTAAAACATACACTGTATGTTTTGATAATGAACTGTAAAGTTCGAAATTGCTAACAAGTTTCTTTTAGATTGCAATTTCGAACTGTAAAGTTAGAAATTGCTAAAAACTTTCTTCTAGATTGCAATTTCGGACTGTAAAATTCGAAATTGCTAACAACTTTCTTTTAGATTGCAATATCGAATTTTAAAGTTTGAAATTGCTAAAAACTTCCTTTTAGATTGCAATTTCGAACTTTAAAGTTCAAATTGCTAACAACTTTCTTTTAGATTGCAATTTCAAACCGTACAGTTCGAAATTGCTAACAACTTCCTTTTAGATTGCAATTTCGAACTTTAAAGTTCGAAATTGCTAACAAGTTTCTTTTAGACTGCAATTTCGAACTGTAAAGTTAGAAATTGCTAACAACTTTCTTTTAGATTGCAATATCGAATTTTAAAGTTCGAAATTGCCAACAACTTCCTTTTAGATTGCAATTTCGAACTTTAAAGTTCGAAATTGCTAACAAGTTTCTTTTAGATTGCAATTTCGAACTGTAAAGTTAGAAATTGCTAACAACTTTCTTTTAGATTGCAATATTGAATTTTAAAGTTCGAAATTGCTAACAACTTCCTTTTAGATTGCAATTTCGAACTTTAAAGTACGAAATTGCTAACAAGTTTCTTTCAGATTGCAATTTCGAACTGTAAAGTTAGAAATTGCTAACAACTTTCTTTTAGATTGCAATATTCAATTTTAAAGTTCGAAATTGCTAACAACTTCCTTTTAGATTGCAATTTCGAACTTTAAAGTTCGAAATTGCTAACAAGTTTCTTTTAGATTGCAATTTCGAACTGTAAAGTTTGAAATTGCTAACAACTTTCTTTTAGATTGCAATTTCGAACTTAAAAGTTCATTATTAAAACATACAATGTATGTTTTGATAATGAACTGTAAAGTTGGAAATTGTAATCAACTTTCTTTTATATAAAATGGTATTTAACAGAGTAAAATTTCTTGTTTTATTTATTAGATATTATATTCCTATGTAATATTTTATAAAACACAGGAAAAAATAGATAATGCTAATCGTCTAACACGAAAACTAACACCATTGACACTTATCCAAGGGTTGTAAATTAATCTAGTAATTCATTACCTTTCTTTAGGGTCGTTTGGAGTTCACGTGGTTATGAACGCTGCTGACAGTTACACCCACGCTTTCTATGGAAAACTGGGATTCGTAGAGAATACTCAAGAACCAATAAAAGGCAAGATCATAATGGGCCGAAATTTTTAGTATAAGTCCACAAAATCTTATCACTCTACCACCGACTGACATTCATTTTACTCGTTTCTATCTTTCTACAAGTTTATATGGAATTTGATTACACATTTTGTGATTATTGTATTATATAGAAAATAACTAAACTGCTATTTATTATGTTAAATCAGTCTTAGATTTGTAGGCTTTAATTATAATAAAATTAAGAATAACGTGTAATACAAAATATACATATATTGATTAAAATAATTCAGTATAACGGGCGTTTTATTATTTTCTTCATTGTAGCGATGCGTCGTTTGCCGATTGCAGATGTAATAGTTTCTCGTGAAGATTCATGATCTGAAAAAAAATCCAGTATACATTTCCTCAAGAGTAAGTATTAAATGATATTATTATAATAATTTATGCCAAAAGAATATGAGAGCCTGATATGAAATTTGAATATTTAAAAAGGCCGCAGGATTTTGTCAATTTTTCAAAGCTTTAGAAGAGAAACAAAGAATAAAATCAATTATATAAAACATTAGAAAGATACAAATTAAATTCTTCTTAAATGAACAAAGGAGAAAATAAAGGAAAAGAAAAAATTGAGAAATACCAATTAATTCAATAATAATGCAAAAAATGCATTTTGGGTGAAATTAATATTTTAGAAATGTTTCGTTTTTATTTTTTTTAATATATATTCCTTTGATTAGATATATTAATATATTAAAATAATAAAATTGTGAACAAAAACGAAGAAATTTCCGAATGAATTTAAATATATTTTATTGCGTGAACTGAACTTAAAAATGAATAAAAAATAAAATAACGGACAAGAAATACCAATTAATTCAATAATGAGAGTTGTGAAAAAATATATTTTGACAATGAAATTATAATATTTCAGAAAATTCAAAATGTGCAGCTCATATTTTTTTAAATATATTTATTCAATTAGATACATATTTCGATGTATCTTGAATAGTAGACTTCTGCGGATAGGTAATCTTCAAATTCTTGGCTTCCGGATGGATTCCGCAATAGCACGACTTCATACACCGATGTGTAAAAAATAAAATTATGAACCGCGATTAGAAAGAAACTGCAAGTGAACTGAACTTGAAAACGAAAAAAAAGAAAAACAAAGGGACAAAAAAATTCTACAAATTCGTATTAATTCAAAACTGGAAGAAAGAAAAACGTGTAGAAAAAGACAATGACAATGTGAAATCAGTTTACATTTTTTTTTTAATACAGATAAAGACGAAAACAGCAATAGAATGATTTTTAGTCCATTGCCATAAACTTGAAAAAAGATTATAACGAATTATTGAAAGATCAATACATCGAAAAAGGGGGAACAATAAGATTGTATAGATAAACGAAAATTAATTTTGAAAAATAAAATCAAATGAAAAATTGAAAAAGTATGTATAACGTAATTAAATAATTTTTTTCTGGCAGATTTACCTGTCCGAGAAAACGTTTTGAAGGAGCATAAGTAAAGTTTTAGAAGAAGTTTCACGAAGAAATTATGAAATATACAATAGAAAAAGCGGAAAACCGTCAAATAGCTGAGAATCCGAAGAGTTTTACAAGAAACTTCAAATATGAATAAAATTAAACTTATGGTACTTGTTAATCGATAAACCAGATTTAGATGGGTCATATGAAAGATGAGACTCATCAGCAAAAGACATGAGATATAGAGTTGGGCCTAATATCGACACCTGTGGCACCCCGGATGTTTCCTTTGACGTGTCCGATAACTCACCGTTGAGCTCAACTCTCTGCCATCGATTATTTAGAAAAGAAGAATCCCACCGCCGTATGATCTAAGCCCAGAAATTCAAGTTTGTAGTCAATACTGTCAAAAGCCTTTGAATAATCGAGGAAGACTAGCGAAGTAACCCAACCCTTGTCCAGTGAATTTCTGATATCGTCAGTAAGTTTGAGAATTGCCGTAATAGGACTGAAACCTTTACGTACACTCGATTGATGATTAGGGATAATAACATTTTGAACAACATAATCATATACTTGTTTCGCTACAACATTTTCAAGAATTTTTGACATAACTGGTATGATGCTAATGGGCCGCAGATCATTCGAAGACTCAGGGTTGGTCTTTTCACAATATGTGTCAAACAGGGTAAACACAATTTTAACATTTGATGAAATCATCTCCCTGAGCATTTGATTTTAAACCCAAGACAATATCTCTGATTTTATCGATAGTTGAGAGCTAAAGTGAGAAATATTCGACCGAAACTGGACACTTACCAGTTTGATCTGATTTCCAGCTTGTTCGATTTCCGATCTGGGAGACCTCACTTCTTTATACATATCTTCCATATCCTTCAACTGGCCCACCAGTTCGTTGATTAATTTCTCGATGTTCATTGTTTTAGGAGGAGTGGTCGGTAACGTTTGGATGACGTTATCGATCTCTCTACGTATATCCTCCCTGGACATGATTCTCATGTACTCCTCTTGGACATCGTACGGCGGTTTCGGCATGTCACCAGTACTGAATTTGCGAATCGGTTCGCAACGTTTTTCCGTTCGCCAATCCTTGAGCGCCATCAGATTCCTTGAAAATAAATTCAGTGCGGTTACACTAACTGGGGTCGGTACGATAATGAAAACATAAATATATTAAAAACCACATTTCGATATCATTTCGAGGTTATCTGACCCAGAAGAAACTGAATTAATCTAAAAAAAGAAGATCAACATGTGTCGGATAGACCAGCGAATTGGTGAGATCATTGTTTGTGCCGAAATTTTCGAAGTTCTTGGCTGCTCAAAAGAAATGATGTGCATTAGTGGGGGCTGTATCTGGCTAAATAAAAAATCTAAATCGCGTCAAGAGACGTGTTCGTACTTTTCCTGCTGGAGAATCCTTTCCTGTTCGATTAACACCTCTTTGATTTTCCCAAGCCAGTATTCCTTCAGTTGCGCTTCCGATATCGATTGGTCTTCGTGGGTGAGAAGTAGTTCCGGATATTGCGGATTACTGGAATAGTACGATTTCAAACTTATCCTGGAGGCTCTCCTCTCAATTTCGTGGACAATGCGGTCCGGTCGATTGGCGCTACTATCGCTTCTTGACGGTTTCGACAAACCTGAAATACATACATGCCTATTGAGAACGAAAAGATAGTATAATGTCTATAATGTGGCGTGCAAAAGATTCTGAACTATTTGGCTGATTCCTGGAGGTTACGGAGTATTTGGTATGCAAATTCGGATTAGGGATAAAGAGACACTACCAGAATGGAACACTCATGGCACCAGGAGACGATATGGGTGAGGTACAGATAGGGAAAAGTGCACCCTGCTAGGAATGGGCAATCTGCTGGTATACCGATACTTTGGACGTAGAATCAAATACTCGGCCCCCTGATTTAATCCATGTATTTGAAACCCTCGAATTTTCAGACTGGTTTTATACTCTTATCGCCCAAAGTTGGAGTTAATGGTTTTATTTATTCACGTTTGCCCAACATCACCGCCAAAGTTATCGTCGTATAAATGTAGAAATGGAATAATGTCCAATACCTTAAGTATTAGAAGGAGAAAAAGGAAATCGATGTAATAAATCTTACTCGTAACTGTGATGATGGGAGCTGCCTCTGTTCGATGTTTGGATCTGACCTTCTTCGGTTTCGCACTGGATGTTACACTTATCGAAGCCACTGGTTCTGTTGAAGTATATTGGTGTCTGTATTCGTTATCTGTAGTAGAATCGCTCGTTGCAGTTTCCGACGAACGTTCCGTATTCAAACAACCCGCGTCCACCTGCAACAGAGCATCTTCCGTAGGTTCCTTGGTCGCATTCTCTTTCAGATATTGGCATCTCAAGTACGCGCAAATGGTTTGCAAGCCGTCCGTGATTATGCTCCTACAGGGATATATTAAAGGATTTTGAGACACTTGGAGAACTTTTAATTTCGGAACCAAACCTGAATATGAAATGGGAGAAAGAGAATTTTATATTCATGCGTGTTCTTGGCGAATGGCAACTCGTCGGAACTCTTTGAAAAGATGTAACAAAAAACTCACCAAGTTCGTTGGGTAATCTTTCTAAATAATTGCCGGACAAAAGCAGATTTTCCATATTTTCGTGGTGTGCAATAGTCGTTGGGATGGCGCGAAGTTTGTTGTTCCTCAAATCCAGCCAGTTCAATTTGGTCAATCTTTTAAAAAAATCATCCGGCAGATATTCAATAAGATTTGATTCCAAGTAGAGCATCTTCAAATTGAACATAGCGAGTACATTTTCGGGCACGAAATACAATTTACTTTTGGAGAAATCCGAAATTATGTCAAATTCAGACATTACTGGTACAATTTAAAACATAGTTGACGTAACCTATGACAAACTTTGAGGTGTAAAGCTTTGACAAGCTTGTCAAGCTTCGTTGTCATGGAAATGTTTTAAACACATTGAAAAGTGATCGATTATACTGTATCCATGGAGATTACATGTTGAAGATAAATTATCGTACGAAGGCAAATGTGGGGCTTAAAGCTGACACGTGGGTCTTGCCTTACGATGTACATTGGTAGTACAAGAAAGGACGTTGAAAAAACCGGATCAAAAACATACGCGGATTCAACCTTTGCGGAACATTTAATTAAGAAAAAGTTGATGATAAGCTTACACATATAGAATAAAAGTAATGGATCAAATTTGCTGGAATCCCTAGAAATTAATGAATATGAGAACTCCGATATCCTATTGGACGAATAACAAATAAATAATAATACTCCGTTGATAAATTCTTATAATTAAATTTTCTGTTTCCTACTAGCTTTACGTTTAATCCCTCAATGGGTTAAACCCACGAGGTAAAATTCCAATAACCATCTATTTAAAGATTATCATTAAAGTTATATATTAGAGGTAACTCTTTTGTAGTAAGCTAGTAGTTTGTAATATTTGTTTGAGGAAGCTACTGTGTTAGCGAAACTATAATCACATCTATTTATGATATTAGTGAAAATGGAACTTTTAATAGCTATTTTATTTAAATGTAGAAATGATTGATCATCATGTAATAGCTGATTCTATTCAATTATTATTATCACCAGCCACTGTAATTAAATTATGCTTAATTAACATCAATATCTAGGTTTATTATGAAATACAAACATATCCCAGCATGTAGTTGATGTGAAGCACGATTTAAACAGCAACACGAAGTGAAAATGTAATGCCTTTATAAATTTTTTAATGGGAAAGCGAACGGAGCGATATATTTAACGAGAACCGATCCAAAGAAAATATCAAATCTGTTACCGAAGCGATATAAAAACTCTGAAAGACCACACACAAACATTACGTATCTCTTCTCGAATTATTTTCCAATATGTAACTCACTTCCTTTTGAAAACGTATCACTCGTTTTTATTGAATGGGGACTATGAATAGAAAGTGCCATACAAATTATTGAGTCTTTCTATTTGCTATTGTGGATGCCGAATTGAATTACCAATACGTAAATGCTTTGAATAACTTCAATACAGTAATCACCATTTATATCTTCCATTGTTTTTAATCAATGCTAATAATACTAAAATTTTGAATTATGATGCATGGATGCAGGCCCTCAAGAAAACTGATTAATACATCACTGGTTGCATAATCAAAGCATGTCTTTGAAGTAGCTGATCATGGGCTATCTATGAGGATCTATTGTCGCGTTTCAGCCCAAAATGTTGTTAGACGGGAAAATCAAGCGATTCCGTTCGGCTACGCCTCACTTAGTCTTAATGATTGCCATTAAAATAATCCTTAAAATTTGAGTTCTGCATCGAATATCTTTCATCCAAGGTATTAATTATGGAAAAATGTTTTCGTTAAAAGTTACGCACCCATTGGTCTGAAAACAGGAATTCGTCAAGTACGAGGGCAAGGTTAAAAGTACCTGAAAAATAAAACAGATGGCGCCACAATCGAAAATCCGATGTTACATTTGTGATCTACCAGCTTTAACTAGAACGCATTAAAATTTTTAGACTGATAAGTCATTTAGTTCTATTTTGACACCCATCGAAATCAAGCAACCTTGAAGATTTTCGTAAGCATGGAAAAAAGTGAATTTTGCGTCTTGATAAAATA
The DNA here is from genome assembly GCA_958510875.1 of Endomychus coccineus. Lineage (NCBI taxonomy): Eukaryota > Metazoa > Arthropoda > Insecta > Coleoptera > Endomychidae > Endomychus > Endomychus coccineus. The sequence continues at coordinate 178,619,182 of OY294069.1, forward strand.
AGTTTTGACCAAATAAATCATTTTTTGTTTCATTTTTCAGGGACTTTTCACCATACCCTCGTATATAGATACTTCCCGACATGAATGACATTCAAACGTTTATAATTTACACAAGTTTTATTCAGTCATATCTATAGAAACGTGAGTTCATTCAAGGGCATTCATCCAATTGAAAAGTTGATGTGCAAAGCATGTTCTCCATTCTTCCGAAACTCTAGGCTTTTATTATCGTGCGGGTGGCATCACTGGCTTGAGTAATTTATGTGATTTTTCGACCACAAGCTCTGGCGATTCTATTATCTTTCTGCTGGACCTCCTTTGAGCGTTTTTATAAAGCGATACAATTTACGAGCGTAAAATTCGCAACACTCCAATTTCATCCAAATAAGACATTCATTCACACAGTAGGTCAATGTACATATCAGTTTGGTCCAGAAGATACTGTTAATTGCTTCGAAACGATGATTTACTCGAGTGAGAATGTAGTAAAGAATAAAATAATTCCTCGATAAATTGGAATATGCGATTGTGAAATATTAATAAACAAGTCGATCATTTTCATGACCTAATTAGGAATTGTAACATCATCTCGGGATGTAGGTGGTTTCATTAACACTGTTTTGGCTAAATGACCTTCTTCAGAAGACTTACTAATGAAAACAACCCTGTTAATACTCATGGATGAATTTTACAGCGTAGTCCACCGGAATTATACAAAAGAAAGACCTTTGGTCGAAGTAAATAGTACAGCAATGTGACCTATACGAAATTGAAGGTCATTACATGCGAAATAAATGTATGAAAACCGCAAGTAAAAACAAGGTGATTTCCGAGAAATATATGTACATATATCAAAATATGTTTTTGTCGTTTTAGGCAAATTTCTCTGAACATATGCATTTTAGAGAAAAAATACAAGAGTGAAAAATTGTAGAGCGGAAAGTTCCCGATCGATATGAGTCATTTAAATCTTAATTTACTTTACAAAGCGGGCTAAAATAAATATATATGTTTTTTTACATTTTTTCATGTTAATGTTATGAAAATTAATAATTCTCCTCGTTGATAGAAAAATACATTATAAGTCATATCAAATTGAAGGTTTCGATAAAAGAGTGTGACAATCCAAAGTTCAGAGAAAAGGTTATTTCCGAGAAATAATTAAATATATATACGTTTTTTCGTTGGCGTCATCTTTCTCAAAGCATAGTGAGATACGAAACTTCAGCTGCTCATTTTCAATCACACAATGGTTTTGTTGAAGCGAAATTATTTAATACATAAAGACTCAGAAGAAACCGACAAACAAGTATGTGGTAGATAGGATAATTCATCTAACTTTGACTTTGGCAACGAGTAATTTAGCATGTAGAGGACATTTTGATTCTTTAATTAATTAATTAATTAATTAAAATAATAAATGTGTTTAATTCTTTCCCCTTCTCTGTCCTTTATTTATTACAAAAAATTAAAACAAATAAAAATGGTAAGTATTAATAAAAATAAGGCCCCATTGGCACTTTGGCTCGTGGGCCCCTCTAGCTCATGGGCTCTTGTGCATCCCCCTCTCTGCACCCCCGGTTGCTACCCCCCTGCTAATGCCACTTTCTTTTTTTGATGCCGACTGATTCTTTTTCATGGATTCGTAGCTTACTATAATAGTTTATCCATTTCCAAGGTGGAGCACGAGTAGATACAATGCTTTTGGCGCACTCGAACCCTCTGTCTTAGCCCTTCGGACATGAGCAGCGTACTGACCGACCTTCTAGTTGTAATTACTATTACAATAATATATTATTCAATTCAATGCTAAGATTCCTAAATAACCATATCTATTTATCTACCATATCTTTAAGAATGGACCTCGTATAGTCTCTTCAAATACTAAGTAGTCCAAACACTCGCTGGAGCTCTCTTTCATATAAGAGAAGAAGTTTCACTCGTGCAAGTAAAAGATTTTACAGTTTTAATCTCATATAAATCATTCTGACTCGACTATTCATTGAAATTTTAGTTATTTACAATAACTTAGAACACCCGCCCCCCAATGAAATACAATCGCGAAGCGATAAAACATCGACTAGGTCGAAGCTCAATCTTAAAATATGTCACTCGAACGTATTCTATCTATAATAAAAAATGAAACGGATGAATGAATATCTGAAATCCTCCTACATTTGTGACTTCGCAAGTGAATCGAATCGAGTTGAAAAGGGCATCAGGGATAAATTGCGTAAGTTCTCACGGATTCAGAGAAGAGACCTTGATTTTTTTTACGAACAGGTCACACACAGGTGCAAATTCTTCATGAATGTAGAGTATTATTCGGGGGCGTTTTCAACCTATTTAGATATTTACAAAGGTAATAAGCAGCTACAAACGTTGAGAAACAGTTTAGAGCATCAATAGTATTGTTGTATTTTGAAGCAAATAGAAAGCAAAAGACATTCAGATAAACTAAGTTTTCGAATATTACTCTATAATATTGCGATTGCTAGTATACCATATGGAATCTTGTTTAATCATAATCACATGGTACAGTTCTGATCTCTAGATTATGTTAAGTTTTGTTTGATCCATATACCTGAAAATTTGCTTTTTAAAGTCTATTGAAATACATAAGAAAACGGAGGTATGACAGAAGGAAATATTAAGCTGACGGAATACTTACACTTGAAATGGAAGCCAAAGCGTTTGACTGCATCGACCTTAAAAACAGTGCAATACCTCCTATAATAGTCTCGGATAGGTGTTTCGCTCTTTTCACGAGCTCGTCAGTGAGATGAGGCAGACGTGAAGTCACTGATCAAATCATCTCTGAAAGTGATATGATAAAACACACTCGAAAATGTTTGGCAAAGCACTGACTTTTAGGTTCACCAAAAACTTTGAGGTTGCTTTATTGTATCACTTTCATAGATGGTTGATCATTGACTTCACGCCTGCTTCGTCCAACTGATGAGTTCATGAGAAAAGCGAAACAGCTATCTGAGATTATAGGACGTGTTGTCACTATTCAACCTTGTGAACCAAAACTTTGTCTATTGACTGCTAACACGGAATGTGTTGGTATGTCACTATTCATAGTTATAAATCATCAGTGAGAAGATATAGTAAACTATAAAAGAGTTCACACTGTGGATTCACTATAACATTATAAATAAGGAACAATCAGAACCTGGTGAACCTGGTAATATTTTCGTTTCTTTTGCTGTTATTGCACTTTTTCCAAATTACTCAGTCCCCCAGTTGATAAACATTCTGAAGAAAAAGAAATGAATTTCAAATATCAATATCCCTGATACAAACTACACAGAATACGTGATCCTTAGTCTTTATGTATAGGACAGAATTATTTCTTTTTTAACAAAAACTACTATCAACAAGCAAACAGCTATGCAATAGGTAATCCACTCTCTCCTTTTTTGGCCAATATTATTCTAAGCGAACATGAAACCTCCTTAAAATCGAAATTAAATCAGTTTGGCATAGATATGTCGATGATATTTTATCGATGTTGGTTTACATGGCTTTTTGAACACGCTATAGATTCACTCAAGTTCACTATAGAACTTCCTTTTCTTCATATCAACTTTATAAAAGATGATAATCACTTCAAATTCAACATAAATACGCAAAACCCACTCAAACAAATAGGTGTACTTCTTGAATTGTCTTGTTAATAGATTATTAAAAGGCCATTTGAGCCAGCTAAATTATAACACCGAACTTCAGTAAATATCGATCAATGATCAATGACTTAATTTCCAAACAAAAAAGGAAATTGGAACGCAACCAATTAACAAAATTAGAGCCACTACCTTCAAATAGTTCAATAAACGCCTCACTATCATCCTTCAGTAACTGATAAATTCCATAATTTGTTTTTTAAATTTGCAATACAACCTGTTTATAGAAGTAAGAACAAGCTAAAAAACACCTTTGATGGAGTTTTCGACAAATCCGGGATTTACAAAATCGATTGTGAATCGTATTCAGAATGCTCTATGGGCCAAAGTAGAAGGAATATTCTAACTCGATATAAGTAACATTTAGGCCATAATAAGAAAAATAATGAGTTAGCCGAACACATTTTAAATACAGGTCACATTTCTCAAGAAAGCTTATCACTGTTGAAACACAGTAATGACAAATATCTTGGTAGATTATCTCTAGCTAATGGTAATCCCTTTTATACCCAACTAATTACATATGGCAATTGAACAGGCACTTTTTTCTAATTTAGTTTCCTCTGATGATGGCTACTTGGTAGCTGAAACGTCCTCAATATTGTAACAGCATTATTAGTGGATAAGGATAATTTTTTCTTATTTAAAGAGGATTGGAAAACAGAACACAACGACAATCTAGCTCATCCCCAATCAAGGTTCAAAGCACTTTCGGTAATTTCGATTTGCTGAACGCAATTCCTGTTCGGCGAGATACCAGTTACTCGGCAATGAAAGAGAGAAATATACAAACGGTATCTTCGAGTATACACATAACGCCGTAGTTTCAGTGAGCGATATCCCCTCGTTGTAGCGGTGGATGAGATTGATATAATAAAGTGAATTATATTTTTGTCGTTTTGTATGTGGTCGAGGAACACAATGGGAAGAACGCTAAAGGCCCGCTGTGAAAGCTAAATATCTTGTCAGTAGTATTATGGCAGCGACCTCACGCGGCGTTTTAGGAACTTGATATTAGTCTTAACTAGGGTGCTATGCTAATGTGGATGTACCCTAGGTACTATCGTTTATCTAGTCTAGGTCATTTATCTGCCACAAGTACAACATTGTATAATAATATTTTCGAACGCTCTTCCATTTTCCAAAAATTCAATTGTGGAAGCCGTCACTTTGTGATAGTTTATCATTTCAACGAAATAATAAATAAAACTACTTTGTTATACTATCCTATCACTGATATTTAATATAGTCGTTACTATAGTTTCAACACTAAACGTGTGATCTTCAGACGAAAACGAAGGACGTCTGTTTCCGTTTTCGTCTGAAGATGACACGTTTAGTGTTGAAACTATAGTAACGACTATATTAAATATCAGTGATAGTATGACAAAGTAGTTTTTCTCCAAATGACATTAAAAGCGGCCTTTTAATGACACTTGGCAGGCTTAGAAGTTGTACTTTTAATGCCTAGGCAGAAAAAGTCCACTTTTACTGCCTAGGCAGAAAAAGTTCGTTGCTAGGCAACCTTCCAAGTAATAATTTAAATCAAACTGGTTATTAAAATTGACAATGACATTAAGAAAACTCAAAATGATGCTGATGATAATAAACTGGTTTTATTGCATTAAAACTACAAACTACAACACGAAATTTTTATTTATTAGATATATTTATGGTCAATTGTGAACAATTATTTAATACAATTGAACTCTGTCCACTTCTCTCCTTTCCAGTAAAATTAACAACTTTAGTATCCACACTTGATACTCCGGAAACGCCAGAAAATATTTTATTGCCGATGTTCGACTTATTGGCTAGCGAGTCTTCAATATAGCCCTCCGCGACAGCGGAAGACTTCCATCCTCCATGTTGCTTCAACATTGTTATGTCCCACCAGAATGCACCAGCAACGTGGCCGAAGTTCTGCGAAAACAGTGCCCGGTATACTCTTTCGCATGGGATAGTCCCAGAAAAGTAGCAAATTCTTCTGGCATTTTACCGAATTTGTGAATGCCAATGAATTGATGATGTGCTTTACCGTTCGCATATTTATAGAAGACACGCCGATTATTTAAATTCGAGGGTCTGGAGGCTGCATATTTTCTGTAAACGCTTAAATATTCCGTTACTACAAAAGATCTTGATCTTTTGGTCTTAGTATTTGGTAGCATAATTAGCAATTTGTCGCCCATATCATTTATATCATCTATTTTCATTTGCAAAAGCTCATCACATTTACAAGCCCCAGCGACTGCAACAATAATTACAACCTAAAATATAAATTGAAAATTAGTTCTCTAATCCATAATAGATCATTTTCAATATATTCCTACCTTCGTACACAAATACAGTTCATCTGGGGCATCTGATAAAAATTTCTCGATTTCTTCTCTTTGATTTTTTTGCATGGAAACCGTCTGACTGGCGTTTCAAAAAAGCCCGTAACTTCTGGTATTTTGCCAAATCAATGTTATTTTTTATGTTCAGGGTAGCTTTCAACATCGAATAGGTAGACCATAACGTTGAAGGCTTCATTTTCTTTGAAAGATCGGAAAAATAGACAATCAGCACATTTTCAGAGAAAGATCCTATATTTTCTTCTGTCTATATTCCATGAATCTGCTGTATGTGAGTTCATATACGGTTCTTGATTTTTCCGGTAAAAGGTTAAATTCCACATCTCGCGCCTGGTCTCTTATCTCAGGTGGTGTTAATTGCATCAATTCATCCTCACTTTGCAGTAAATCCATTTCTAATATGACAACTTTTCAAAATTGACAATGACAAAGTAAACAGTAAACAAACATATTCAACAAACGTCATCAGCGGTAAACATAGTAACGCAGGGCCCAGTTACCTTTAATAAAATAATTTAGTTATTTGGATATTGATAATGAAACGCAATTTAAATATGAAAAAGTCGATTTTGCGTGGAATTGGAACAAATTTGAAGAAAAAATTATATGTTTCACACGGCAGAAAAGCAGATTTAATGCCTTGGCTGGTTTCATAGCCTCGCTACGCTCGGCTATGAAACACCAGCCGCGGCTTTAAATCTTGTGCTTTTATGCCTAGTAAAACAAATAACTATTTATTTACTCTTTCATTTTGTTAAGTTGGAGGTGAGCTGAAAAAAAACCTACAATTGATTGTTTCATTAGGTTTGGGAAAAACTAAAATTGATTTCGTGTTAATTAGACATGCAAATGTAGTATCGAGCTGTTATTAAATTTGTTCCAATTCTTCAAAATATCAAATTAACATTTTCTAGATGAGGTGTAAAATATTGGTCAGAATGGTTTCGAATGGTTACTTGGAAAATAAAGCTGTAACAAGTTACTCTGATGATGGCTACTTAGTAGCCAAAAGGTCCTCAGTACGTAACAGTATTTTATATTTTTAATGGATAAGGATGAATATTTCTTATTTCTACTGAAACAGGAAGGACGGTCAAAGTGGGAAAACGACCTTATTGAGGAACTCGTATTGAGCGATGATTTTTGATGACATTTGGGCATGAATAAAGTTAGTGCAAGGTTTGTTATAACAAACAACTGTCGGCAATTCAGCGCCAGTGTTGGATGTGCATGATCTTTGAAGAAAATTCGGCAATAGTATAATAGGATAAGAGATTCTATTAAAAATTGATGACTTAAGAAAAATTCTTCTTGTAACGTATTTGGATACCCCTAAATATGAAGAAACCGTTTGTTGAGCTAAAATATTCTATCGGCAAATATTAAAAAATATATGTATTTGGTTGAACATTTTGAGGTTAACTTTGTGAATTGAATAAATAATTATAATCGTACTTTTCTCTCGCATTTGACTGTTATAACTTGTAAAACATATTCATAATCCGAAAATAACACAGTGTTCTTATTATCTATCCTTTAATTAGAGACTCCGAATTTGGCTAATCAGATAAATACTAACCATAACGCAATCATGTTTTGAAGGGTTCAGTCATTTTTTACAACATCCTTTGATACAGAACAAGATCCAACGATCATCTCAATTATTTCTTTCTTTCAAAGATTTCTTGATTTTTCAAAAAATCTCGTCTTTGGTCGACTTCAACGATTCTATTGAAACATCATTCCAAACCCTTTCCAATCATGATAAATTCGATTCTAACATCAGTTTTAACATCAGATGATGATTAACCATGTTACTATGTCCAGAGACCCTGATTTTGGCTCATCAGAATATATTTGTCATAATAAAATCGGGGTTTGATGGATTCGTACCGAAAAAATTAAACTATTACTTCAATTTTTTACGGTTTCATAAGGGGTAGGTATTTTCGAATGCAATTGTGGTTTTTACTTTCGAAATGAACACAACTAACACTTCAAAATTCGACAAATGACATCTACCAAAAATGTAACGACTAATACTATTTCTCTACATGAATAATTTCAAATTAATTTAAAATAAACTATATTTATATAACCATTACTGTAAACTAACATTCAGTCCAGTTGCCACTATGTACAATCAATTGCTCCTAGAATTCAAAAGAAAGTGCAACAATTAACAATCGGTCACCAGCCTTCTATGTAACATTAGATCATTTGAATTGCTCTCAAAAGTGCCAATAATAATAAAACTAATCACAAATCATTCCGATTCACATTGAGCTTATGTAACGGTCGCTTAAGACATCCATTGTCCAGTATCATTAGCTCTCAGTTGGACGTAGGGGTGTTGACAATAATTATTGAAACTCTACTGGCTTCCGTGAAAATCTCTTATTGTCAAAACATCCGTTTTACTGCCCAGCGGGTGGTCTAAGGCCCTTCTGTGATACGGTAATAGGTATTGCGATATATATTGTGTATCGTTGAAGAAATTGTTATTGAATAGTTGTATGTTTGCGACTTGACTTGACAAGCGTTTTGTAAACTTCAATAGCGATGAAAGAACTTTATGAAACAGTGTTTAAGAGTTTTGTGAGCAAGGATACGTCCTGTTTACGATCTATCACGTTTTATCGAGTTTCACTTTGAATTTATTTTATACGAGCACCTATTTATTTTATTACAATTCATTTTATCGTACCATCAACCATGAAGAAATTTCGAAAATTATGTTCTTAATCGATTTCGAAGTTATAAAAAAGGAAGCAAGATCAAAATAATACATAGAACTGGCCTAGTATTTACGACCTGAGATTAAACTATTGCATTTAAAGCTTCAAGTATCTATTTAAGTGTAAGAAGTTCAATGAAATACATGGAAAATTTTGTTGGGTTCCCATTGGTACAGTCTAAATTAATTAACAACTATTTGGTTGAGACGCCAATACAATTGTATGCAACGCTGATGAGATTGACACAGCAAACGTAGAATTTGATCATTTTTTCCCAATACTTGAGAAGAAATCATTGAAACTATTTGCAATTTGTTTGATATCTGTTATTGAGCACCCATTTTAAGTATCACTTTTTTTCATTTCAGACTCAAATAGAGTTGTTTCCATTTCCGGAAACACACCAGAGTGGAGGGTAACGATCAAGCAGACGAACTTGCAAGAAAAGGGACCGAAACACCATTTCTGGGAGCTGAACCTTTCTGTCAAATAAGCGCCTGCAAAATACTTGAAGAACTCACGAAAGAAGTAGACGATAAAAGATCCCATCACTGGACAGAACTGTAAGGACTGAGCCAGGCGAAGATACTTCTGGGAAACTATATAACCAGAGGAGATCTAATGAAAATCCTTACAGGGCACTGCTGGTTGAAAATATACCACAAAAAGCCTAGAGGAACCAGATTCTACTGAGAGAAGGAAGGAACATCCTCGCAGAAGGACCTAGGAGCATACCAAATAGAAGTTATTCGACATCCCTAACTTTCTAAGAGCTACAGGATTAGAAGAACTGCTCTGTAGCCGTTGAGAAAAACTTAACGGCCCAGCAGTAGAAGGTGTCATGATAGATCTATTGAGTAGCAGTGACTAAATATTCCCAACATAATACAATATAATTCAACCTCAAACTATTTGAATGATATAAAAAAATGCATTTTTCATATAAATCCGGTCCAGTCTATTATAATACGATGCTTAACAGACACAGTTTTTTAATCCATGGAACGGTCTGATTTCAAACTGAAGCAATAATCTCTTAACGCTTCATTTATGAAGCGAATTATCTGTTACGGACATAATGCCTTGACGTTAGAACCGATAATGTCAATAATGTATTTCTCAAGAATAAAAGTTTTCTCGGAAGTTCTTCATGTGCGTAAGCTCATAAATCAAAGGAGGCTTCGAAGCTCAACCTCTAATATGAAGACAGAATCAGTTCAAAGGATCGACAATGTTTCGGAACGGGAGATATTATTTCATTTTACTTCTTCCAGTGTTTTTCCTCAAGAAATTGATGATGGAAGGGATAATATGGAAGTGAACAGTTAAATTATAAGCTCCACGGGTTTATAATTGAAAGACTGTGTTTTTTGAATTGTTGTTATATTGAACTAATAGTCCAGTCAATAAGCTGGGGAAATTTCCAATTTCCCGTTCCTAGATGTATTAGTTAGTCGACAGACTGATGACAGTACTTTTTTTTCTGGCCTTTTGCTTCAGTTTCATCACAACTTATTGAAACATTAGTATGTTGTCAAAAAATCATCAACTTCTATTTAAAACAACAAAGTTGATATCAACCTCTGGTATAACAGAAAATGGAAGAAGATTGAACAGATTTTAGAATTGAAGGTCCTTTTATTAAAAAAAAAAACATCGGAACGATATTCCTTTTAAGTCTGGAGATACATATAGGGGATAGCTGTAATACGAACAAACTGTATATTGCAATTACGGCTTTCACAAATTCACTATAACTCTTGCATAAATGAATAGCACAAAAAAATTCCATAGAAGATTTTTTGAATTATATATGGAATCATGATTGAAGCTTAAATTATTATCAATTCTTGATATCTTCTCTTACAAACCTCCAGTAATGCATGGTTGTTTGGTGATTTTATGTTATGTATCAAGTATAACACAACATCCATCTACGTGTAAGCAATGATTGACGCAGTAGACGGGTTAAGCGAAGCAAAAAGCATTTGAATAAGCAAGGCGACTAAACGTACATCCTGAGATACGAGGGACCGGCTAGTAGTAACAGTTGACGATCGCAACTCTCAGATTGAAGGAAAACACTGCTGAATTGCGATAATTCATTCATATTAAATTTCAAACAAGTTATTATAGTCCAGTCAATAAGCTGGGGAATTTGAACTTTCTAGAAAAAAAAGTAGGACGTCGTATCGGAAAAAGTCTTTTTGCATGATGTTCTGTAGCTGACGTGGATCATTCGTTAGGGTTGAGCTAAGCTACTGTGGCCTCCCATTCTCAACTAAACGCTAAATTAACCAAGGATGTTCGTGTTCAACCTACCCTCTAGATGTATCTCCAGACTTGAAAGGAATATCATTCCCATGTTTTTTTTTTTAAATAGGACCTTCAATTCTAAAATCTGTTCAATCTTCTTCCATTTCCTGTTATACCAGAAGTTGATATCAACTTTGTTATTTTAAATAGAACACCTCAACTATTTTTGCTTTGATGATAAGAGAGATTTTAAAATATTAAAATATCAAACTATTAAAATATTAAAATAGTCAGGGATTTTCCAAGTCATCAATGGCAACAGAAATAATAGTTTCGTTAAAAAATCCTCAGAAAATCATAGAAAGCATTTCTGAACAGCCTTTAGGGCTTATGAAATTTCTCAATTATTTCACTGTCTTCATTTACATTATCCAGTGATTCAATCGGTTTTTTTGGACGTGACCAAGGGGGAAATGAAAGTCAAATTCTTATAAAAATTATTTATTGCAGAAAAATATCAGTCTCTTTATAATTATATACACAATTTGATATAAATATTAAACCATCTATGTATGTACATATTTTCAAAATCACGACCCGTTAAATGTTAAGTTCAATAACCAAACATAGGGATGAAGGGATAACTGGATGATGGATTGACCCAGGTGTCATAAGGTAACATTACAGGAACTGCGTATAATCCTCTCGGCTGGAAATGGGTCCTGGAATGCTTCTTGAGATGATCCTTGCGTCCGAACCTCTTTCCGCAATGTGTACACGGGAAAGGTCGAAGGCCACTGTGAATTCTTTTATGACGCGTCAATTCCTCGTTTCTCGTGAAAGTCTTTCCGCACTCTTTCTCGTCGCATTTGAATGGTCGTTCTCCTGCAAAACGGAAAAATTGATTGAATTCAAGTTTGAATATTAATCGTTGAGACAGTTTTTTGCTTATATGTTAATTATTTCTTAGGGGGCGTCCATTAGTTGAGTGAGTTCAAAATGGGGCCGGAGGGGTGCAACAACATCTCACCAAATCTCATTTGAAGGGGGGGGGGGGGTCAATGAAAATCAGATTACATTTTGTATCACAAATAATCAATCCAGGGCATACACAATATTGGATATTGTCTATGTTCGGGATACCCCGATTTGAAACAAGTGCCGCTCAAGTGTCAGATTTCATTCGGGGAGATCCCTGTCGCCGGTTGAAATTAACACTGTGTGTCAATCAATCGTAATATCTGAAACGCATAAAGGCCTATGTTTTATATTGTGTTCAGCATGAATTTGCATCAAAACTTTTATAATGCTTATATAAAGCGGCACGCCGACCAGTGGCGGCTCCTCGAAGGAGGCTAAGGAGGCTCAGCCTCCTCACCAATTTATCTTAATGATCATTCTCCATTTTATTTCCTGTTCCTCTGATAATTCTTTAAATTTTACAATTAATTTCCTGTTCTCAGTAGTTATTTTTAATCTGGCAACAGTGGCCAGAGGCTAGATTCTCTATATATCTCAAACGCTAAATACGTGTGGTCAACACAGTTGCCGTTTTCCGAGCAGTTCAATTGCTAGATAGGGTAAAAGAGCGAATATGGCAACACCCTATGGAGGCTCGCTTCTCGTACGGAATCGTCGGTCGAATGAAATACGATTACTTGCTATCGCCCTTCCCCTAGAAGAATGCGACACGTGTCGTGTTCCGTTAGTTCTTGTTTTTGTACCGCGAGGCGAAGTAAGGTTATGTAGTTAAGTTATAATTTATCTAATCGGTGAACGTTAAAATGATAAGTGACTTAGTTGCTGGGTTCTTAGAAAATCCATTTAGTGGATTAACATATGATAGAAAAGTGTTTTGTTAAAAATAAACGGCCTTTAACGGATTTGAAAGGATTAGTGGTGACGATGACAGGTATGTTTCAAAATCGAAATACACAATAAATTATATTGCTTGCTATTTACATCTGATACAACTTCATGTTGGGGACACTCGGGTTATGATGATTTGAAAAATTTAGCTCGTGGTATAGATAGACATGAAAAATCGCAGGAACATATTACATCGAGTATTAAGTTTAAATTAACCGGTAAACAGAATATTGTTAAAGGAGGAAAACATATAATTTGGTAGACAAGAAACCACATTATAAACAACTTTTTTTATGAAATTTTAGATACTATTAAAGGTCAATTTGAGATTCGATTTTCCGATTTACATGAATTGAAGTTTTTCGACTTGACGAATAGAAGATTTTTCGAATCTTTTTCAAAAGAGTTTCCCAATACACTTTTAGATAACTTAGTTCTAAAATATAAATTTTTTGATAAAATAGCACTGCACAATGAATTATGGGTTATATACCTACTCGGATAAAGATATTTTAGGCCAGTACGACATTCACGCCGATATGATAAAATATATGATAGACAATGATTTGCAACACGTTTTACCTCAGTTTTATAAACTACTTTGTTTGACAGTCACCATTCCTGTCACGTCGGCATCGGTGGAGAGATGATTTTCTACTCTCGAACGAATTAAAACTTACATGCGAAATACAATGGGCCAAAATCGTTTATACAATGTTAGTTTAATATCTATTGAAAAAGATTTAGTAAAACACTCAAAACAAAATGATACATTTCATGATAATATTATTGATCATTTTTCGCAAACTAAAGACCGTAGAATTCCGTTAATATATAAAAAAAGTTAATGAAAATAATAAAAAAAACAAAATATGAAAAATTTGAAAAAAAATAAAAAATATCAAAAATCCAAAGAAAAAAAAACGAACAAAAAAATTTTTTGCCAAGAGAAACTCTACGCCTCCACGTTGGTTCTTGCTTGGCAACAATTAATTTTGTCACTGAAGTAGCTGGTACGGTCGCTGAGCAAAGGTTAAATTTATTGGCTGAATAGAGTATATTTTTCAAAGAACGTTTTATGTCCAGCCTCCTCTCTCAAAAAGTTCACGAGCCGCCACTGACGCCGACAAGGCGAAACGTGTCAAAAAGAAGTATAATATATAATGACTGGCATTCCGAGTCTACTACAAGACTTGGACGTCATGTGTCCAATTATCACAATACAGAACGCAAATGAATGTCCATGTAGTGAAGAATTGGGGAAGGTGGTGTAACAGCATAGTTTCTTCTTTTGTTTAATTTAATTGAATTCGTTATAGTCCACCTCAAACATTTGTATCACTTTTCTCCTCTTTTTTCACAGAATATTATTATTAGTATTAAAGCTTAGGCATTTAGAGATGTAGAGCAAAACATATGAACATATCAATAAATGTTATAAAATTTAAAAATTATAAGGTGAATCTCACGTGAGGGAAAGGCAGGTCCCACCACATCTCACCAAATCTCCCCGAGGTGTGAGAGGGGGTCAAAAAAACTTCATGTAATTAATAGTCATCCCCATATTATCTTACATTAAAAAGGTAAAAAGTTGGTAGTTGTGCAAAGTAAAAAGATTCGATAATATCTCAAAATTTGTGAAAAAGACGTGGCGATGTAGGTATGTACAAATGCCAATGGAAAACCAAGTGTAAGGAGAAACTGTATACGATGGGGAATGATGACGTAATGACAAATTAACCTACAGTCATACAGAAAACTTAAATCCGAAATCTTTAGCGTACCGTCGAATTTATTTTGTTCTGACTTTAATTTATAATCTAATTTCATTTTTTATCCAGAACTTGATGAAACCTAATAAGGTTTAATCGGTTGACGTAATCTAAATAAGTTACATATTGAAAGTTACATGACCAATTATGGTATGAACTCTCCCATAAATCGAGCCCTAAAGACTGCAAATCAGTATAGTATCAGTTTTTTTTTTCGGCTACTCATTCATATGATCGAAGTGTATTTGTAGCTAGTAGGTATTTATATTTAAATTTCTAAATATTTCTATAATAAATGTATTTTCCACAATATTGGGGCTTTGCCGTTCAAATGGTTCAGCACGTTATTACAAAAGACAACAAATCACGAAATTTTCAATTTGATTAACACTCACCAGTATGAATTCTGATATGCCCCTTCAACTGTCCATTATTGGAAAACCCAACATCACAATGCGGACATCTGTACTTCTTCGGTCGTTGCTTCTTCGAGTTCAAAATCTTTGCTTGCTGTTCTTGCGTTAACACCCTGGCGTACTCCTCGAGAGCGTATCCTTGAGCCAGCGACTCCAAAAGTAGAGGATCGCCCGGTGTTAATCCCAAATTCTGAGCTAAATTAACTTGCAACAATTCAGGACACATGGCGTAATTGAAATCCTGATACGACGGCAACGTATCGTGGCCAAGACGAGATTCGTCTCCATTACATTTCCGTGGACTAGATTCGGTAGGAAAAGCAGGCTGTGAAACTGTTGTTATTATAATATTGTTTGGTATGAATTTGTCTGTTGACTTTTTCGAGTCACGAGTATTATATTCTATCGCTTCACATGTATCACAATTATTGATGATCGGGCTGTTACATTCTTCCTCAGTGGTGGTAGATACTGTGGAATCCTGTGGTTGTTGATCCCAAGGCCTGAATATCCTGTTACATTTTTCGTTATCCTCCGAATGGCACATATCTTTGACGAACATACTGGAGCACTTAGGAGTCATATCACTAAATAAATTTAAATGTACAAGAGGGTATATAAGTCAGGAAAAGGGGCTGGATCCAGCCAAGTGGGGATGGCCACTGTAACAATAATAACCCTCGGTATTTATTGAATGAAATGGATATCGTAGGGAATAGTCACCCTTATGTCGGCGGTATTGTTAGCAAGGATATTTAGGGTTTTGTTTGGGGGATAAGTGTTACCATTTTTGCACGGTTGTCTTTTTAAATGCTACCTATTTGTGGTCGGATTTAGATGTAATCTTTATGTATAGCTAGTACACAAAGCAGGTAATTCAAATTTAATCCTATTACAGTTGAGCACTTTATTTATAATACGATCTCAGACTAGAATGGGAAAAATGTTTGTATGTGTAACGTTTCATATTTCAAACCAAAATGATTTCATTCCTAGTATTATATTTAGAACATTTTCGAAACCGAGATGAAAATATTTATATGACAATTGTTTGAAGACAATAAGCTGTTATTATTCATTGTTAGATTACAGTAATATCAAATTTTTAAATTGTAATTACATACTGTTAGGAAAATTTCAAAAAGTTCCATTACAAGGCAAACGGTATTTTGTTTTACGTTGCTTACGGTGTCATGACCTACTATGGTTTTCAAAAAAAAACAAGCTTGGCATTTATTTCGAAGACGGTTAGACCGACAAACAGATACGAACTCAATTTGGTTTCAACATAAAAAAATATGTAAGGTAGGGTGAAACATTTTTCGAAATACTTACACTGGGCCACTAAAGAAGTCACCTGAAATCGAAGATATTTCAATTCTGTCTTCCCCAGCGTTTTCTCGAGAAAGTAGAACAGGGTCGTACCTTACTATCTTTAAAAACAAGTGAGATACCTAACAAAACCTTCGAATTCTGAACACCATGTACTTAATTAAATAAGAATGTATTCACTGCAAAAGAGTTCGAAACACTTTGTAACCATTGGTTCCAAATCTATATCACATTCGCGTTGTTAAAAACGGAAAAAATGCTCTTTTCTACGATTGCCATAAAAAAATCAAGCTAGCTTTGGATTTCAAATATGCGACAGGAAAAAGATGAAAATATACTCGAAAAATGTCAAACATTTCTAAATTTTCGTCTACAAAATTTCATTAAGATATCCTAAACCGTTTTTATACATAATAGCGAGCCAGTATAAGATAAGATTAAGCGAAGGTTGTTGTTTAATTATTTATGTATCCGGAAAACTCAAATTTTAGTGTCAAATGTTTATCAGTTTGATCTTTTTGACGACGAAATCTGTACATAATGTCGCAGAAACGTTGCTATATAATTGAGTTGGCTCATTTACCAAAAATAGTGAAAAAAATTTATGAAATGTTTGTGCTAACTGTATCGTCAGTACTTTAGACAGAAACATTCGATTTACTAAAATATTCGCAGAATCTCCTTCCAGTACGAGAATAAATTGCTCCATGATAATGGCCAGCCAGCGGCCACTATGTAAATAGGACGCTCCTTTACTATGTCGTCATTTACATAAATCGTGAACCGAATGAGAAACATCTTTTTTACAGCTCCCCGATATTGCATTTCGCATTCGAAACGGTCAAGGAGGTGCTATCAAAATTTCAAACGCTGGAAATCCTTACAATTGTCTCTGTCCGGGTCTACGTACGAGGAACAAAGTGAACACCGTGTACCGATTTTATTTTTATCAAACAAGTCAACCTAGAGTCGATTTTGTGAAACGTCTGGTCCGTAAGACGAGCCGACGGGATTGTTATTGATAATATTCTCAGTGTAGTCTGTACTAACTTTCTATGACAGTTCAAAGTTTGAACATCTCGAATCGAATGCCTTATAACAATCGACGCATTCGATAATTTCTCTTGGATAATCTTTAATGAGAAATACTACCCAGAAACAAAGCTAAAACTGCCAACACTGTGCAGTCCGGTTTATTATATTATTAACAAGTTGACATAAAGGATTCTGCAGTTAGGCACACACCTCTAAGGCGATAATAGTTTTGTCAAGTGTGAAATGTGTAATAGCAATAATTAGTTGATGAATCTTCTATCCTTCCTAAGGAACACGAATCGAAGACAATACTGTTGATGTACTGAGGACCTTTCAGCTACCAAGTAGCCATGACCAGAATAAATTAAACTAGTAATCAAAATATTCATAAATGCCCCATCCCTGAATCGCTGAACATTCTGAAGAAACTATAAAAGAGTTCACACTGTGAATATATTATAATACTATTGATAAGAACCGATCACCCTTATCCACTGAAAATACTATTAAAGTTTCAGTCCAAGCCTCAAGTCTGCCCTGAAGATACCACCCGTAATGGTTGGCGAAACGTTGGCATCAACGTTGGCTATTGTGAACCGGAATCCATCCGGAAGTGAAGAATTTTCAAGATTAGCTATCCGCGGAAGTCTACAATTCAAAATTAAGTTCCATTACTATATGTTATTAATGTTATTATGTCTATCGAATCATAACCACACTAATCTTTGTCTTAGAAATGGTTAGATTTTCTATGCAGTATATTATTTCATCAACCACTCGAGAATAAATGAAAGCAGACGAATGAAAGTATTATCGTTGACATAAAAGAAGTGTAAACCGCAAAAATCTACCGTTTCAAAAATTGTATAACTTATCTGCAATACAATAAAAGGCATTCTTGTAGTGAAGGTATAGAATGTCAGCGATATCGATCAAAGAATCGAACCGTCCTATTAATGAGAAGTGTGCAAAATGTCACAAAAGAATATATAAATATTTTCTGGTCAACAGAATAGGACTCTGTTAGCCCGGGTGGTCCTTTTGATATAAAAGTTCTTCCATTCAACACTCCGTGACTGATGCTAACAGAATTATGACCTGCTTTAAATCTATTTCAAGAACATCCGTTCCGAATTGGGGACAAACAAGAAATTCACTTAGATTTTGATGTATGATGGAGGTACAAATATGCTGCAAGAAATGGTTTGGAGAGGATTGAAGGAAATCACAAGAAAAAAGTGAATGAGTTAAAAGATAAGTTCAAAAACTTACGAATCCAAACTAGAGTAGACACTGGATATAATGAACAAGCTTATAGTGAACTTCCGGTTAGAGTGAACTCTACTTCTGTTTTAGGTTAGGTTAGCTTAAGTTAGGTTAGGTTAGGTTAGGTTAGGTTAGGTTAGAAAGACAATCCTGTATCTCGTTTCTAGGTTTCTTTCGTCCACTGGAGAATATGGTAGAAATAATGCTGACATGCGAGGAAAACTGGAAGAGTATATCAGATATGATCAACCAGATAATTTTACAAAAGGAAAAGGAAGAATTCAAGAGACATACAAGAGTCAGATAGACTAGTCAATTGTAACAAACAAAGTTATACGCAGCCTTTATTTTGATGAAATGCGCGAGCGGTCTCAGAATAAGGGTGAAGATTGGAGAGGTTTTAGCTGGTATGCTCTTCGGGCTGAGTCCAGCACTGCCATATTGCGATAGACTCAAAGCAGATGGTGTGCACAAAGCGTTTCCTATCCCCTGAAAAAAAATTATGTTAGGTGATGATCCTTCCTTCTTTCGATCTTTCGAAAAATCTTCACTTCGAAAAATGATCCTTTTTTACAAGAATTTCGATTTCGAACAATATTTATTTGGAAGAATTGAATTCGAACAATATCCTTCGAATAATTAAATTTATTAGATCCAAACTTTTCGGGGTTCCCTCGGTAATTCCCTCATTCTAACTTACTATGTGGGGGACGTTATTTTCATTTTCAGTACCATTTATGATTCTACTGTGAACATAGTGAGCCTTATGAGCTTTGTTTATTGTATCGTGTTTGTCATTCACAATGGAAAAACAAAAACGTTAAGCTTTAACGATACAAGTAGTATATGTACATAATGATATTTAAAAATAAATTTATTCATTTTATTTCATTTTAATGTAACAGTTGAAATACATAATCATGTCATATATAATAAATACTAGAAGATACAAGAAGTAGCCTATCCGAGTGAACCTTGGATAGGCTCAACCAATTTTTATTTAGATCCGGACTCTACTGGATATCAATTTTTGCAAACTGGTGTTACCCATATTTAAAATTCAAACATTGGATAATATTGTAATTCTAATAATACTAATAATTTTGCACTGCATCTTTTATCTATTTTTATGAATTAGTTTTGAAGGTAATAGCAATGCAGAAAGACTCTGTGAAATTCAAATTGAAAACAGTTGAGAATTTTGGTAGGGTTGAATCATAAAACTCATGAGGATGAAGAAATCAAAAAAAATTGCGGTTTTCCATTTGAAATAGTCGTATAAACGGAAATGATGAAAGATTGAAAATGTTTTAGAATTGGAGGTCCTTTCTGAAATAATATTCTACCAAAAATTCAAAACGATATTCAGTTCGAGTCGAAAAATACGTCCCTATATTATTTCATAAAGGATTGTGAGTAATAAAGTTTTATCCAATTTTTGAACTTGTATCGAGTTCATTCTAACTTCATGGAAATTTAATAAATAGAAATAAGTATTCATTATATCCTCCAGTCTAGCATATCCTTACACAGCCGATAAGCATTCTGAAGATCACTCCGGCAAATTGCTAAAGCCTAATTAAACTTGATTCATAGAACTCACATTAATTACATGAATATTGCTCAGCAAGCTAATGGTATCTGTTGTGAAGTTTCTCAACTTTAATTGATATTCGAGAAAATCCCGTGTACTCCGAGGTAGATTTTACGGTAACTAATCTAGAATCAGCGCTTACGTATGCGGGGTGTTTGTTCTCGTGAATTAACGTCGCCATTTTACACTTTGAACGAAGACACCGACTACTTGACATAACATATGGAAGATCATCGCAAATATTGTATGCATTATATTATTTCATTAGAAGGATACAAAAATTGATTTTGGCATTATTATAGATACGTATTCCTCATAAAATTGAAAATGGTATCTATATTCGGTTGCATATCAGAGAACGAAAGAAACATAGATAATTATACAATACGTTTGGCTACGAAACTTTGGTAGAAGGTTTGCTATGTAGTTCTGAGAATAAAAACCCAGTACTTCGTAACAATATTGAATAAACATAATGCCACGTTCTACGCCTTTTAGGCAATTTATATAGACTGTGAACAAATAAAGGTAACTAACTTATTTGCTCAAACTCTCCATAATTCATTTCCGCTCATCATAACGTTAAACCTAACGTTATATTCGAATTTCGCATCATCTAAAACGTATTGAAACACATCAGAATCGATGAAGTGAAGAGTAAAATCGAGATTTTACCAAATCGTTTTGAAATAGTTGATAATTGCAGTAGTACAATATCAGTTTGTACATCTTCAAATGGTGGATATCAATCCTTCTACGTGTAGACAAATAAGTCTTATTATCATTTAACCCAACATCGCGCACATACAAAGACGTCCGAATACAAATAATGATCGATCGGCTTAACCCTTGACGATGTTTAAAAAAATGTTCATTGAATTCAGCTACAGCTTATTGCAGATCAATCTCAATATGTCACAGAAACGACAATCATAATATAGTAATTTCAAAACATGCCTCACGTAACCTCCAGCTATTTGATCTATAATTATTATGTACGTTTTTTCTATAATCAGGTTGGTAGTTTCGAAGCAATCTGTTTTATTATAACTGGATAGCCAATCTAATTGGTCGTCGTTTTGTATTAGGTAGATTATTTGAAAGGTTATTGCTATCAAAGATTTTCCGATTATATTGCTTGAGCTTATGCTTTGTCGAGATAATAATAGAAGGCAGAGTGAATAATAAGTGCCAGATTAAAATTTAAAGTTATTCCTGCTGTGTCAGAGATTTTTATTTCACGTTATTAGAATAAATAACTCATGTTCATGTCGCTTTAGACTCCGGGATTTTCACGTGGCCTATCGAAATTAGAAGGTTCGAGTTATCTAAAAACATAATTGCATGAACGCCAGACGTCCTATGTAATTAGCTACGAACGAAATCATTTTGACATATGCCTCTAGGAGCTCGCTACGCGTCAGTTAGAGTTTATACGTTAGACGCGCGTAGCAGAGACCTGAGAGTATCTGTTTCTATTAAGCTATTGCATATATTGCATATAGCTTTTATCGCGGACTTTGAGCGCGGCGACCGAATCAAGAAATTCCGTAACGAAAAATAATGTAAGACCTAAACACCTAACATGTGTCAAATTAATTAATTAATTTGAAGTTTCTAAAAGTGAGAAATTTCGCTATTTTTTACGAATGTTATAACACTCTAGCGCTTTAGACTCCGGGATTTTCACGTGGCCTATCGAAATTAGAAGGTTCGAATTATCTAAAAACATAATTGCATGAACTCCAGACGTCCTATGTAATTAGCTACGAACGAAATCATTTTGACATATGCCTCTAGGAGCTCGCGTCAGTTAGAGTTTATACGTTAGACGCGCGTAGCAGATAGCTGAGAGTACCGGTTTCTATTAAGCTATTGCATATATTACATATAGCTTTTATCGCGGGCTTTGAGCGCGACGACCGAATCAAGAAATTCCATAACGAAAAATAACAGGAACTCGTTTATGTTGCGCTCTCTCGGGTGACTAATATTGAAAAATTGTATATCACGACAAAAAACGATAATTCTACATTCAAGATTTATAATAATCGAAGGCAAGCTGCATCGACTGCATCTTTGTTGCAAGAATTCAAAAGACTGCCTTTAAATAGTGTTCAGACGACAGCTCAAAGTATCTTAGATTTCCTTAGTAATAGAAATGGCATTTCAATAATGACTTTCAATTGCCAAAGACTAAATAGTCACAAATACGATTTACAAGATTCAGTTACGAGACAAACAAATGTGTTACTTCTTACCGAATCTTGCATGGCGCATGATAATCCGATTGAAATACCTAATTTCAATTGTATTGTTCAATTCAAACGAGATACTGTTCCAAAAGGTGGGGTAGCTATTTACCAAAATAATAATAATGTAACTAATATTATGACTCCGAATATTGAAATGAATATTGCACACGTTAGCGATGTTAATGTTAGGCGCTCATTTTTTTGGAGATATTTGTGCGTGCTTATACAAACTTAGAAATGGCCTACACATAGTCATGGTAGCAATTTACATTTCTCCTAATCCAAAATTGGACGAGGTAGAGCATTTTATTCATCGCACTTTACTGGAGTACACTTAAGAAGGGTCGAAAATACTTGGTACAAATGGTAATAAATTTCCACTTATCTTGGCTGGCGATTTCAACATCAACTTCGCTGATAAAAAATCAGAGCGGTTGACAACTTTTCTTTCGGAAAAATTGAATTTGAAAATGAATAATGATCCACAAGAATCCACAACAAAATATGGGACCACCATTGACGCGGTATTTTCCAGATATTTAGAGGATATCAAGTCTCAAACTTATGTCTCTTATTTCAGTTACCATAAACCTATAGTTTCAATGATAACAAATTCCTGAATAACCTACATGTATTGTAAGATAATAAAAATATTTTAAACGATATTAACTTCCCATTTATTCAATAAAAGAAAAAAATTTGTTTTCTTATCGGTCACTACGCTCAAAAAGTGTAACTTGAATTAATATCAAAGAAAAAAAAATACTGCATAAATTAAAAATAAATAAATAATTATAATTGCATAAGTTGAGAAAAAATGCTATGCAATAGCTTCACCGCGGCAGTCTCCGAGTGCCACACGTTTTTTTAAAAGAAAATTCCAATGATGTTGAGGCAGTGTATTGGATGCATCGAAGAAAAGTTGCAAGGAATTCTTCATAGAAAATAATAGACTCACTGTATAGAGTCCATACATTTATGATGCAAATAATTTCATCGTAAACAGCATCCACTTCAGGAAAAAGCTAACATCATGACTTTAATACAAGACTACTACTCAATGAATGAATATTTTACCGATAAATATATTCAACTTATTCCTATTTTCAAGCATTGTAAGTCACTTTAGTCGTATCTGCATAGATTGTTTCTATCTTATTGTACTAGACTTATACAAATTTTAATCTGTTTACTCACTGTTATTTTTAATTATGATGACAAATGTATTGTAATTTATAATCTATAAATAATTTCAACTTGACATGCTCCACAACTGTCTGAGGTATTTTTTCATATAATTTTCTGTATTTATATTGTATCTGAGCAACAAATAAATAATAATAATACCAATAATCTGAAGAGGGAGCATAGATATAATAGCATGGGAATCCATTTCCTATTTTTATTTAGGCTAGTTATATTCAAAAACATTGAGAATACTCTCAACTTGACAACACTGTATCACATACTAATATGACGTCATTATTTGCTATAGTGAACAGAGTATATCACTTTGATAACACATTCGTCAGGGCATATACTTTTATACGAAGGAAAATAGTTTTGTTCTTCACATTTGTATAACAGTAACAGCAATTTCTCATACAGTTGAATAGCTGGTTTAATTTAAACGATTCGAAGTACTGGATGTAGCTTCCATTTTTCGACCCTGTGCTGTTGATTTATTCCCATCGCATATGCCTTTCATCGTGATAGTCGAACCCCTTTCCGAAATAAAATCTGTCAGAGTAATAAATAAAAGGAAAATGGCCGTCAACCACTAAGAAACATAAAGTTTAACTACAGTAATATAGGGGAATGTGTGGAAATGGTAATGTTGCGGTTGGGGTAGCCCCGATGGGTGCAAGGGCGGGGAACTGGCCTGTAGAGGGGCGAAAACTTAATTGGTTTAGTAGCGAGCCCCGGGGCTGGGAACAAGCCCCTTTGCATACTGTAAGGGGTGCCCACTATGTCATAGTTGAGGGTGCGATGTGACACTTACAGGAACGAGTTTGATATTGGAGCTGAACCGTTATTCTTGAATTGAAATCAAGCAGTTTATCAAAACTAATGAAACACTAGAAATATCATTTTACTCAAAACACGAATGTAAATGATATTATGTACAAACAGTACAAAACAAATTTGTTATATAAAAAATTCTCGGGAATTAGGTCACATTAACACTCTGTTATAAATGTTCGTCTTTACGTACGTTTCGGTCTCACGACCATCATCAGAAGACTTATTTTGTTTAAAAAATTTGCCTAATAATAATAAAAAACTGCCTATTGACAATATTATTGCAAATTTAGAATGCGGAATCAGGAATAAAAATTTAGAAGAAAAAAACGAAATTAGAAACAAAGTTTGTAACATCTTGACAAACAAAAAGAACAAACAGAAAGCAGAAATTGGTATTGCAAAGAATCGTTTTAACTATCATACAAAAATAACAAAAGAGTTCTTAGATGCTAACCCTCAAATTTTAGTTTTGAACGCGGATAAATGTAATAAAACCGTCATAATGCATAAAAATGACTATGAAAACAAAATGGGAAACCTTTTAAATGATGAAACAACTTATAAAAAATTAAAATCTGACCCTACTTCATCAGTACAAAATAACATGAATAAATTGATAAATAAATGGCATAAAAATAAGATAATCCCTATCGAATTAAAAAATAAATTAATTTGCCATAATGGGCTTGCACCTTATATCTATGGGCTTCCTAAATTACATAAAAACGATATACCCCTAAGACCCATTGTAAGTAATATTGGAGCGCCTACTTACAATTTATCAAAATTTCTATCAAAATCTATCAATAATATAATAGGAAAAAATGAATTTTATGTGAAAGACTCATGGCATTTTAATGAATTTATAAAAAATCAATCCGTGCCAGTAAACCATCAACTAATTTCCTTGGATGTTGTTTCTTTATTTACAAATATACCTGTCGTTTTGGAATTAAATTGCATCAAAAAACGTTGGCCAGAGATTAAAAACCACACACCTCTTGATCAATCGAATTTTATAAATGCGGTAAAGTTTTGTTTAGAATGCACTTATTTTCAGTACGGTGAGCAATATTTTGGACAAATTTTCGGCACAGCAAAGGGATCTCCTATTTCAGCTACCATTGCTAACCTCGTTATGGAATGCCTAGAGGAATCTGTTATAAATTCATTAGATTTTCAGCCTGTATTCTTTAAACGGTATGTAGATGATTGCCTTATGTGTGTTCCCAACGATAAAATTCAATATGTGATTAATAAATTTAACAATTTCCATTGTAAACTTCAATTCACTTGTGAAATAGAAATAAACAATAACATTAATTTTCTAGATATGACCATTAGGCATGATGCAGATGGAAAAATAAAAACTTCTTGGTTTACTAAAGAAGTCTGGTCTCAACGTTATCTTCATTTCAATTCCGTTGCACCAGCTTGTATAAAAAAAGTGTCATAAACAGCCTCACAGACCGCGCGGTAAAATTATCCCACGCAGAGGACCGTCCCAAAAATTTAAAAATTGTTCGTAATGCATTGGAAATGAATGGCTACCCAAAAACTTTCTACAATCCTATCATTAAAGAGAGAATAAACAAAATCTATAATGGTTCTTCTTATAAAAATAACATAACAGGTAATAAAGACAATTATATAACTTTACCATACATTCCGGAGACCTCAGAAAAAATTAAGAAATGTTTGAAAAAGTACGATATAAATGTTGCGCATAAACCTACTAACTGTGTTGGGAAATATTTCTCAAATCTAAAACCTGTAATACCTAAAGATAAACAAACCCACACAGTATATAAATTGAATTGTTTAGATTGTGATGGAACTTATACTGGAATCTCTAAACAATATTTACAAAAAAGAATGTACGGCCATAAGTATAGCACAAGGAATAATAACTTAGAAAATTCCACTGCCCTTGCTAAGCACTGTTTTGATTATAACCATCAATTTGATTACAAAAATGTTAATATTTTAACTAAAGAAACCAATTATTATAAAAGATCTATCCTGGAGATGATTCACATAAAAAGCGATTCAAATTCTGTAAATCATAGGAATGATATTCAAGGATTGAGTCAGATTTATACTAACTTGATTAATTAAAACTCTTGCAAATTCCTACATACGTCTTTATAATGTTAAAAGTATATTTTAGGAAGAACGCTTAAAGTAAACTAAATTCCAATGCAGATCTAAAACCTTTTCAAGTACGTCATAAATCTACATCTGGGTCGTGTTATTACAAACAAATAGCTTAGAACTTCAGTTGCTTTGAGACCATAGCAATATGCGTTTGTACATTATGAGAATATTACTTAACAGTGGTTTCTTGTTACAAAAAAATCTATACTTTAATATTAACGATACAATTTTCGATTATTCGTGGTTCTGTTCGTTTCGACGGCGTGAGCTTTTTGATTCAAGATTGTGCGATATGGACGCTTGTGCTAATTAGTTTTAGTTAACCCCTTTTAAACAAAATAAGTCTTCTGATGATGGTCGTGAGACCGAAACGTACGTAAAGACGAAAATTTATAACAGAGTGTTAATGTGACCTAATTCCCGAGAATTTTTTATATAATTCATACTGGGTCAAGAATCTTATTATATTACTAAACAAATTTGTCATAGGACAGTTGACAGCTTATATGAAGGGCTCATTTTACTCAGCACTAGCTACTTTCAACAGACTAATATTAAATTAATAAGAAATTTTAGCTCATACAAGAAGCTGATTTTATATTTTTTAGTGCAGTAGAGAAATTACATATCCTTATTTTAAGTAAGGGTATATCAAATCTTCTGTTCAACATTTTTCAGTTCTACCTGTAAATTCTGTTTTAATAAAAAAACTATAATATAAGTGATAAAATACAAAGTAATCTTAATTTTCTATCACATTAACAAGACTATAATTTCGACAACTAGTGTGTCATCTTTAAAACGACAGAACGAGCTTTTGATCTTTGCTTTAGCCAAAATTAATGCCAATTCAACGATGAATTTTCCACACAAAGAAATGGATTATAATAATAATAATAATGATGATAAATTGCCATTATTTTGTACAAAGTAAAAAGAAAATACAATGTAAAAAAGAGAGAGGAGTAGTTTAGTCTATGCTGCTCATACTTAATCTCTAACAAAAATAAAATTAAGAGAAAGACTCAAAAGAAAGTATAAACATTTTAAACTACTAAAAAAAAGGGAAAAATAATAATCTAATAATCTAAAGTTTGCTACAGAGAGAAGAAATAGATTTATGCAATAGTAAATAAAATACTTCACAAACTGCGATATATAGCCAACTGTTCTTTTTGTAAGTCCAGTAATGTCGATTTAAGTTTTTTCTTCTGAATCTGTTTTGAATGCAGGGGGTATAGTATTATATATTTTAACTGTATTGTAGGTGAAACATCTATTTGACCAAGCAAGACGAAATTTAGGCAAGTCTAAATTGCCTATGCCTATGTAACTCTCTTAAGACAAGGTAGTAGATTAAGACTAGCTATTGTATTCCCATTAAGTCCTCTTTGGGTGAATATTTTCATGTCTTATATTGAAAAGACTGTAATGAGTTCCCTTGTAGTTCAAAGATATTCATTGTTGGTTTAGATATCTAGATTATGTTTTATCCTTCTTCAAAGGTACATCACGACAACTGAATGTTTTCTTATTCTTCATTACCAATAATTATCCTAACATTAATTCTACTTTAGAAGCAGAAAAAGATGACAAAATAGTTTTCCTAGACCTTACCCTCAGGCACTATAATAATATCATCATCTACATTTACAGTCACAAATTGGGAGCATACAATTCAATGATACATAGAGCCTTTACACATCCTCTCTCCCCTCAACACTTGAATGAAGAATTGAGTATAATCAAGGTTATAGCCATCGACAATGGATTTCAACCTCAAATTATATCCAAATCGATTAATAGAAAGAAGCAGACATTAATTTACTTATCTTTTTACGAAGAAATCCGATTCTTCATCAAAATACCTACCTTTCCCTAACATACTTTGGTGTTATGAGTCGAAACATACTCTAAAAGTGAGCTTAAAACCTCAAAACATATTGTCTTATATTTTGTTCAATGCTGGAGGTAAAAACGAATAAGATTAATAAAACTGGAGTGTATAAATTAACCTGTAATGAATGGTAGATCAAGTCGTTATACAGAAATAAGATATAAGGACAGTGGCGGCTCGTGAACTTTTCAAGAGAGGAGGCTGGACATAAAACGTTCTTGTAAAAATATACTCTATTCAGCCAATAAATTTAACCTTTGCACAGCGACCGTACCAGCTACTTCAGTGACAAAATTAATTGTTGCCAAGCAAGAACCAACGTGGAGGTGTAGTTTCTCTTGGCAAAAAATTTTTTTTGTTCGTTTTTTTTTCTTTGGATTTTTGATATTTTTTTTTTTTTTTTTTGAAATTTTTCATATTTTGTTTTTTTATTATTTTTATAAACTTTTTTTATATATTAACGGAATTCTACGGTCTTTAGTTTGCGAAAAATGATCAATAATATTATCATAAAATGTATCATTTTGTTTTAAGTGTTTTACTGAATCTTTTTCAATAGATATCAAACTAACACTGTATACACGATTTTGGCTCATTGTATTTCGCATGTAAGTTTTAATTCGTTTGAGAGTAGAAAATGATCTCTCCACCGATGCCGACGTGACAGGAATGGTGACTGTCAAACAAAGTAGTTTATAAAACTGAGGTAAAACTTGTTGCAAATCATTGTCTATCATATATTTTATCATATCGGCGTGAATGTCGTACTGGCCTAAAATATCTTTATCCGAGTAGGTATATAACCCATAATTCATTGTGCAGTGCTATTTTATCAAAAAATTTATATTTTAGAACTAAGTTATCTAAAAGTGTATTGGGAAACTCTTTTGAAAAAGATTCGAAAAATCTTCTATTCGTCAAGTCGAAAAATTTCAATTCATGTAAATCCTAAAAAACGAATCTCAATTTGACCTTTAATAGTATCTAAAATTTCATAAAAAAAGTTGTTTATAATGTAGTTTCTTGTCTACCAAATTATATATTTTCCTCCTTTAACAATATTCTGTTTACCGGTTAATTTAAACTTAATACTCGATGTAATATGTTCCTGCGATTTTTCATGTCTATCTATACCACGAGCTAAATTTTTCAAATCATCATAACCCGAGTGTCCCCAACATGAAGTTGTATCAGATGTAAATAGCAAGCAATATAATTTATTGTGTATTTCGATTTTGAAACATACCTGTCATCCTCACCACTAATCCTTTCAAATCCGGTAAAGGCCGTTTATTTTTAACAAAACACTTTTCTATCATATGTTAATCCACTAAATGGATTTTCTAACAACCCAGCAACTAAGTCACTCATCATTTTAACGTTCACCGATTAGATAAATTATAACTTAACTACTTAACCTTACTTCGCCTCGCGGTACAAATTACAAAATCAAGAACTAACGGAACAGGACACCTGTGGCATTCTTCTAGCGGAAGGGCGGTAGCAAGTAATCGTATTTCATTCGACCGACGATTCCATACGAGAGGCTAGCTTCCATAGGATGTTGCCATATTCGCTCTTTTACTATCTAGTAATTGAACTGCTTGGAAAACGGCTACTAAGAACGGGGAATTAATTGTAAAATTTAAAGAATTATCAGAGAAACGGGAAATAAAATGGAGAATGATCATTAAGATAAATTGGTGAGGAGGCCGAGCCTCCTTAGCCTCCTTCGAGGAGCCGCCACTGTATAAGGAACATTTTTGATCATTTAGACTCAATATAACAGATTCATGCTTCTCCTATCATATTTTAGAAACACTTTTCCAATTTCAGATGAAGTTAAAATGTTGCATAATCGTAGTAGAGCTTTTAAATAAAACAAATCAGCTTTTAAGCTTATTTGCCTAACTTATGAGAATCAAAATGGGATCAATTATAACTATAGATTAGTAAGTAGGCTATAGCTTTCGAATTTTTGGTTCTCACCATGTAGGCGAAGAAACCATCTGTGTACAAAAGTTTTATATAGTCGGCCTATTTCTCCACCTTGTTGACTGGACTATAGGATGGCCCTTATTTGACGCCCCCAAACAAAATCTATTTTTCGACCCAAATAAGGTCCCTACTGAACTATTAGTGTATCTATGAATATAAGTGATAAAAACAAAGTAAAAAGTAGTTTATTACACCTATCAATTATTACGGCTTCCACCATCGATACTCTGTTTTGAGATAATATATTAAACGGATGAATTTAGAGAAGTTAGTTCATACTTTTCAGCAAAACAGTATCTATATTTTTCAAAGTGTGATAAAGAACGTATCATTTCAAATCGAACACATGGATAATTCATCTTTGAATTTACCATAAACTGAATTTCTAGAATCCACCGGAGATTGTCGTTCCTTATACAAGAAATACGGATATCTTTTAACCTACTCGCTCTCTTATATTAGATTCAATTCAAACATCTCGATAAATATTAAACTATAAGCAATTTCGAATGCTGCACGTTTCCTTTCAGAAACTACAATAGACCAGATCAATCAAATGCTAGAGACGGGTCCGGGCTAATGCAACAAGAACGATCGCAGCCCCAGTTCTGAACGGGAAATATTAGGTCAAGATATAAAAATAACCTACTTCGTACAATGGATTTGGTCAGATTACATATAATGGCACTACTTTTTTCATGCCAAGATGATCGAAGGAATAGTGTCAGGCGATATGAACGATCGTCTGAAGATGTTTCTGTATTGGATTTTACCTCCGGACTGATACTAAATTACTAGTTTTTGCTTGTTAAAATCAAACACTTTTGTTCGAGGTATGGGAATTTGAACAATTCAAAACTAACATATTGCGCTTGTTGAACAAGAGATAGAGTTACAATGGAAGATTACATTATTAAGACCAATATGAAACCGATATTTGTTAATTTATCGCTTCAAAATTTTTCGCTGATAGAAGTTTGGGGCTCGGGCTAGGAGTTTAGTATTTTCGAAAAGGATTTGATGATTAGTGAAAGTGCAGGTCTACTGGTGTCACGAAGCATTCTGCAGCGCTCATATGATTACTATACGACCTGCTTCAACAATGCAGACTTTACCGCAAGAACAGAGAATGCTACACCTTCTACATGAAGATGAGGAAAAGGATCTTTGATAGGTTTCTGAAACTGAGATAGTGTGAAAAACGAGTAGAAATATTATTTGGGAAATTCGATCTGTTATATTTTCAATATATAGAAGATAAATAGTAGATGAAGGAAGTGAGGGGGGGGGGGGCTGTCACACAGGTTGATTTGGAATTTTAGGCGAAGTGCATTGCTTTTTGAATGTTATAATGGAAGGAATTATTTGACAATAAGACAGATGAAAGGTATCTTAATTCTGATTTTAAGGATTGGTGTTGGGATAAGTTTACAGCTCTGTGAACCAAGGAGCTTATGACGGATCGCTTTTAGGCAGGGTGGGTGTGGGAAAGGCCATTGAGGTATCTATGGGTGTGAGTGGGTTTTCGATACAAAGAATATCTCAAGGTACCCTTAGTCTGTCGACTAACTAATACATCTAGGAACGGGAGGGAACCTTTCGATTCAATTTTCATGAATTTGATATAAACTATGACTTCCCATATTAAAGTACTTGAAATAGCAAGGAAAATTATTCAATAATCGTACCCTATGCTACTCTACATATTGATAATGTTTATTCTTGTACAACCATAATTATAATCACAATGCATTGTAATACTTAAGGTTTCCTATAATTGGGTGTATCCTGTTCGGAGATAAATGCTTATTATTATTATTATTATTATTATAGTATTTTCAGCGGATAAGGGTGATTATTTTAAAACTTTAAAGAAAGACCTGTTGAAAAAAATTATTAATGCATGCCAATGGTTATCGTTTTCAGCTTGATAACCACCAACGAATTGCACGATTTATTTAAGCACGCATCTTTTCATCGATACCAAAGGTTAACGATGGGCAAGAAGGGCCGTAGCTTGAACATGTCAACTTAATGATTGAACTGTTACATAATTCCAATTTTTGTAAAAATCAGTAAATAGCGAACAATATACGCAATTTAGTAGAACCTCGATGTATATGTTATGTGTGATCGATTGGAAATTGCTTTCTATTGTTAATAAGCGGCAGTTGTAAAATTAATTATTATGCATCAAACAATTTAAATTGAATTTCAATATTCGATGATCATATGAATATGCATTTAAAGAGATATCCAGTTCGATTGTGAATCAGTTTGCGTTACACTTTGTATCAATCCTATCATTTCATATCTTCCACATTGCAGTACATTCAGTGATTCCCATTTTGGTCTATTATACCTATTGCACATAATATAATTGGATAAAAGTCCGGGTTCATAGGTGACTCGTAGAGCGAATTCAATATCATGATTACGAAACTCGAGATTCTCTAGATTCAATAAACGTGATTAGAAAAGAACGTACTCACTACTCGAAATATTCAATACAGACAGTTTGACTTCATCGAGTCGCATTGGAAAATTTACTTAGGAAATTGTAGAACAAACCAGTTTAGGATATGATGTGCATATTGTTTGATGAAGTTCCTTTGAAGCTATCAAGAAAACAAATAAAATCTCACCCATTCAACTACGGTTTTTAAACTGGCAAATGTCAGATCCTCTGGAATTTGTCTAGAGTTCGTTAAACATTCTGATAGAGTTACACTTAGAAGTGGAGTACCCCAGGGTGCCACGCTAGGACCATTGTTATACCCCTCATATACACAAACGACTCACCTGAAATGCCCAAATATACCTTAACATAATTCACTGATGATATAACACAAGAACATTAGCGAATCTTGTAATGAAACACCAAGTTTAAAATTAATTAACAATCTTGAAGTACTTGAAAACTAGTTCTCATCAAATGACCTCAGTATGAACATCAACAAAACTCAGTTAATGAAATACTATTTGAATGGGAAGAAATGTTTACCATTACCCATGATAATTCAACGTTAAAAGTCGCAGATATAATGAAGTTTATCTGAGACTGTACATGAATTCAATATAATTTGGGCGCTCGGCACTAGTCGTTCCATTCGACATTCAACAGTGACACTTTTCAAGAAGTACGGGCCCAACAAGGAAGAAAACTAGAAACATCATCAATATTGAAATCAAATATTTCATCCACTCTTTATTTCATGAATATAATCACCTCGAATCGGTTTGATGCATCTTTTCCAGGAAGGCGGATCCCACAATCCCTAAGCCCTAAGTCTGAGTCATGAGTTATTGATTTCCAAGCTACATTTTTATGGTGTTCGCGTTGCTCTTGATTGGCTTCCACAGGGCTAAATTGTAGGTCCACATTTTTTCATCATTTTTATCAATGATTTATAGAAAATCTTCTAGAACCTTAGATTGTTTCAAATTTATGACATTAATAAGATCGAGGAACAGTTAATAGAACACAAAATCACAGCATGGCTTATCAAAAATCGTATAATACTAAACTTAGCAAAGACTGCCTGTGTATTTTTCCGGACTGTTAACTTAACCCTTGAACCTCCAGCGTTTATAACAACATAAATATACATTCTAATACTGTGAGTAAACTCTTGGGAATTCATTTGGATGAAAAACTTGATTACTCTTACCACGTTGATTATTTATGTTCCAACCTAAATAGAGCAG
The DNA here is from genome assembly GCA_958510875.1 of Endomychus coccineus. Lineage (NCBI taxonomy): Eukaryota > Metazoa > Arthropoda > Insecta > Coleoptera > Endomychidae > Endomychus > Endomychus coccineus. The sequence continues at coordinate 178,653,546 of OY294069.1, forward strand.
CTTATGCTTTCGCGAACTGTACTTTTCGATACTATTAAGAATACATACTATGGAAATCTGTACTCTATATTGAGATAATTCATTTTTTTTTGGGGTCGTAGCTCTCAGATTCTGAGAGTATTTGATATCGAAAAGAGAATTCTTAGAAATATGCTCCATATGGAATATTAAGATTCATTTAGTAACTGGGTAGGCAGAGAAAATTATTTCTACCCAATCCATAGATTAAATGTTACAGAGAAAGGTGCTTCTTATTCTTCCATGAAATTTTACAATTCTGCCTTTATCTATAAGATCTATCGAACATTTCAAAACATTTAAAACTCAGCTATTTAATTACATTTTCCAAATTGAATTTCATTCAATTGATGAATTTCTAATGAATGTAGCATGTTAATAAGAATATGTTGTCTCCAATCATAAGATAAGATAAGATTTATTGGTCCGTAAAATTGTACAAGTAAGATAAGGTTTAAGTGCAGAATTATGGGACAAGTCATAATGAGAGAGATATATCATGATAAAACTTGATCTAAGACACAACTACAAATACAAGCATAATTAATACAACATATATAAAACAAATATAGAACAAAATACATACAGACGTTTACATATTGTAAAATTCTTCCATTGCGTAGAAACCTTTGCTGATTAGAAATATTTTTAATTCCTTGCGAAATTTTGATAATGTGTATGTTTCAAAATATTGATGCCTACTTACAAGTTTATTATAAAGTTTTACCCCTAAGTTTGATCCATCGGTTGATAGAGAAGATTTGCTGGTCTGGTGTTATGACTATGTATATTAGAGCATTTTTCCCAGTAATTATTGGTTTTAACATATAGAAGTAGCGAATATATGTAGAGTGATGAGAGAGTCATTATACCTCAATCTATAAACATATTGCTACAGTGTGTTCTACCTGATGCTTTTGCCATATATCGTAGAGCCCTCTTTTGCGCAATGAAAACCCTCTCAACATTATGAGCGGAGCCCCAAAACATTAGTCCATAGATGATTGTGTACTGAAAGAGACCATAATAGAGGAGTTTTTTTTTATTGAAACGGTATCTCTAATATTCTGGATCAGAAAACAATAGCTGCTGAGTTTTGGTGAGAGTTGCTCTATATGCGACGCGTTAATTTTTGATAAATGTATATGCCTAGAAATTTAGTAGCATAGACATTTTCAACAGACTTTTCCATCCACCCTAGCTAACACGCTGTAGCCAATGACCTTGTTCTTAGGGAAAAATCCAACAACTACTGTTTTGTTGCGGTTTACTTTGAGGTTATTATTGCTACACCACTCTGATACACCGTTTGATGTTAAGTTATTTTCCTTAATCGTTTCTACTAGATTATTGCCACCTATTATCGCTTCCAGATCATCTGCATATACCTCACTGATGTGCAACGGTAAGTCGTTGATACAACAATTGAATAATATATGTATTAGAATTACAGGACCCTTGTGGCGTTCCTCTTGTTGTGACTTTGGAATCAGATCGTGCTGTTCTCTATTGCTGAGATAATATTTTATCCAGTCGTTACTTGGACCCCGAACTCCGAGTGCATATAATTTATTAATCAATAAATTATGATCAACAGTGTCAAATTCCTGACTTAGATAAAAAAAAATCCCTAGTATGAATGATTTGTCATTTATAGTGCGTTATATTTATATGTTGAAGAGCATAGTCTAAAGCAGTGATAGTGGAATGGTTTGATCTGAACCCATTTTGAGAGTGGGATAAAAGATTATTTTTTCTAGAAAATTATTAAGCCAGACTTTAAAACATTTTTCGAAGATTTTTGCAAAACTACATTGTAATGCTACAGGTCTGTAATTACTAACATCAAGTTTACTACCTTTCCCTTTAAAGATGGGAATTATTTTGGAAGTTTTTTTCATCATTATTAGTAAGTACTTTTCCCTTCAAAGATGGGAATTATTTTGAACGTTTTTTTCATCATTATTAGTAAGTACCTTTCCCTTCAAAGATGGGAATTATTTTGGACGTTTTTATCATCATTATTAGTAAGAAGTGCTCTGTACTTCCGTAAATTTAACTTTGACTTCCCAAATTAATTATATCTCAATGTAATGAACTTGGAAAATTAAGAATATAAATATGAATACCAGACTTCATTCTTCTTTCGAACTATTTGCCTGGTGAGGTTTTTCCATATGCATATAACCTCCACACCTCGAAGAAAAGTTCGAATGAATCTCTTCTCCCACTGTTGGCTCACACAATGTTCTTCGAATATTATAAGTTTACCTTTCGTGTAGTCAAAGTATACAAAAAAATCAGCAATCAGAATACGTTGCGAACATGTTGTTTTGATATCATCTTCGGATTCATGTATTTCAAATCCGTTTACGCTTATCCACATTGAGGCAAAACGAACAGCCTTTGGTCTGATACAGCGTCCCATCTCGTTACCGGTGACGATGTGTGCGTAATACGAAATGACTTCTGATGGTAAACACAGTAAACAGTGACTTAGAAGAAAAGGGAATCGACCGCATTCACCTCACTGCGTTCACAAACAAATAATAATTTCAACCTCGATGAACCTCGTTATCCACACAACTGCGAAATCGACAATTTAGCGATTCGCAAGAGCCTCTTTTTTTGCCGAATGTTCTCGCCGGTTAAAAGAATTAAAGGAACAGGGTAATATGTTAACGTAATTATCGATAGACAGTTGTTTTCTTCGTATTGTTCGCTAACTCAATTCACTTTGCTTGTACCCATCCAGTTGGAAGTTTATTTTTGTTTACTCGATTCGAACTTTCAATTTCATAGCATGTTGATCGAGCAATTCTCTATCGGCCAGTCTGTAAAACAGTTGACGATCACCTTATTCAAGTACTAGTCAGATCAAATGAGAACACTTTGCTATTATTACAGTTAGTGTGTACAATTACCAATAAACATAAGTTTCTACACTAAAATACTGAAAACAACACAATACAACCTTAAAAGTTTTAAATACAGTAGAGATCCATAAACGTGAACACTGATTTTGATATTCTACATATTCCAAGATATGGATAATAAGATTTTCCCTTCTCTGAAACGTGAACAGATTTTTTTATGAAGATACCATACTTGGTACGTGTTTGTAGACGAGATTGTTTCCCGGGAACGTCCCATTTTATGTACATGAGATGAATCTCACAATGAATTGTGGCGAAATAAAGCTCATTAGGTGAATAGTAAGCAGTTGTGATGAGGAAATGTACATACAACATACGTACTGTATACTACTTGTATATGTAGGTACTACTGTTGTCAAACGAATCGCTATTTGATAAGATATGTATGTCTATAAAGAGTGACTGCTAAACATAGTAGCCGCCTTAAAACCCTGGAATGATGTGATCAGTCTCCGTTCAGTGGAGCCCTTAGCTCTTCCTAAACGGAGAAAGGTGCGCCCATGCTATGGGTGCCTGGGAAAAGGCATCTTCCAAAACAGAACCAGGAGAATACTCGAAAGGAAGGAGGAACTTCTGGGTTACTCTGGGTTCTGGGGAACAACAAGGCTCTACAATTGCCGGTCTGCTGGAGGAGATGGCTGTTGAAATGGGGCTACCTAGTGAGGTCCCATGAGATTTCTATTCCTCCAAATCCGAAATTTTGCTGCCATAATGTGGGTACATTTTTCAATAATATGAAGAGCTCATTGAGCAAAACATTGAAGTGTCACTGATTCAGGAATCATGAACCTACCACTGTCTAGTCAAAAGCATGACCCAAACCAGGGGTACATTACATTCTTGTACAACTGTAAAACGCCCCAGGGCCTGCATCACTAAAGGTGTGAATGTGACCCCAGCCGAGATTCCTTTGCAGGGACCTAGCAGCGGTCAGGTTGAAGAATAACTTTGGAATCTTGGAGAGGGAAATGGTAGCTTGTTCTGCCTATTTCCCTGATTACGCAGTTCCGTAACGGTGGACGAAACATGGACCCATCACAACATACCAGAGGCCGAAGAACAGTCGAAACTATGAACTTGTTTTGGCGAATCGAAGCCGAAAAAGGCCAAAGTTGTTTTTTTGGCCAACAAAGTCATGGCGACAGTTTTTTAGGATGCACACGGTATCGTCCATACTGATTACTTTGGAGCAAAACGATCATCGGCCTATATTATGCAGAGCTGTTGGATCGAATCGACGCCGATTTGAAGTGAAAGCCTCATTTAGCAAAGAAAAAAAGTAATCTTCCACCAGGACAGTACGCACTGGCGTACATAATTCCGCTACGAATCTGTTCGTCATCCACCATAATCTCCACAGTTCCCCCACCCCCTACGCGATATATTTTTATATATTTTCAAACTTGAACAAATTGCTTGGCGGAAAGATATTTGGTTCCAACGATGAGCTCATCACGTCTATTTCGAAGGATTGCCGAAATCGTATTATTTGGAAGGGATCGAAAAATTGAAAAAACAGGGGGCGAAGTGTATTGGGCTACAAAAAGATTATGTTGGGGAATAAAATAAGTTTTGACCAGCTGAATCATTTCTTGTTTCATTTTTCAGGCACTTTTCATCTTGGCCTCGTATTATATTATTAATTTCACGAATACCTAGTAAAAAACTGTAAATAACTATAATCGAGTATCATGAAAGGGATTGCATATAATATTGAATATACATTTTTATAATGTGGTAAAAGTACACACCATAGTTATTGGTGTTTCCAAAATTCTACTGTCACTGCCCTATAATTAAGGGCCCTTTATTTTTGACAAGGATAGGAAGCCACATTTCCTTCATTTTTATATTGTATCTTTACAATATTGTTTGAAATAAGTATTTATCAATATGTTAGCTTAAGTAACTTTCCGCCGATGAGAAACATTCTCGATGGATCATACCAAAGCATCATCTAAATGATAGTTTAATAAAACCTCAGTTTGCAAAAAATGTGAAAACAACAAAACTTGATATCATGATGTCTTTCTTTATGGCGGAATGAAATCTTTCATTTTGCCTTCCGAGGTAGTTGCCGGCAACTGACTCTTCTTAGTGTATCAACGTTCTTCTGTTATCTTCTTTTTTTTTTAAATAAGACTCACATCTTTGAATACATTGGATGAAGATGTTTTACTTAGGTGGTCAATTCTTTTCAATATTAATTCACTGTTTTCTTGGTACATATTATTAAAGTATTTTGAATTGTCATTTTCGTTCCTTCATCCAAGTCCCTTGTTTTGTATGCAAGGCGAATGCTTTTTGAAATGTGAAGATCCACCATTATTTTCAATGAAACGTAAAATTGGTTATATCAGAGAAGTGTAGAACGGAACCGAAATGCCTTCTGTTGTTCTTATTCCACTTCAGGATCTACACATGTCGGGAATTTCAAGTAAACGTCGGTCTCAAATGGGAATTGAGAAATAAGTGTGCGAATTTGCGAAATCTGTTTCGACGCATATTAAATTTACGAGAGTTAAAGAGAGTAAGAGTGAGTGTGTCAGAAAATCTAGAGGATATATTGGAAATGGTCTGACGAAGTACAGTAAAACTGGAGTGAGGATCCAGTATAAATAATCTTGGCATTTATTTACAACTATTTCCCAGCGGATCCCTGTGAATACCGATCAAGTAGAGGTAGACCAGCTAACCGCAACGAAACAAACGAACTGGAAGAACCGCTGAAAAGATATCTTTCAACTGTTTCACTACGATTATTTATGACGGAGGACATAGACCAGCTGCTCTATCAATATGACACGTGCATAATATTCAATCTCAGCACGTGTTTTATCTTTACCTTTCCGCATTGTCTTTCTAGATAGCACTCGAAATTCGCAGACGTGCACATCATACCAATATTTCATTAATATCTCCTTCAACTTCCTTAACAACTAACGTAATTTCTCATTACAATGGTTTAGTTTCAGTATATTTTTTTGTCATTTTGAAACAGTGATACTTCAATCAATCAACAATCAACACGGGGGCTGGCAAGTCCAATGCACTTATGCACTTAGACAGCTTGATTGGGTCCATTGTACGCCTCTTGATACAATACTCAGCCCAGCAGGTGAAAGGCAGCGCCAAAAGCAAAGATTCTGCATGGACTTATGATCTCAGGTGGCATGGACTGGCTACCGAGGTGAAGCCTAAGGGAAGCCAGTGCTGGAAATTCTATAAGGATATAAGAGGCAGTTTCGTCCGCCTCCGTATCTTCTAAAATCTGGGTCGTCAGCGATGCCCATTGAGTGTAGATGGTTGTTCAAATGACCAGGTCCTGTGGGGAGCCATGTCACTAGTTTTAAGCCTCTTCTGTTGTCCATAGAGAGAAGGTTTTTCTTGCGTTTTGGCTAGAGCTTCGTCTTCCTACCAACGTGGGACAATCCCCACCAGGACATCCAGAGCTCTAATGGGGGTGGTCCTCATAGCCCCAGAGATACTTAGTTATGATTCAAGTTGGTCAACTATAGTCCAGGAGAATCTGGTGATAGATATATCTATCACTCAGGACTCCATACTCTACAAGCGCAACCTTTCCTGGAATTACACGAGCTATTATTTTACTTGCTCCAATGCCTTGCGATACTAACCCCACTAGTGAGATGCATAGAACATCTGTTGCCACTCTGGAAGACTCATTTTGCCATCATATCAGACATCCGACGAGTCTTGACAGAATTGGTAACGTTCAAGAGGGGTGTTTTGCAAGGAAACTATTTCCCATCTCCCTTCTGAATTTAGGAGTTCTTTACTAATTATATCAAACAATTCATTTGTAATTTTAGACATAATTCACAAACTGTTGTACTGCTCGCCAAATGAGTGAAGAAAAATAATGTACCTACCGTACTGGTTCTGCTTAAATGACAGAAACCTCATTTCCATATTCCAAATATTCGTATTCATTAGTACATCGCTTTATTTCTTGGGTCGTGCCAAGATTTTGGTGTACTAACAAAC